>JAUPFV010000004.1:183591292-184191292 GCA_036936605.1 Limnanthes douglasii subsp. nivea | reverse complement strand
AACGAGCAAAAGGCACTGGCTCAGAAATTGATTCCAGTGGGACAGTTGGGATATTAATTTTATTACCATATCTTTGGCATGGGTCACATTTCTTTACTAATTCCTTGGCATCTGTCATTATGGATGGCCGGTAGTATCCGGCCAATGAAGTTATTTGCAAAATTAACATCTCGCCATAAATTGCATATACCTTATAGGCTAAAAAGCACCCGTAGTCCCTCATGTTTACTACTTGTATCAACTTGGTCCCCTTCCTTCAATCATGCATAGAACTCATCCCTATCCTATTTTTAATTTGCATTTTTAGTCCCTCCGCACATGTGAAGCATGTGAGCTTGACACGTGGCATCAGTTTTTGGTGCAAGAATGGTCCCCTAAATATTTTTCCAAAATTGCCCCTTCCCGTTCCATCTCAACTTCCACGTCACCTTCACCATTTACCTTCAGTTTTTACCGTTTAACTAAAAAACTTACCATTTACCCTAACTTAACAAACGGATCGGGTCGAACCCTAACTTAATTAACCAAACCCAAAACCCAATATAACCGAGCCCAACCCGTAGCAATATAACCCGACCCGTTTCCTTTTACCCAAATCAGACGTGTCTCCTTCTCTCATTCTCTTTCCTCTCTCTTTCCTCTATTTTTCTCGAAATCCGTCTTCTGCCTATGAATTTCTGCATTCATAGCAACAGCAGCAGCTCGGTTTCTCTCCATGGATGCCATTTCAGATTTCTGTATACATATATAATAACATTTTTTTATCTTCTTCTAACATATAAACACAGCAAATCTTAAATAAAAAAATAAGTATTGCAATAAATAAAGCAGAAATTGCAGATCTCGTCCAATCTGAAGATAATATCGATTATTTGTCATCTCTTTTCGATTTATTTAGTTTAAAATTGTATAGAATGAACAAAATATGATTTTTTTAAGAAGAAAACTGGAGATAAATTTTCCAAGAAAATTTTGATTTTCTCTGTCTTTAAATTCTGATTGTTTGTTTGTTTGTTTCTCTGCCTTGAAATTCTGATTCTCTCTAATGATAGTATTTAACAGAAGAGCTTAACATTCTCTTTATGGAGCTTGAAATTCTGATTCTCTCTAATAAAATTTAGTTTAAGGACTCAGAGCTCCAATTTGAGACTTCTTATCCCGATCTAAGCATCTACGTGAGTTCAACTCCCTAGTTTTCTTAACGAGGACCTCCTTCATTTATCAAATTCCCAGCTCTATTGCGCAATCGAGTTCAGCTTTCTCGATCTGATCCTAGTGATTTCTAGAGTTAGCGTTTATGGTTTAACAAACTTCAACTTTGCGTTTATCTCACCAACACTGCGGCAGAAAGAAAGTTTCCCTAGCGAAACTGTTTCTAGTTTCTGATACTTGGGATTTTGTTGCTGAATTCCCAGATCTGATTACAGTTGCAAAAGTATCCTGGTTCGAAAACTTGAGTTCAGCTTGTATTTCTCTGGGGAAACCTCATGCCATGTGCTTTACTATTGCAACGGGAATGTGTTTCCTTAAACTGTGTATGGAGATTTGGATAGCAGTATAAGCTCTTGAATCATAGTGATGAATTGAAGAAGTTAGAGAAATTAGGGTTAGTGTAAATTGGGGTAATTGGGGTTTTGGATAAGTGTAAACGGGTTGGGTCGGGTTATATTGCTATGGGTTGCGCTGGGCTATATAGGGTTTCGGGTTTGGTTAATTAAGTTAGGGTTCGACCCGATCCGTTTGTTAAGTTAGGGTAAATGGTAAGTATTTTAGTTAAATGGTAAAAATTGAAGGTAAATGGTGAAGGTGACGTGGAAGCTGACAAGGCTGCTGAGATGGAATGGGAAGGGGCAATTTTGGGGAAAATTTGAGGGACCATTCTTGCAACAAAAACTGATGCCACGTGTCAAGCTCACAGGCTTTACATGTGCGGAGGGACTAAAAATGCAAATTAAAAATAGGATGGGGATGAGTTCTATGCATGATTGAAGGAAGGGGACCAAGTTGATACAAGTGGTAAACATGAGGGACTACGGGTTCTTTTTAGCCTACCTTATACATTGACTACACGGAGACTCAATGTGATTGTAGAGTCATTTTTTATTACACATTGCGATACGTTCACATAACTCTACTCATTGCAATTTACTAACAAAACCAAAACATTACCATAAGACTGTGTGACGCTACTTCAACAACTACAGACATTGCTAGACACAACCACGAACTCTCCAACCGGATGTGATTCGTGCATACCACATCATGTCTATCGTTTCCGAAACCCAAAGACAATGTCAACACAAAGACTAACAAAACATCAAACATGAACCAATACTTCCCACAACAACCTAATCACGACTAAACAACTATCACTTCAAACACCGATAATTTCAGAAGAAAAAACCCATAAACGAAGAACAAGGCAACGCAAAAAACTATCAGGGATGAAATAAAAAACATACAAATAAGAAGTAACTGCTCTATCAACTACTGTTTCGATACAAAAAAAATACTGCAATCGTAAACATCAAGGTTCAACTGACTTTTTTCGAGAAAAAAAAATACCTGTATGTAGTTAAACAACTACCTTACTACACTTCGGTAATTGGAAGGCTTAAACGGCATCAGAAATTCTATCAGACGTTGTTCAACGACGACGATGACTTCACCTCTGTTAACCGGAGACGTTGAGAATGGGTTTATGGATTCCGTATTGGGTTTTGTGTCTCTCTCTTCGAAATTCGAAAAGTGAAATTGGAGGAAATGGTAACCCAAAAGTCTGGCTAAAAAAGAGGTTCCATCCAAAACGTCCTGTTTTATACCATAGAGGGTATTTTTGTCCAACATTTAGAGTCAAATACTTTACGAAACTATCCTATTAGTGGGTATTTATTTGGTACCACATATTGAAAAAAATATTTATGGATGGTTTTCTCTTTATAGTTTTATCGCATTTTCTAAAAAAAAAATTAATTTAATTGAATTTGTTTTACCTATATTCAATATATTTAACTTAATGATTATATTCTATCATTTTTTTCTTAAACAAACTAGATTTGACGTTAAAAAATTAATTCACATTCTTATAGTTATTTAGATTTATTTTATAAAAGATGTAACGTATATTTACGATAATTTGATATATTAATTTGGAATATATAATTATTTATAAATTATATCGATTTCTTGGAAATTAGTAACGCACTAATTTTTTACCAGTACCATATATATACATCCAGCACATAAGGTAAAGACCTTGTATTAATGTGTTGTCCTGACGGATATTTAATTATTTTTTATAGGTTAAGCCTTTAATTACGAACGAATAATTTCTAATAATTATATAAACCGATATTGATGAGAGATATTAATAAATGAGAGAGATCGGGTGAGGCTCTATGGTGCTGATCCGCGCGTCTGGTATAGCTGCGACAAAATGCTGTACCGAGGAGTACGTTTGGTTTACCTAAAAGGTAAAAAAAATAAGCACACTTGAATCTAACGACTTTGATGTGAGGAGTTGATTTAATTCTTACCCATGAAGCCTCTATGCATTTTACCTCCTCTTTCTCTTCATCCATTTGAAGAACCAGTTCTCATTTGACAATTAACTGACAAATATCACTCTTCACAAGCCAATTTGAAGAGACAAACACGTATCGATAAACCCCTGTCCAAATGGAACATCCTTGCTTATAGATATTCTTTTGACTTCACCAAACTGTCTGAATGAATCTCTTTATCATTTATCTGCTAAAAAGTATTTCGGGATTTATCTTTTCCGATAGATAAAAAAAAATGGATTGCTTCTTTCCATCCAACTCTCTCATTAATATCACTAATATGTTGCAATGTCATAGATTTTTTTATTGCTTCCTCGAATAGACTTGTTCTTTATCATTATTTTTGTTTGATTCATCTTTTTTATACTTTTTACCCATTGTTGAGCATGACTAACCACACGTCTATGTTTGAACAAAACCTTCCTTTTTTTTCTCTCCATAATGTTTTTGCACTTTTTAGTTTTACTTGCGCGTGTTCCATAACTTCTTGTAGTACAGAATTTCCATCCACGTTACAACAATTTAATTAGGCGAATAATCATCAATAGACTCATTAGATCCCGTAACTCAACTGTTCGAAGCTAAACGACTAGAATATTCGAATAATATATATGTAATATTTAGCTCAATGTCTTGGACTCCATATCTAAAGAGTAAAGATGTAAAAAACTTTGCTTCAACACTAGAGCGCGGCTTTGACTGAAAATGATAAGGCTTGCTATAACTGAATATGACTTATGCTTTAAAAACAATCATCCATTTCACTTAGTGTAGAGTTTTTCATTTTCTTCTCTCTTCAATTTGACAATAAATACTCTAAGATTTACCAAGCTAATCTAACAATAGCTAGCTGAAATTTCAAATGTTTTTTTGCGTAAATACAATATGAAAACCCCATTTGATGATAGGGTTGTCACACGGATATTTCGGATACGAATCTGTCTATATCCGAAATCCGAAATTACTATTCAAATCCGATTTTAAAAAAAATATATCTGAATCTGTATCCGACGGATATTATCCGAATACGGATAATAATCGAATCCAAATATCCACTAAAGTTTTTAACTAATTGCATTATTGGTTAGGCTACCTTTATAGACACCTTAGTAGAAATTAATATTCTCATTTTAGATGTGGGATAAGGTTAAAAAAATATACCAATTCTTTTCCATATTTAAGATGTGGGATAATAGTCATAAGACTAAAAAAGATATACTTGTTAAGAAAAGTCATCATGTCTTTTATAAAGAGTTTGGTAACGATTCTTTTTCCAACTTTAGATGTGGGATAAGTTATAATTTTTAAAGAAGCAATCTTCCATATTTATGGACAAATTTCTTAGTATTTTGTTTTGCTTTTTACAATGTGGGATAGCTAAAAAATATGTTTAAATAAAAAAAATTATATATATATATATATATATATATATATATATATATATATATATATATATATATATATATATATATATATATTTATACAATTTTGGATATCGGATATTTCGAATACGGATATGTCTATATCCATATCCACTATTTTCGGATACGAATTCGGATACGAATATTATCCGTTTTCTTTCGAATACGGATATTATCTATTTTTTTCGGATTCGATATCAAATATTTCGGTCGGATTTTTCGAATTTTTCGAACTTTTTTGACAGCCCTATTTGATGAGGCTTTTCCTCTAATTAAAGTTGGACAAAACTTCAATTATCAAGCTATTCTCTTGCTCCAAGTGTTTATAATTTTCCAATGATTTGGAGGAGCTCCTTCTTTTCTCCACATTAAGGAGCTTTGATGAGCATGATTGAGATGGAAATGATACCTCCTTAGAAATCTGTCTCATGACCAAAGATCATGAGCATGCCTTACTCAACCAACTCGGCTACCCCCTGGTGGCTGCATAATACAATTGTAAATACTTGTTATATGGGAATACTTGCCGGAAAAAAAAGAACATCATGCTACTTATACAAGTAGACTTGAATGATTAAAAGTTTGTTACTGTTATTGTTATTTTTATGTATAAACACATAATTACAGAACTACATTTCATATTCACACAATTATTAACTTATCAATTACCAACTATAAGTATCAAATTATGTATCTGATGAAACAGTTGAACACAAACAGTATAAAAAAAACCTCAATCATATCTGAATCGCCACTTGAATTAACTTGATTTTAGAAATAAAAGGAGACAAACTAACTTGATTCCTTTCCCAAACCTTTCACGCTTTCTTCAATTAACAAACTGAAACCAGCATCAGCATCAGATGCGTAGGCTTGCATTGCATAATGACGATCTTGAGAGATAACCTTAAGCGCTAAAATTGGTTCTAGAAAACGATCTATGAAGACACTCCAAAGGAAATAATGACGTCATCAATTTACTATTGACTATCTTTACGAACCTAATCTTTAATTTGACAAAGTGGCTTCACCATTTTCCAAAGAAGAAACGCACAATACTCTCCGAGCCCTTAATCTTATATTAAACACGTTCGGATCTAAAGAAAGAGAGTACTGTAGAACACAAAATATTATTTCGTGACATTTTCAAGTGAATCGAACATAACGGATTATTTGGCTGGGATGAAACACCTGATTATGTTCTTCAAAATAACATAACGAACAATCCAACAACCATTCTATAAAACCCAAATCTGCTTCTCCTGCTTTTGCTTTTTGTTTACGGATTTGATTTCATTATTTCCATGTTTCAAATTTCTTACTATATACATACATGACTATAAACATATGGACATCATTAATCATTTTTTATGCATTCTAACTACCTTGACATTATTCATCTCAATAATTCCACCAATTAATCAATTATTTTAGAGCATAATGTAGCAAAATCACAAAACACTCCTTAATATTATCATATATGCACTCAGAATGCCTCAATGGGTAGCCGAGTTGGTTCAGTAAGACATGCTCATGACCAAAGGTCATGAGTTTGAATTCCTCTCTTTCACCTTATGTGGTTTATTTTTTGTTACTTTGTATAGTTTACCTTCTGGTGTTGGTTTGCAGACTATTGCCTCATACTGAAGCTCATTGCACCAAATCTGTCAACTTGTGTGGTTTACCTTCTGAGTCTGTCACCTTGTATGGTTTACCTTCTGGCGTTGGTTTGCAGGCTATTGCCTCAGACTAGAGGTTTACCTGGTGTTGGCTCAGGTTGGGGGTTTACCCTGTGCGCACTTATTGCACCAAATCTGTCACATTGTATGGTTTACCTCCTGACGTTGGTGTGCACGCTATTGTCTCCGACCGAAGGTATTTTATATTAATATTTTATTCTTGTTTATTTTAGATAATTTTAAAAGTAGGCTAACGATATTATAGTAAACAATTGTAGGAGGAACTTCAAATTTATCGATAAATAATGAATACTGTCGGTTTGGCTAACCGTTGCTTTTGCGTGAGTTAACGGATTAGTAATGTATTTATTTATTTATGTTTTATTAACCATTAGCCGACTTTTAATTAAGGTAATAATGGTAGATTTATACTTTCTATATCGATAGATATTGGTCTATATTAATTAATTTATTTGCTATTAATATTTGATTTAGGATTAAATATTATTTAACATTAAAAAACAATATAATTTAATGTATATCATGAAAATATCAATTTTATTCATATATTTATTATTTAAGACATAATACTTTCTTTAGATGAGAAACATGTGTAAATTATATATTTTATAAAATACATTCAAAACATATCATTAGTGGTATGAGTTTTGTTCTTCTTTAAAAAAATTAAAACATATCATTTTGAATATTATTATTTTTTCGAGTTATGGTTTAAAAGATACAAGCTTTATAATTTTATAAATTTATAGTGTAAACAAAGAAGATGCGAAACCTTTTTTTTTGCTACATGCGAAACATTTTTTGTTTTGTTACATGCGAACCCTTTTTCTTTTGCGACATGTGAAACCTGTTTAAATTTTATACTCTTAGATGTGCCCACTATGATAGATGCTAAATCATATAATGTGAAACCTGTTTAAATTTTATACTACTAGATGTGAAATTATCCCACTATGATAAATGAGAAACCTGTGTAAAATATATCTATAAAAAATCAAAACATATCATGAGTGGTACTAGTTTTGTTCGTCTTAAAAAAAACAAAACCAATAGGATTTTCAAATTTTTTTCTTCGAGTTACGGTTTAAAAGATATAGACTTGTAAGTTTTTTAAATTTATAGTGTAAACGAAGAAGATACGAAACCTGTCTATATTTTGTACGACTATATGTGAAACTAGATAGATGAGAAACTTGTGTAAAATATATATTTTTTAAAAAAAATCAAAATATATCATGAGTGATACTAGTTTTGTTCGTCTTAAAAAACAAAACCAATGGTATTTCAGATTTTTTTTTCAACTCCATTTAATTTAATTAATTACTAATATACTATTATTAAATTTAAATTTTATTAAATCAATTAGTAATAATAATAAAAATATTAAACAAAAGGAGAGTTACATTCATTCTAACGCAATAGCCTGCAAACCAACGTTAGAAGGTAAACCACACAAGGTGACAGACTCAACCAAGAAATCGTTTGTAGAGGAACTCGAACTTATGACCTTTGGACACAAACATCCCTTACTCCACCTACTCGGCTACCCATTTTAGAGCGGATTTAAAATATTATTGTTATGGATAAAATAAAAGAAGTTAACCACCTAAATCGATTTAATAATTTAAAATTATCTAAAATAAATACAAATATAAGATTAATATTTTTTTATTACTCCACTTAAAAATAGGCTAACCATTAGTGAAAAATATATAATAAATGCGTTACTAACGTGTGCCCAAGGTACTCGTTAGGCAAACTCGTAAAATAAAAGTAGCATATTCCATGAATACAACGATAAACATGAAAATCTAATCATGTTAGTGCACACATATAAATACTTTAAACCCAAAAAAATTAATTCATATATTTTTTTTTGTGAAAAAATATTAAATAAAAAAAAAGTGTTCATACAAGTACCTAGGGTATACCCCGAGGAGATACAATCGGCATAAGAAGGTCGATAGACAGGATTGTTAAAACAAACATAATATGAATGATAGAACAGCAGAGATAAACTAAAATCACTAAAACAACGTAACAAGGGCCAATCGAGCCGACAGAGAGAACTCTAAGGAAGTCTTCAACAAAGAAATATAAAGAACGAGACCGAGTAAGAGGGGACCTGCAAATAAAGTACAAGAATAAATAAATAAATTACGAGCAGTTACATAGACCAACAAATCTTGGTATCGTGGAATCTGTACCGAAGATCAGAGAAGATTCGGTGAGAAATCATAGAGGCATTGGCCGGAGGGGAACCAAAAATTCTTGAGTTCCTCTCCTTGAGTTTATGTCAAACCCAAAATGTGGAATATTACGGATAACTAAATTCAATGGACTAGTGGTGATACAAAAATCTAGGAACTATGGTGACATGTGGCAGCCTCTCATAGATCAGATGATCTGGTGGACTAACTTTATCCAAATGCGATAGTCGAAGTACTGTCGACGGATATTTGAAAGTCGATGGACTATCTGTCACCAAACACTATAGTCGAGGAATAATATACTATTAAAACACAAAAGAAGAAATTAAATCATGACTGACGACTATGGACGGATACGGTATAGAAACTGAGTTTGGAGCTCTCGGATCTCGAGAGAAAAAAGAGCTTTTCAATTCATGTATTAACATTTACCATTGATATGAGAGACTAATTTCACAACAAAACATCACTATTCATGCTTTGTACATAATTTTAACATATACCTCCATGTTAACCTTCTTATATCTAACTTTCAACCATTTTATTCTTCACTGATTTTCATTAAAGTATGATGTTGATTCTGAATGAAAATCAAACAATAAAATTATTAATTAATAAGTAATGAATCCATAACTAAGAAATAATCAAGGAAAGAAAATAATAAATTATTAATTAATAAGTAATGAATCCATAACTAAGAAATAATCAAGAAAAGAAAATAATAAATCGTAGAGCTCGTACACTGGCATGAATCAAGATAGGTTGATATACACTGGCATGAATCAAGATAGATTGACATATCTGATTCTTAATATGAAATTGATCTCGAAGAAACTCATTCACTAGAATTGAATGGATTTTAAAGACACGTTGCTAATTTATGAAGAAATTTTAATAAATCGGAGTATAGATTTCAAAATCGACTTCTCCACTTCTTAAGCTGTGTGACTGAGTTAATTTGTTTGGAAATTCAATTTATTGGAATCTTCTATTGATTTCGGAAAAAACATCATCCAAAAAAATTCAAATTTTATTACATTCGTAGATTAATAAAACCTAATATGGAGCATTTATTAAAATATTATGGTTTTTCCTTATACCTATAAATATAAGAAGATATATAAAGCTAGGGTTTGTGCAGAGGTAGATCTAAACTAAAATTAAGAGCATGCCAAAATAATGTTTTTTTTAATAAGAAGTAATTATTTGAGTCTTACGTGATAAAAATATATCAATGCTTGAATTACAAGATAAGATATTCTTATCTCATCTTGAGCATTTGGATTATACTTAAGAATTTGAGTTCCTTTCCATTATCCGACTCCAAATATCATTTTTTTAAATATTTTATTTGAAGATGACGGATTACTTGACGAAATAGTATAAGTAAGTTCTTCAGATGGTCCTTAAGCTTATTCATTTTCGATAATAGAAGTATTAGACTCCGAAAATCTACCGAAGTATTAGACTTCGGAAATGTACCGAAGTATTAGACTCCGAAAATCTAGGGGAGTAGACTCCGAAAATCTAGGGGGTAGACGTAAAAACATTGCGCAACATTCTGTAAACAAATCAAACAAAATCATCTATTAAACACTAGACAAACAAAACAAAATCATCTAATAAACACTAAACTAGCAAAATAAAATTTACCAATAATATGAGAAAAAACCTAAAATTAGTAACCAAATCATTTAGAAACTTATATACAGTTAGTAATCAAACTACTCCAGAAACACATTTTATCATTTAAACTTTAATAAACCTAAAATTAGTAATCAAATCATTTACAGACTTATATACAATTAGTAATCAAATCACTCCAAAACACATTTTATCATTTAAACTTTAATGTTATTATAGCATCATATTATTTAAATATAATTATTTTATTAGCAAACTTGGTATAAAAAATTTATTACTTAAATACAATTAATAAATTACCTAAATATTATTAATAAACTACCTTAATATGATTAATAAACTTATATAAATATATATCATTCATATACCAAATTTATAAAAAAAAAAACAATTATATGCTTAACTATTAAATTATTAATAAATTATCTAAATATGATTAATAAGCTTATATAAATAACCCATGTACGAAATTTATAAATAAACAATTATATATTTAGCTATTCAACCTTTTTTTAAAGGCACATGGGCCATGATCAATTTTTAGACAAATATCCAATTACTATATACTACATGGAAGCTTCCACTTACCATTTAATATATTTAATTTAATAATATTTTGGAATTTGAATTGGAGACAAAAATATAATTGAAGGCCAAAAAAGAGAGAGGAAAAAGTATAATTTGGCCGATAAAAAAGGATTTGTGATTAAATCACGTTCAAAAAAAAGAACTATAAAAAAAGAAAATATAAATATTTTGGGGCTTATGGGGTTTGAACTCATGACCTAGAGTATGGAGAACTATAAAACAAGAAAAATATAAATGTTTTTGGGGTTTATGAGGTTTGAACTCAAAACCTTGAGTAAAAAGGTAAAACACTTTACCACTATACTAAAATAATTTTTTAGATTGAGTGTATGACATTGCATATTTGGCTACCCCCTAAATTCTCCCCTGGGTTTGTGGCAACAATAATAATAACAAACAATTGACTTATGAGATAATTTTATATTCTTTTTAAGTGAGAGAAAGCTTTAGGTCTTTTTTGAGAGAGAAGTAAGGTGAGAGATAAACACTTCATATAAATTTATCTGAATCACATTATTTTTATGACAATGAGACTCTGAGCCATTTGGGTTTGGAAAGTCTTTATGTAACCTATTTGTTTAATAAAAGAGGTTGTTTGTTGCTCGTGGATATATAACTATTTACACAAAGTGAACCATGTTACATATTGTCTTGTGTGTTTTCGATTTCCTTTACGTTTTTTTTTTATTTTGTTGGTTCCATCAAACATAAAGTTCTTTATCTTTAGCCGATCAAATTTCCCAATACTTCTCGATAACCATAGCCTCACAAGATCCTTCAGAGGGCTCAGTCCTTATTAAATGGTACATAATAGTTTTCTTTTGGATAACGACCCATAGCTCGGATTCAGGGTTTTTTGTAAACGCGAGTGCATTGTATATTTTCTTTTTTCCCTTGGTACTTGATATTACAACACGTGTTCTTAAGTTTGAGACCTCAACTCGTAGTTTTTTTTAAATAGGGGATAAGGGTATCCTCTTTGGTTTTGGATTGTCCCAAACCATGGATAACTACCAGTTATGAGTTAGTATGAAGTCTTACACATTGTACCTGATATTTGGGGCGAGCTGCAATCGTGCAATGGCTGCTTCATATTCGGTCTCATTGTTCAAGAAAATGAAGCTGAATCAGACTGATTGCTGGAGAAGGTCCCTCAAGGTAGAAATTAGTTGAATATCAACTTTAAATCCTTGATTGTTTGAGCCCTCGTCCTTGCGAATTTTCCACAATGGTTCAAGACTAGCTTCTAAAGGGGTAATTGTTCAACATAAAGTTTTTTGAGGAAATCTGCTAGAGTCTCATCTTTAATAGTAGCTCATGGCTCGAACTTGATGTCAATATATATCAATTTTATAAACCACCGCGTTTACCTGCCCGACATATCAGGATTTTTGAGAATATTTCTTAACGGAAAAATTATCAAGACTGTAATCATATGGCCTTGAAAGTATGGTATCATTTTCCTGGCACCATTACCAGAGTCCGTGCTAGCTTTTCCAATTACAGATTTCGTAGTAGTTCTAAAAGTTGTTTCTTTGATGGCGGTGAAAAACAATTTGATGGCCTGAACATCACCGACGTAGGTGTGGTAGATGTTAATGAGTTGTTTCATGATTATAAGGTTATAATCTAACTCGATGTTGATGATACTATTTTGTACGACGTCGACGATATTATTTTGCGTGGCAGTTCGACAAGATTTCATGTAGTGACATGATTTTACGTGAACGAAATGATTCTGCATGGGCGACGAAATTAGGATTGTGATGATAAGGAGTTAAGGGTCTCAACATGGTAGAAATTTTGATTTTACTTTTGGGTTGTGGTCAAACTATATATTTTTATCGGATTTTTGAATAAATTCTTATGAGAACCTTTCAGTTCCTACAGACAGAACCAATGGCGTTGCATGATTTTGTTCAATTAGAACAATAATTGTAACCAAACTAAAAACTAGGATTTTAAGTTAATTACCATTTTATAGGAAAAATATGAAAGTGAAGAAGATAACACAATTGAACAATGATGAACTCGTTGGTTGTAGTTCTTATTTATAGTTAGTTTCAGTTATAATAATTGCATTAATTACATAGTAAATAACCATTATGTTACATATTAATTGGGATTAATAGGGTATAACATGTTATTGAATCGTATGTCTAACCCTATTATAACTTAGTTGATTTGTAGGCTATTGAATCGTATGTCTAACCCTATTATAACCTTTCAGTATAACTAATGGTTTGAGTCTATCATTTTGTGTGGTTTACCTTCTGACGTTGATTTGTAGGCTATTGTATCAGACTGAGGGTTTACCCTGTGCACACTCGTTGGGTAACGGCCGTGAGTTTCCTCGGAAAAAAAGCTAAACATTATGAATCAGTTTAAAATTTGACTAAATAAGGTATTTTAATATTTATCAATATTATTAATACATTGTTTTACTAAATAAATAAAAGCATTCGAATTAATTAATATAAAACATGAAAATCTAAGTATAAATTTTAATAAGGAGAGACAATGACCTTCGTGAAATTGAAAATAAATATGTTAATCTAGAAGAAAAAAAAAAGTATTTAAAATTAAGATGATTTTTTATTTCATATTTTTATTATCATTTATTTTTAGTAAATTTAATTTAAACTTTTTTTATTTATTATCAACTTTATTTATAATTCTCCAAATATTTTGATAAATTATATAAAAACTTAATAGTTTTGACGGATGCTTTACTTAAACTTAATAATTTTTATAATTAGCTTTATTTTTTATGGTCATTTTTCTCTCCCTAGATTCAATATAGGTGAAGTTATGATTTATCTTTTGTTCGAATTTGAGTTTTTTTTTTCAATCTATTTTTTTGTGTATTTTGATTTCTTTTGGTCGCTTATCAGTTGACTTCATCATTAACATTGACTTGATTTCATCTGTTCATTCGTTTTGCAGGTTTCTCTAAACGTAATTTTTGAATTCTTGTTAGTCGATTTTTCTGTATATATTTTGTAAAGCGTAGAAGACGCTTTTAATTTAGTTTGGTTTTATGGTTTTTAGTATGATTTATTCGATTTACAGGTTTATGTAAATGCAAGGTTTGAAGCCTACACTTTAAGTAAGCTTCGCGATGAAGATATAGTTCATAACCTCTGCTTTTAACCGTCTCACATCTCTTGTCTCGCGGTTGTTAAATAAGAGATATCATATGGATTGATATAGTAATTGAGTGATGAAAGACATTGCTAATTCTTGCATGCGAAACTTTTTATTTTTTAGTGTTAAATCTGAGGTTGTGTTAATTCTCTATTTCTCTTTACTTACTCGATTTTACTTTGCAAAGTATAAATAATACTCACTAATTTGGTGACTTCAGTAGGGACGATCACGATTGGTGCCTAGATTGTTCATGTTTGATTGTTTTTTCTTATTCTTGTTTAAAATACTATTTCAATCAACAATGAATCCAAGAAACGAAGGTGAACCATTAGTTCGAGAAGCTGTTGAAACATTAAAACATGACTTGTAAGGAGGAAATGACAATTATGAGGAATCGATTCCAGTTCGACAAACTCAGTCGGACATTGAAATGTGAATGAATGAATTACTAGACAAAATTACAACTATTAATGAGAAGTATGACCAGATAGAACAAAAAATTCAATCAGTTAGGCTGAAATCAGAGGTAAGACAGTTAGATGACAAAAATGACGATGACGATCAGTCTGATCGATCTTGCACAACTCGCCAGGTTAGAAGTGAACAGAAAAAACGCGTTTTGAATGTTCTAAGGAGTGTCACACTTCACGAAAATATAAAAAAGACAAACAAAGGTATATCACGTCTAGTGACGAAGAAATAGAAAGTTCAGGATCTGATTTTAAGAAGTATCGAGGATCTTCGAAAGAAAGAAGAAAAAGATTAAAATCGAAAATCAAGAAATGAATACAAAGCCAGGAAGGAAAGTATATCACAATGCTTGAGGAAAGCTTATTGGTGTGAAGGGAACACGTCGAATCAATGCAACATGGTGGATGATCGGAATTTATACGCTGTGATGGAAGATGGGAATGACAATCAATATGTTCAGGGTGTTGACTGGATAAATTATCCTCTGACAACTAAGATAAGATCTATCTCTCTTCTGAAGCGGTTTGACATTTCAAACTTTGAAAAATTCGATGGGATGCACCACCCTAACGACCACATCGAACAGTTCAAAAAATATATTATGAATTTCGAGGACGATGACAAGTTGGTGTGTTGAGCTTTCTCTCAAACTTTCAAAGGAACAACTTTATAGTGGTACAACAGAATTCCAAGGGGTCTATTTCAAATTTTAGATATTTGTATACTACTTTCCGAAGAAGGTTTGTGGGGAGCAAAGAAATGCGCGTGAATGGAGATACAATAATTCAATGCAAACAAGCAGTAGGAGAAAATTATGAGGAGCTGGTAGTTATGGAAACTTTTCGACAAGAATTGTTATCAAGAGATCTAGCAAATGAAACGAAAAAGCGAAGAGCTTTGACTTTTGGACCACTGATGGCTCAAGTGGAAGACCAAATTAAAGCTGAAGAGTTGACTAGATTTTGAGGAGTAGTTGGAATAGGTGCCAAACTGATGTGATCCTAGATGACACAAGGAGCTTAGAACATGGAAATGTGCAAGAACCAGATGAACAACTTGAAAAAGAAGATGAGCTTGAAGTTGAAGATATTCTTATTTTACCGGCTGGTCCAACAACTCGATCAAGAGCAAAACAATTTAACAAAGCTGTTGGAGGATTGCTTAATCAACTAGAGAATCCACGTGATCAAAACAGCAAGTATGGTGGAAACGTTTGTCAAACCACTTTCGTCTTGATTCAAGCTAATTGATTTCAACAAATGAGAAAGTGTCTCGATTGTACTCTTTTCCCCTTGTTCAAGTTTTTTCCCAATGGGTTTTCTTGACAAGGTTTTTACTGAGGCAATTGTTTCACTTCACCATTGCCCATTTGTTGAAATAAAAGCCCAAGGCCCATCTACACCAAAAGCCACGTCCTTGGAGGAGGGAAGGGTCTGATTTCTAGCTTATATCATTAATACTTTGTATTTTCAGTATTAAAGCATTTTGTTTCCAAGAAAAGCCTTAATTGTTTTAGAGGCATGCATTATGTTTCCAAGAACAGCCTTAATTGTGTTCAAGGCTAGTTCTTTCTCCTATAAAAACTATGTACTCAAAATTCTAATGGTTAGACTATCTTTGATTCTGAAAAAACTTCTTAAGTTTTACTTTTCTCTTGTTGGTGTGTAATATCCACAAGAAAACATGTTCTTCATTCGGTGCGTCATATCGAAAGAAAGATCAGTTGGAATATCAAAGGCCTTTCCACAACCTTTGTGTGACCTATCCATCCACATCCTTTGATCCTTGAATCCTTTTGGGTTCCTAGTTGCAAAGTTATCCCTATCCCATTTCAGAGTGCCGATTCTAGGAGGAGTTTATCAAGTGGTATCAGAGCAACATTCTGAAAGTTAGGTATTCTCTTTCTCATTAATTTTTCTTCATCTATTTTATATAATCAGATTGTTTGTGAAGATTTGAGTGTTAGTGTGATTATTTCATTTTGAATCGCAAAATTCTGATCTGTTTCACCCTAGTTATAGTTGTTTGAGATTTAAAATCGTAGAAAATCGTTTTTAGGTGCTGTTCTGAAAGTTATCTCTTATTATTCTTAGGAAAACAGATTTGGATATGTTTTATGGTTTTAAATAAATTGAAGAACTTCCCAAGGACTTGTTGCTGGTGATTTGCTGGTGATTTGTTTTTGTAGAAAAGGATGTCTAATTCAAATGATGCAGAAAACAGTAATTTCTATAACAACAAGCTTCTAATTGAAGCTATAACAAAGTTGATAGACACCAAGATAGATGCCTTTTGCGAAGAGCTTCAATCAAACACTGACCACGAGCGGAACCGTTCACGACAAACCAGTCCAAGAAGAAACCATGAACTACCTGAACAATTCAGAAATGAAGCCGCTGATGAATATTACGAACGCATGAGCAATTCGTCTCGAAACACCCATAGAAGGCACCATAGACGTACAAGAGAGGGAAACGAACGTATGCGTGACAATCTTGGAGGTCTCAAGATTAAGATTCCACCATTCCATGGAAAGAACGATCCAGATGCCTATTTGGAATGGGAAAAGAATATTGAACTCGTTTTCAACGTTCAACACTACACGGAGACCAATCAAGTAAGAATTGCTGCTACTCGATTTTATGAGTATGCTCTTAGTTGGTGGGATCAACTAGTTACCTCAAGAAGGCGTAATGGGGAACATCCTATAGAATCATGGGCATAAATGAAAGCTATTATGCGGAAGAGGTTTGTTCCTAGTCATTACCACCGTGAGCTGCATCTAAAGCTGAGGAGATTAACACAAGGAAGCCGATCTGTTAAAGAGTATTATCAAGAAATAGAGACCTTAATGTTGCGAGCTGATATTTCAGAAGATAGAGAGGCAACAATGTCAAGGTTTCTTGGGGGTTTGATTAGAGAAATTCAAGACAGATTGGAAACTCAATATTATGTTGAACTAGAAGAGATGCTACACAAAGCTTTGCTATTTGAACAACAAGTTAAAAGAAAGAACTCCTCAAGATCAAGTTACAGTTCAGGGGCAGTAACAATTAAGCCAAGTTATTCAAAAGATGAGAAGACCAATTATCAGAAAGGAAGTTATGTAGAGGTGAACCAAAAATCTGGAACACCATTGTCTATTGATAACAAGGGCAAGCCTAAAGAGGTTGCAATCAGAACTCGTGATGTTAAATGTTTCAAGTGTAAAGGGATGGTACATTATGCTAATGAGTGTTCTAATAAGAAGATTATGACAATTCTAGATAATGGAGAAATAATTTTAGAGGAAGAAGAAATTGTCTCTGATTCTTCTGAAGAACACTTAGAGCGACCTGCTAAAGGAGATTTATTGGTAGCCAGAAGGTCTTTAAGCGTTCAAACAAAAGAAGAAGAACAAGAGCAAAGGGAGAACCTGTTTCACACTAGGTGTCTTGTTCAAGGGAAAGTTTGTAGCCTTATTATCGATGGAGGCAGTTGTACCAATATGGCAAGTGAATCTATGGTAAAGAAGCTTGGTTTAAAGACAAAAAAGCATCCAGCACCTTACAAACTTCAATGGCTTAACGACAATGGAGAAATGAAAGTTAGACACCAAGTAGAAGTTCCCTTAGCCATTGGTAAGTACGAAGATGAAGTTTTATGTGATGTTCTACCAATGGAGGCTAGTCACATACTGTTAGGAAGGCCATGGAAATCTAATCGAAAGGTTATCCATGATGGATTCACTAATTTCCATACATTTGAGTTTCAAGGAAGGAAAACCACTCTAGTTCCCATGACTCCACGAGAAGTTTACCAAGATCAAAAGCATATGCAGAACAAGGAAAGTCGGGTAACTAAACGTTCAAATTTCTATGCAAAATCTGGTGAGGTTAAGAAAGCATTATTCTCTAAGCAACCTATGTTACTTTTTGTGTTTAAGGAAACTCTTATGAGTTTAACTAACTTGACACCGGTGTTGCCGAGTGAGATGACTTCTCTCTTGCAGGAATTTGAAGATGTATTCCCTGAAGACAATCCAAAGGGGCTTCCACCAATTAGAGGCATCGAACACCAAATAGATTTTGTACCTGGAGCCTCCGTTCCTAACAGACCTGCTTATAGAGCTAATCCAGTGGAGACAAAAGAATTGCAAAGGAAAATCAGTGAACTGATGGAAAAAGGACATATTCGTGAAAGCATGAGTCCTTGTGTGGTACCAGTTCTACTTGTGCCCAAAAAAGATGGAAGCTGGAGAATGTGTGTTGATTGCAGAGCCATCAACAACATAACAGTAAAGTATCGCCATCCTATACTTAGATTAGATAATATGTTAGATGAATTGCATGGTTCTAGCATTTTTTCTAAGATTGATCTTAAAAGTGGTTATCACCAAATTAGGATGAAAGAAGGGGATGAGTGGAAAACTGCATTTAAAACTAAGCATGGACTATATGAATGGTTAATAATGCCATTTGGGCTGACTAATGCACCTAGTACATTCATGCGGTTAATGAATCATGTTCTAAGGGCTTATATAGGAGTTTTTGTTGTAGTATATTTCGATGACATCTTAATTTACAGTAAGTGCTTAGAAGAACATGTTCACCATCTGAAATTGATTTGAAGTGTACTTAGGAAGGAAAATCTCTATGCTAATCTTAAGAAATGCACTTTTTGTACCGATAATCTTGTTTTTTTAGGTTTTGTTATAAGTGCAGATGATATTAAGGTGGATGAGGAAAAGGTTAAGGCAATCCGCGAATGGCCAAGTCCAAAAACAGTTGGAGAAGTGAGAAGCTTCCACGGCCTTGTAGGATTTTATAGGCGTTTTGTCAAAGATTTCCGCACCTTAGCTACACCACTCACTGAAATAATAAAGAAGGACGTTGGTTTCAAGTGGGAACAAGCTCAAGAAGAAGCATTTCAATCCTTAAAAGAGAATCTTACGCATGCTCCTGTCTTGACATTACCTGATTTTCTTAAAACTTTTGAGATTGAATATGATGCTTCTAGAATTGGGATTGGAGCTGTTTTGATGCAGGATAAAAAAGCCCATAGCTTATTTCAATGAAAAGCTTGGAGGATCTACTCAAAACTATCCTACTTATGACAAGGAGTTGTATGCCTTAGTTCGAACTTTGCAAATATGGCAGCATTACTTGTGGTCAAAGGAGTTTGTCATACACACTGGCCATGAATCTCTTAAACACCTAAAAGGTCAGCAAAAACTTAACAAAAGACATGCAAGGTGGATAGAATTTATTGAGACATTTCCATATGTCATCAAATACAAACAAGGTAAAGAAAATATTGTTGTTGATGCGTTGTCACGAAGGTATGCCTTAATCACTACTCTTGAAACTAAGATTTTAGGATTTGATCATCTTGAGAGTTTATATGAAAATGATTCTGATTTTGGAAAGATGTATCAAGCATGTGAAAAGTTTGCTTCAGGGCGGTTCTATAGGCATGAAGGATTCTTATTCTTTGATAAACGTTTATGTGTGCCTAATTGTTCCATAAGACATTTACATGTTAGAGAAGCCCATGGAGGAGGCTTAATGGGACATTTTGGAATAGCTACAACTCTCAAGGTAATGCTGGATCACTTCCATTGGCCACATATGAGGAGGGATATTGAAAGAATCTGTGACAGATGTGCTACTTGCAAACAAGCCAAATCTAAGGTTCAATCCCACGGTTTGTATACTCCTTTACCTATTCCTACGCATCCTTGGAATGATATATCCATGGACTTTGTAGTTGGATTGCCTAGGACTAGAACTGCTAAGGATTCTATTTTTGTGGTTGTTGATCGATTCTCTAAAATGGCACACTTTGTTGTTTGTCACAAAACTGATGATGCGTTGCACATTGCTAATCTGTTCTTTAAAGAGATAGTTCGTTTGCATGGCATGCCTAGGAAGATAGTTTCAGATAGGGACACTAAGTTTCTAAGTTACTTTTGGAAAACTTTGTGGTCTAAGTTAGGGACTAAGCTTTCATTTTCTACTACCTGTCACCCACAAACTCATGGACAAACAGAAGTAGTAAATAGGACTTTGTCCACTCTTCTACATGCATTAATTAAAAAGAACTTGAAAACTTGGGAAGAATGTTTGCCGCATGTTGAATTTGCATACAATCATTTTATGCATTCTGCTTCTAAGTACTCTCCTTTTCAAATTCTTTATGGATTTAACCCAATATCTCCTTTGGATCTAATTCCTTTGCCTTTGAGTGAAAGAACTAGCATAGATGGGAAAAAGAAAGCTGAACTTGTAAAACAGATCCATGATGATGCAAGGGAAAACATAGACAAGAAAACTGAGCAATATGTCAAACAAGCAAACAAGGGAAGACGTGAGAAAGTTTTTGAGGTTGGAGATCAAGTATGGGTGCACTTAAGAAAGGAAAGATTTCCAGAAGAGAGGAGGTCAAAATTGATGCCTAGAATTGATGGACCATTTGAAGTAATAAAAAAGATCAACAATAATGCGTATCAACTTGACCTACGAGGTAAGTATAAAGTGAGTCCTACCTTTAATATTTCTGATTTGGTTTCTTTTATCGCAGATGAAATGGATTTGAGGTCAAATCCTTTTCAAGTGGGAGAGGATGATGTGATCCTAGATGACACAAGGAGCTTAGAACAAGGAAATGTGCAAGAACCAGATGAACAACTTAAAAAAGAAAAGGATCTTGAAGTTGAACATATTCTTATTTTACCGGCTGGTCCGACAACTCGATCAAGAGCAAAACAATTTAACAAAGCTGTTTGAGGATTGCTTAATCAACTAGAGAATCCACGTGATCAAAACAGCAAGTATGGTGGAAAAGCTTGTTAAACCACTTTGGTCTTGATTCAAGCTAATTGATTTCAACAAATGAGAAAGTGTCTCGATTGTACTCTTTTTTCCTTGTTCAAGTTTTGTCCCAGTGGGTTTTCTTGACAAGGTTTTTAATGAGGCAATTGTTTCACTTCACTATTGCCCATTTGTTGAAATAAAAGCCCAAGGCCCGTCTATACCAAAAGCCATGTCCTTGGAGGAGGGAAGGGTCTCATTTCCAGCTTATATCATAATACTTTGTATTTTCAATATTAAAGCATTTTGTTTCCAAGAAAAGCCTTAATTGTTTTAGAGGCATGCATTATGTTTCCAAGAACAGCCTTAATTGTGTTCAAGGCTAGTTCTTTCTCCTATAAAAACTATGTACTCAAAATTCTAATGGTTAGACTATCTTTGATTCTGAAAAAACTTCTTAAGTTTTACTCTTCTCTTGTTGGTGTGTAATATCCACAAGAAAACCTGTTCTTCATTTGGTGCGTCATATCCAAAGGAAGATCAGTTGGAATATCAAAGGCCTTTCCACAACCTTTGTGTGACCTATCGATCCACATCCTTTGATCCTTGAATCCTTTTGGGTTCCTGGTTGCAAAGTTATCCCTATTCCATTTCAGAGTGACGATTCTAGGAGGAGTTTATCACAAACAATCAAAGACAATCTTCGAATTCAGCCCAACCAGCACGTCAGATGATCAATAACAATTTACCTCCAAGAACTGGGGAAATATTCAAATCAAGCATCAGGGTACCAGTTTCATAGACCGAGGCCCAGTTAGTGGATAAGGCCTGAGTATTATGCCGATGTAACTGAAAATGTTGCTATATCAATGAAATATCCAAGGGGTATATAAATTTCAAGAAGCATGCCCCGAAAAATAGGCAAAGGGAAGAGCAGAATAACAGGTTTTGTATCATAATGACATCAGACATGATATTGCAGACTGTATTACCTTAAAAAATGAGTTACACACATTGATTTAAAATGAAAATCGGTTGGACTATGTAAAAGGATGGATCAATATGTCAAAGTCCCATTTTGCATCGACCTCACAGACAACAAATCCAATTACACGTGCAAAAAAATTGATGATTTTAGATTCAAAGGTTGATGATTTCGATGTTACATCGGAATATTTAGGTGCAGATTCAGATCAGTTTATTTTAATGGCAGTAGAGGAGCCAGTGAAACAACGCCATGTTTGAAGTCTTTGTGAGAACTTTGAGTCCTTGGCAATTTTCGGAGGAGACACTATGACTGACAATACTGATAGTTCTAGAAAAAGGCATGTATTGAGCTTAACTACTCAGATATAGGGAGGGATGTCTACTCATATATATGGTAAGACATATATTGCCTTTATTCTTTTTGATGAAGATGATTTAAGAGGCACTACAGGTCCTCATGAAGATTAAGTGGTTATTAGAGTAGAGGTAGTTGGTGTCGAGATCCGACGTGTGCTGATATATACAGGGAGTTTTGCGAATGTTGTTTTTAAGACAACTTATGACAAAATGCGCAATCCTCCTTGGATTTCCCAATCAGAGTGTACTATCATTTCTTTTACGGGAATAACATCACAAGTAATTGGGGAATTCAAGGGAGAGGTAAGTTTGGGAAAGGGACCTTTGAGAAAGAAGGTTCATATGTTGTTCATGGTGGTGGATTATCCTACAAGCTACAATGCCATTTTTGGAAGATCTTGGTTGTAGAGGATGTATGAAGTTGTGTCAATAGTCCAACAGTGCTTTGAGTATGTCATTGGATATCAAGTGTGGCTCGTCTGAAGTGATCAGAAGGTTGGTAGAGAGTATGCCACAACTTTTCGAATTCGAGGGTCAAGTAGTTGTGATAAAATGGTTGAATAACAACTAGGGGTTTGACCTCAGATCATGACGAAGGGGTTGATGATTCGAGGGAAACCTTGGGTTTTTTAACAGTAAGTGAAAATACAGAGGAATATGTTTTTCCTGATGGAAAAGTACTTCGAAATGGAACCTTACTAACCCCTGTGTTATAACAACATTTTTCGCAATTTTTATCTCACAATTTCGATGTTTTTTCTCGGAAAACAAAAAAAACGTGATAGGAGTTCAAGTCGAAGTCATATGACATAGCCTATCAATTAATCTGAAGGTTAAATCTGTTATACAAAAAAGGCGTGCATTTTCTTTTGAGAAAGTAGAAGCAATTGTTTGTGAGGTAGATCGTTTATCAAAGGTCGGACATACATGGGCGTCACAATATCTTTTATGGACAGCAAACCCAGTGGTGGTTAAGAAGAAGAATGGGAAATGGAGAATGTACGTCGACTCACAAATCTGAATCGAGATTGTTCTAAAGCCCCTTCCTCGTTCCTCGAATAGACCAATTGATTCATTCCGCTTTGGGAAATAAAATTTTGACCTTTATGGATGCATTTTTAGGGTATAATCAAATTCAGATGGATCCAAATGATCTTGAGAGTACTACCTTCATCCCGGATCAAGGTTTGCATTGTTATAGGGTTATGCCTGTTGGGTTACAGAATGCTGGAGCAACCTATCAGATATTAATGAATAAAGCTTTTGCTTCTCAGATTGGAAGAAATATGAAGGTGTATATTGATGACATGGTGGTTAAGAGCTTAACAAATGATGCACACTTGGAAGACTTAGAGGAGACTTTTTTTTAATTTAAGGGCAATTAGGCTAAAATTAAATCCTGAGAAGTGTACCTTTGGAGTTCGATCAGGAAAGTTTTTGGGTTATATTATTAGTGAAAAGGGAATATGAGCTGATCCAGAACAACTAAATTTTTTGGTATCGATGACATCTCCTTAACCTATCAAAGAAGTGCAAATTTTAATCGGAAAAGGTTAGCTTCTCTTAACAGATTCAATTCTAGATTTTCTGATAAATGTTTTCCTTTCTTATAAGTATTACGAAGACCAAAAGAATTTGAATGGACCTCGGAATGTGAAGTAGTGTTTTCAAGCATTAAAGATTTATTGGCATCACCAGAAATATTGCCCAATCCTCGAAGTGGAGAACAACTCTCTTTGTATATTGCAATATCAGATTTTGCGGTAAGTGCTGCGTTGATAAGTGATGATTCGAGAAATTTGAAGTCGGTGTATTACGTCAGCAAGAGTCTGGTAGCATCAGAAAAAAGGTACTTGAAGCTCAAAAAATTGGCTCTGGGTTTAGTAGTGGCTGCTAGAAAAATGTGCCCCTATTTTCAAGCTCACATTATTGAGGTTCGAACTTCATTCCCCCTGAAAAATGTTTTACAGCGCCCAGATATTTCTGGGGGGATGGCCATGTGGTCAGTTGAGTTGGGAGATTTCGATATCACATTTACACCTGGAACGTCGATGAAGGCCCAAGCTTTAGCAGATTTTCTTGTTGAATTTTATTCAAGCAGATCACACGAAGAGATTAGCAAAGAAGTTTTGCCAATGAGTTCAATCTGGACAGTTCAAACTTATGGGGGTTTTCAGGATTTTAGGATAAAATACTGGAGTTAAATTGATTGCTCCATCTGGAGAAATAATATTTCAATCTATTAAGTTTGGGTTTCATGCATCGAATAATAAAGTTGAGTATGAAGCTGCATTAGTTGGTTTTAGGCTTGCGAACATTTGTAAAGCAGCTTCATTTGGTTTAGAAACAGACTTCCAGTTATTAGCAAGTTAAGTAGCTAGAATTTCTGAAGCCAAAAATGACCATTTCATTTTATATCTTTGAGAGCTTCGGAATTTGACTCTTTTGTTTGATCATGTTACTGTAGAGCATATCAGCCGAGGAAATAATACAGTTGTTGATTCTTTAGAAATGGTATCTTACACAGAAGAATATCCTTGAATTATATTACATGAGAGTCCTTCGATTTTAACTTGTTCAAAGCCATGTGAACACATTGAATAGGTATTTGTCACTCCAGATACTATTCAAGGTGATACGAGAACCGACATTCTGAATTTCTTGTTAAGAGGAACGCTACTTGAGAATATGAAATTAGCCAAAACGTTTAGAGGCCATTATTGTGATGTTTGAGCAAACAGGATTCACATAAAGTTCTATCATAGTTACATGATGGAGAGGGTTCAGCACATTGTGGGTTCAAGGCATTGACTCGTCGGGTTTTGTTAGCAGGGTATTATTGGCCTTCGATTATGAACGACGCTAAGAATCTAGTTCGAAGCTGTGATACTTGTCAACCGTTTTCCAACTCTATTCAAACCAGTAATTCCACTCATGTCCATTAACGAAGCCGTTCCATTTGACAGATAGGGAATAGACTTGCTGGGACCATTTCCAATGGATTCTGGAGGACGACAAATTATTATTGTGGCAATGGACTATTTACCAAAATCTTATAGTTGGTCCTGAAGTTCTTGAACGAAAGGATCTTCGTCTCTGACGAGATCTTAAGATTGATTGAAGTTTATGAAGTTATTCAAGATCAAAGTTATCAGCACCTCGATCATTGTCTACAACAGTCTCTCCTTGTTGAGTTCCTCTCTCTTCGAAACTTGCTTCATTTTTTTTTATGTTCTCTACAACAACAATTTCATCAACATCGGAAGGCACCTCTTGAACAGTTTGGTAAGGTCGATAACCACTGTATAACAGGCTATGGCGGTCTGTTGGCTCCCCATTATGATGCCGACCAAGTTTCTGATTGGATACTTCATGCAATACATGATAATACAAGGAATATCCTCCATATAATGCAGCCATGGTTGTCCAATAATGGTGTGGTAAGAGCTTGAGGTGTCGGAAATCATAAATAGTGTCTTAACCTTCTGTTTAGTAGCTATGTGGCCAACTTTAACCATGAGCTCAACCTCACCAACACATTGCGATGACGTTCTTATATCCCATCAAAGTGTTCTATGAGCATAGGTGTTTCTGTAGTTGGATGGTGTTGTAGTATCACCAGTGGATGCTCTCTTGAGGCTGCTGCTTTAACCAAGGAATCAAATGCGGAGTTATCGAGGCAAGGAACCTGTTCATAAATTAATGTATGGAATTTTGACTCATATTTTTTCAAAGAAGTCAGGTAACTACAAATTCCTTCTTTTTTGGCGTCGTAGGTGTCCTTAGCTTGGTTGATGACCAACGATGAATCAGATTAGATTCTAAGCACTTTTGCTCCACGTATATGAGCTAGCTTTATACCTCTGATGACGGCCTTATAATTTGTCGTATTGTTTGTCAACGGGAAGTTAAAACGGATGGTTTTTTGGATTTCCTCCCATGTAGGTAGTTTCATTACTATACCGACTCTGCCACCTGAAGCACTTGATGCTCCGTCTGTTTCAAGCAGTTATTTCAGGTCAGAGTTTTTGGGTGAGGGATTGGTGAGGCTAAGTTCACTGTGGGGTATAGAGAATTTTGTGATGAAATCGGTGATGCTTTGTCCTTTAATCGCGATATGTGGCTCAAATTTGATGTCGTAATCCCCTAGCTCGATGGACCATTTGGTTAGGCGGTTGGAGATATCAGGCTTCTGCAATACATACCTTTGGGGAAAGGTGGTTCGTACGATAATGGTGTGGCCATGAAAGAAGGGGCATCTTGCGAGCATCAATCACAAGTCTAAATGTGAGCTTCTCTTGATTGAGACAACGAGTCCCTGCGTCTACCAAAGTCTTACTCGTGTAATATATTGGTTGCTGGATGATGTCCGATTCTCGAACGAGCACAATACGGACTCAAAAAAAAAACATATAGATAGAGGAATAGTGGTTCACCTGCCGTAAGAGCAGATAGGATTTTTGGCAACGTGAGATAATTTTGAAGTGTTACGAAAGCCATATTATAATCCTCGTTTCATGATAACTTCTTCGCACCCCAAAGTACCTCTTATCTGATTCCTCGAAATGAAGTGGGACAGCGATACAAGGCACCCCGTTAGGCAATGAACCTCTTTAAGGGCTCTACCTGGATTGGTGACCTTAGCTAAACAGTGTTTGCTTCAATCCTCCTTTTGCTGATGACATAACCTAAGAATTTGCCGCTACGAACCCTGAATGAGCGTTTGACCAGATTCAGCTTGAGAATAAACTTACATAAGACATCAAAAATATTATTCAGTACTTCCAATTGTTGCTCGCCCGTGTTGGTTTTGAGGATCATATCGTTGATAAACTCTTACATGTAGTGCCCTAATTGGTCTTCGAATATGTGGTTGACGAGGATACGTTGATATGTAGACCCTCTGTTTTTTAACCCAAAAGGCATAATGGTATAACAGTCTAGCCCCCACTCAGTCTTGAATGTTGTATGCTCCTCATCCTTTGGATGCAAACAAATCTGGTGATAGCTTGAGTATGCATCGATGATCGATAAATACTTACAACCCAAAGCTGAGTCCACCAATTGATTGATACAGGGCAATGAGAAGACATCTTTAGGGCATGCTTGATTTAAGTCGGTGAAGGCAACGCACACACGCCACTGCCCTCCTCTTTTTTTACCAATATAAGGTTTTCTATCCAAACCGGATACCGGGCGCGGCATATGTGCCCAAACCGAAATAACTTATCTAATTCATTCATAATGGCTTCTTGCTTTTTTATTGAGAATGATCGTCGTTTTTGTCTAACAGGTTTACGTAGCTATTTATTGCTAGCTTGTGGCAAATTACCAAAGGGCTTACCCCTCACACATCACTAGAATTTAATGCAAAAATATCCAAGTTTTTCAGTCATAAACTTATCAAAGAACTTCTAAAGACATAATTTAATTTGTTACGTATTCGTATGATGTAACCAACCATTGTTGCTTTCCTTGGTCAACCTTAATGTCCTCCCAATAGGGCTCATCATTTTCCACGTGAGTCTCTTTTTTATCATTTTCCTTAATGTCCTCCTTCAACTACTAGCACTCATCCCTCAGATGGCTATGGACATTGTGATAAGAACAAATATTCATGTTCGAACACTTATGGCTAGGGGCGCTCATAATACGAGAGAGGAGATATCGTATCTTGATCTTGTTCTTGTCATACATGACTAAAATAAAATTGGTTAATGGAGTAAAACGTCGCGTTGGATTCTCATAGGTTGCTAGTTGGTGGCTACTTGCGCCCCGCACCCCGTCGTCTCGAGGCCTTTATTCTAGTCTCATTTTATCGTACGATCCCTTTTTTAGTCTGGTGCGACTCGCTTTGGGGAGTCCCTTTCGTGGCAATATCAACCCTGATGAATTGATGTGCTCGAGCTAGGAGGTCTCCCATCTTTTCAGCTGGAAAATGGACTAAGTCTACGTATAAATGACCCTTCCGGTTGAATCCTCTCTTAAGTGAAGCGACGACCATCGATTCCTCTAGATCTGGAAAAGCATTCAAGGCATAGATAAAACGCTTGATATAGCATTTTAATGTCTCGCCCGTTCTTTGATAAAGGTCAATGTCTTGAATCACTTTCACGCCGAGACTCCTTGTTGCCAACCAATTTGTCTCTAAAAGTGCCCAATAAGCCTGCAAAATCATGTCTGGAACTTTTTTTAAACCACTAAACTAATCCATTACGTTAACTTTAAGGGTCATAGCGAAGGCCTAGCATAGCATGGCGTCATCTGGATTGAAGGTCATCATCCTATTCCTGAACTGCTCCAAATTTCTTTTTGGATCTTTCGTGCCACCGTAGGCTTCCATGTGAAATGAATCTAACTTTTTGGGGAGCTTGGCATCGAGGATATTTTCCACGAATGAAGATTCATTGATCACATAGGCGGCCATTTTTAGGCGCACTTGATCGCACTGTCGGATCTCAATTTCCTTGCCCATTTTAGGCTCGACTTGTTTGCTCTCATAGTGCAGTTTCCATTTTTTGGACCGTTTTTTGCCGCTACTTCACCCTCCCCTTTGCCATGTTTGTTGCTCTTGGAAGATTTGTCTTCTCGTTGTGCTCGACTGAGCTCTACTCCTGACTGTTGCCCCTCTCGTCTACCTCCTCGCACCTTAGTTGTTAATGTGTGGAAGGGCTATCGTTCATCTCTGCCAAGGTTTCTTTGGCCGCCCATTCCTTGGCTTCCTGGTCATGAATGGCTTTTTGTTGTGCTTGTTGCCTATTTCAGATCTGATGTTCAACTGATGAACCACATAAGCAGTTGCGGCGTTACTGGCCTCAACAATAGGCTTCACATACTCTATTGTACCGACCGCCACAAACGGAGTGACTTCGAGGTCGATCGCAGCTTTGTGCTGACCAACCTTAACTTGTGCTTCAACGATATTCGCATTCTGGTTTTCTTGAGGAGTTACGTCGGGGGGATCTGAGTCTGCCCGACGATTTTATACGTGCTGGCGTTTGGTTTGCTAATACAGTATTTTATCTCAGAGGTTTCCATTTTGATCCTAAATCTTGTTACCACCATTGGTTCAAAGCCGGTGTGTGTTTGGTTGTTTTTTACAATTTCCACAGACGGCATCAAATTTGTTTGAGGAAAATCTTACAAATATATACCAAGTAGTAATTCTTTATCCAAGAAGAAAATATAAGGATTTACACTCACAATCCTATTTATACAATACATTGTGTTATTTCTCTCAGCCACTAAATACACAATTCCCCTAATTAAGATCATCGACTTATATTTATGGCCATTACATCAGTCGCGGTCAGTTACGTTGGTTCCTCAGTCATATGTTTTCTTTAATAACTCTTGACTCCATTTAAAGCTCTTTATTTTGTGTTGATCATGATTGTGCTTCAGGGGCATCAGTAGTTGGTAGTACTTCTTTGGTGAATCTGGACCTGGCTACGTTGATATTTTGATGTGGCCTCAGCTAGACCAATTTATTACTTAAATGTGCCCTTATTTACGTGTTCATTTAACCGCTTGGGCGGACCTTGATCGGGTTACGCTAGTTTTCTCGTATGACTTCTGCTTGTTCAAGGCATCACACAGGAAAACCTTGATCGGATTACGCCAACCTTTCCATATGACCTTTGTTCGGTTGCACTTTGTGAGTTGGCCTCTGCATCTCATGGTCTTGTCGGGACTCGGTTTAGTCGTCAGTGGTGATATGTGTGTGCTCTTCGTGAATCGCCTCGGTATGGTGCGGGAACCCCTTGTCTAGAGTTCGTTCAGTCGGCTCTGTACATCTATGTTGCTCGGTTTGTTACCATACAATCACATCTTTCCCAATAGCATATACTCTGATAATGGCGACCTTATCAATACCCAAAGTAGCCTATTGCAAATTTGCGATACTTTCTTTCTTAAAGAATAAACAATTAAAGAATATAATAAAAAAGATAAAAATAATATTATAATTATGTTAAATATGAAAGGTAAAAATGGATATAAAGTTGAAAGACTATTTGTGCAACGTTTTTAGGGATATCAATTTTTTCTAAACTAGCACGTACCCACTCCGAGCTGATCCGATAGGATGAGATACGGTTTCTAAAACTTTCTAGCTGATGGGTTGTGGGTTTGAAAATTTATGATCCTGGGTTTGGGATCACTTATGAATTTTAAAAAAATTCTCACGTGAAAATCTGAACATGATCGACATGATATCCGTTAGTTATTCTCGTATTAAAAAATTAATACATGATATATATTATTCATGAATTCTTAAATTATATTATAATATAATTCAATTTTTTTTAAAAAAAATTATGTATTTATTATTTTGCTTTCGATATTTTTATCATTATTTATATTTGGTTATATTTAAAATTATTTAAAATTTGCTTATATTTAATAAATATATTATTTACATCGAATGAAATTTAAAAAAGTTACAATTTTTTGAATAAATTTATATATTCTACAAAATAAATATAATATATTAAAATTTTAAATACATATGAATTGTAACTATTAAGTATGTTTTATAACTTTTTACTAAATTTTTAGATTTGTTGTTAAATTTAGGAGTCTATACTCGGTATATTGTTATCATTTTAATATATTATTTTTTATTTTTCTAATTTTTCATTGGATAGTTAATTCTGAAAAAATGTTCTATAGATAAATAAATGGTCAATGAGTATTTCTGGGTGGGTATCCGAACCCGACAGATTTGGTCATAGAAGACAAAATAGTTTATCTGAACACGTACTCGAACCCGACTGGTTTTAATAAAATAAAAACGAGATGGTTTACTGTTTTAACAATACCCACACCTATCCTGGTCTGTTGTGAACCCTAAACGCTTCCCAATACATTGGTAACACGTGGTTTCATCTAAAAAGAGACCACGAGGTAGTGATGATGTCCTCACTATAAGTGATGTGATCCTAGATGACACAAGGAGCTTAGAACATGGAAATGTGCAAGAACCAGATGAACAACTTGAAAAAGAAGATAAGCTTGAAGTTGAAGATATTCTTATTTTACAGGCTGGTCTAACAACTCGATCAAGAGCAAAACAATTTAACAAAGCTGTTGGAGGATTGCTTAATCAACTAGAGAATCCACGTGATCGAAACAACAAGTATGGTGGAAAAGCTTATCAAACCACTTTAGGCTTGATTCAAGCTAATTGATTTCAACAAATGAGAAAGTGTCTCGATCGTACTCTTTTTCCCTTGTTCAAGTTTTGTCCCAATGGGTTTTCTTGACAAGGTTTTTAATGAGGCAATTGTTTCACTTCACCATTGCCCATTTCTTGAAATAAAAGCCCAAGGCCCATCTACACCAAAAGCCACGTCCTTGGAGGAGGGAAGAGTCTCATTTCCAGCTTATATCATTAATACTTTGTATTTTCAATATTAAAGCATTTTGTTTCCAAGAAAAGCCTTAATTGTTTTAGAGGCATGCATTATGTTTCCAAGAACAGCCTTAATTGTGTTCAAGGCTAGTTCTTTCTCCTATAAAAACTATGTACTCAGAATTCTAATGGTTAGACTATCTTTGATTCTGAAAAAACTTCTTAAGTTTTACTCTTATCTTGTTGGTGTGTAATATCCACAAGAAAACTTGTTCTTCATTTGGTGCGTCATATCCAAAGAAAGATCAGTTGGAATATCAATGGCCTTTCCACAACCTTTGTATGACATATCCATCCACATCCTTTGATCCTTGAATCCTTTTGGGTTCCTGGTTGCAAAGTTATCCCTATCCCATTTCAGAGTGCCGATTCTAGGAGGAGTTTATCAAGTGGTATCAGAGCAACATTCTGAAAGTTGGGTATTCTCTTTCTCATTAATTTTTCTTCATCTATTTTATATAATCAGATTGTTTGTGAAGATTTGAGTGTTAGTGTGATGATTTCATTTTGAATCGCAAAATTCTGATCTGTTTCACCCTAGTTATAGTTGTTTGAGATTTAAAATCGTAGAAAATCGTTTTTAGGTGCTGTTCTGAAATTTATCTCTTATTATTCTTAAGAAAACAGATTTGGATATGTTTTATGGTTTTAAATAAATTGAAGAACTTCCCAAGGACTTGTTGCTGGTGATTTGTTTTTGTAGAAAAGGATGTCTAATTCAAATGATGCAGAAAACAGTAATATCTATAACAACAAGCTTCTAATTGAAGCTATGACAAAGTTGATAGACACCAAGATAGATGCCTTTCGCGAAGAGCTTCAATCAAATACTGACCACGAGCGGAACCGTTCACGACAAACCAGTCCAAGAAGAAACCATGAACTACCTGAACAATTCAGAAATGGAGCCGCTGATGAATATTATGAACGCATGAGCAATTCGTCTCGAAACACTCATAGAAGGCACCGTAGACGTACAAGAGAGGGCAACGAACGTATGCGTGACAATCTTGGAGGTCTCAAGATTAAGATTCCACCATTCCATGGAAAAAACGATCCAGATGCCTATTTGGAATGGGAAAAGAAGATTGAACTCGTTTTCAACGTTCAACACTACACGGAGACCAATCAAGTAAGAATTGCTGCTACTCGATTTATGATTATGCTCTTAGTTGGTGGGATCAACTAGTTACCTCAAGAAGGCGTAATGGGGAACATCCTATAGAATCATGGGCAGAAATGAAAGCCATTATGCGGAAGAGGTTTGTTCCTAGTCATTACCACCGTGAGCTGCATCTAAAGCTGAGGAGATTAACACAAGGAAGCCGATCTGTTAAAGAGTATTATCAAGAAATGGAGACCTTAATGTTGCGAGCTGATATTTCAGAAGATAGAGAGGCAACAAGGTCAAGTTTTCTTGGGGGTTTAAATAGAGAAATTCAAGACAGATTGGAAACTCAGTATTATGTTGAACTAGAAGAGATGCTATACTAAGTTTTGATATTTGAACAACAAATTAAAAGAAAGAACTCCTCAAGATCAAGTTACGGTTCAGGGACAGTAACAATTAAGCCAAGTTATTCTAAAGATGAGAAGACCAATTATCAGAAAGGAAGCTATGTAGAGGTGAACCAAAAATCTGGAACGCCATTGTCTATTGATGACAAGGGAAAACCTAAAGAGGTTGCAATCAGAACTCATGATGTTAAGTGTTTCAAGTGCAAAGGGATGGTACATTATGCTAATGAGTGTTCTAATAAGAAGATTATGACAATTCTAGATAATGGAGAAATAATTTCAGAGGAAGAAGAAATTGTCTCTGATTCTTCCGAAGAACACTTAGAGCGGCCTGCTAAAGGAGATTTATTGGTAGCCAGAAGGTCTTTAAGCGTTCAAACAAAAGAAGAAGACGAACAAGAGCAAAGGGAGAATCTGTTTCACACTAGGTGTCTTGTTCAAAGGAAAGTTTGTAGCCTTATTATCGATGGAGGCAGTTGTACCAATATGGCAAGTGAATCTATAGTAAAGAAGCTTGGTTTAAAAACGAAAAAGCATCCAGCACCTTACAAACTTCAATGGTTTAACGACAATGGAGAAATGAAAGTTAGCCACCAAGTAGAAGTTCCCTTAGCCATTGGTAAGTACGAAGATGAAGTTTTATGTGATGTTCTACCAATAGAGGCTAGTCACATACTGTTAGGAAGGCCATGGAAATTTAATCGAAAAATTATCCATGATGGATTCACTAATTTCCATACATTTGAGTTTCAAGGAAGGAAAACCACTCTAGTTCCCATGACTCCACGAGAAGTTTACCAAGATCAAAAGGATATGCAGAACAAGGAATGTCGGGTAACTAAACATTCGAATTTCTATACAAAATCTGGCGAGGTTAAGAAAGCATTATTCTCTAAGCAACCTATGTTACTTTTTGTGTTTAAGGAAACTCTTATGAGTTTAACTAACTTGACACCAGTGTTGCCGAGTGAGATGACTTCTCTCTTGCAGGAATTTGAAGATGTATTCCCTGAAGACAACCCAAAGGGGCTTCCAACAATTAGAGGCATCGAACACCAAATAGATTTTGTACCTGGAGCCTCCCTTCCTAACAGACCTGCTTATCGAACTAATCCAGTGGAGACAAAATAATTGCAAAGGCAAATCAATGAACTGATGGAAAAAGGACATATCCGTGAAAGCATGAGTCCTTGTGCGGTACCAGTTCTACTTGTGCCCAAGAAAGATGGAAGATGGAGAATGTGCGTTGATTGCAGAGCCATCAACAACATAACAGTAAAGTATCGCCATCTTATACCTAGATTAGATGATATGTTAGATGAATTGCATGGTTCTAGCATTTTTTCTAAGATTGATCTTAAAAGTGGTTGTCACCAAATTAGGATGAAAGAAGGGGATGAGTGGAAAACTGCATTTAAAACTAAGCATGGACTATATGAATGGTTAGTAATGCCATTTGGGCTGACTAATGCACCTAGTACATTCATGCGGTTAATGAATCATGTTCTAAGGGCTTATATAGGAGTTTTCGTTGTAGTATATTTTGATGACAACTTAATTTACAGCAAGTGCTTAGAAGAACATGTTCACCATCTGAAATTGATTTTAAGTGTACTTAGGAAGGAAAATATCTATGCTAATCTTAAGAAATGCACTTATTGTACCGATAATCTTGTCTTTTTAGGTTTTGTTATAAGTGCAGGGTATTAAGGTGGATGAGGAATAGGTTAAGGCAATCCGCGAATGGCCAAGTCCAAAAACAGTTGGAGAAGTGAGAAGCTTCCACGGCCTTGCAGGATTTTATAGGCGTTTTGAAAAAGATTTCAGCACCTTAGCTGCACCACTCACTGAAATAATAAAGAAGGACGTTGGTTTCAAGTGGGAACAAGCTCAAGAAGAAGCATTTCAATCCTTAAAAGAGAAGCTTACTCATGCTCCTGTCTTGACATTACCTGATTTTCTTAAAACTTTTGAGATGGAATGTGATGCTTCTGGAATTGGGATTGGAGCTGTTTTGATGCAGGATAAAAAGCCCATAGCTTATTTCAATGAAAAGCTTGGAGGAGCTACTCAAAACTATCCTACTTATGACAAGGAGTTGTATGCCTTAGTTCGAGCTTTGCAAACATGGCAGCATTACTTGTGGCCAAAGGAGTTTGTCATATACACTAACCATGAATCTCTCAAACACCTAAAAGGTCAGCAAAAACTTAACAAAAGACATGCAAGGTGGATAGAATTTATTGAGACATTTCCATATGTCATCAAATACAAACAAGGTAAAGAAAATATTGTTGCTCATGCATTGTCCCGAAGGTATGCCTTAATCACTACTCTTGAAGCTAAGATTTTAGGATTTGATCATCTTAAGAGTTTATATGAAAATATTTCTGATTTTGGAAAGATGTATCAAGCATGTGAAAATTTTGCTTCAGGGCGGTTCTATAGGCATGAAGGATTCTTATTCTTTGATAAACGTTTATGTGTGCGTAATTGTTCCATGAGAGATTTACTTCTTAGAGAAGCCCATGGAGGAGGCTTAATGGGACATTTTGGAATAGCTAAAACTCTCAAGGTAATGCTGGATCACTTTCATTGGCCACATATGAGGAGGGATGTTGAAAGAATCTGTGACAGATGTGCTACTTGCAAACAAGCCAAATCTAAGGTTCAATCCCAGTGTTTGTATACTCCTTTACCTATTCCTACGCATCCTTGGAATGATATATCTATGGACTTTGTAGTTGTATTGCCTAAGACTAGAACTAGTAAGGATTCCATTTTTGTGGTTGTTGAGCGATTCTCTAAAATGGCACACTTTGTTGCTTTTCACAAAACTGATGATGCGTTGCACATTGCTAATCTGTTCTTTAAAGAGATAGTTCGTTTGCATGGCATGCCTAGGACGATAGTTTCAGATAGGGACACTAAGTTTCTAAGTTACTTTTGGAAAACTTTGTGGTCTAAGTTAGGGACTAAGCTTTTATTTTCTACTACCTGTCACTCACAAACTCATGGACAAACAGAAGTAGTAAATAGGACTTTGTCCACTCTTCTACGTGCATTAATTAAAAAGAACTTGAAAACTTGGGAAGAATGTTTGCCGCATGTTGAATTTGCATACAATCATTCTATGCATTCTGCTTCTAAGTACTCTCCTTTTCAAATTGTTTATGGATTTAACCCAATATCTCCTTTGGATCTACTTCCTTTGCTTTGAGTGAAATAACTAGCATAGATGGGAAAAAGAAAGCTGAACTTGTAAAATAGATCCATGATGATGCAAGGAAAAACATAGAAAAGAAAACTGAGCAATATGTCAAACAAGCAAACAAGGGAAGACGTGAGAAAGTTTTTGAGGTTGGAGATCAAGTATGGGTGCACTTAAGAAAGGAAAGATGTCCAGAAGAGAGGAAGTAAAAATTGATGCCTAGAATTGATGAACCATTTGAAGTAACAAAAAAGATCAACAATAATGCGTATCAACTTGACCTACGAGGTAAGTATAAAGTGATTCCTACCCTTAATGTTTCTGATTTGGTTCCTTTTATCGCAGATGCAATGGATTTGAGGTCAAATCATTTTCAAGTGGGAGAGGATGATGTGATCCTAGATGACACAAGGAGCTTAGAACATGGAAATGTGCAAGAACCAGATGAACAACTTGAAAAAGAAGATGAGCTTGAAGTTGAAGATATTCGTATTTTACCGGCTGGTCCAACAACTCGATCAAGAGCAAAACAATTTAACAAAGCTGTTAGAGGATTGCTTAATCAACTAGAGAATCTGCGTGATCAAAACAGTAAGTATGGTGGAAAAGCTTGTCGAACCACTTCGGTCTTGATTCAAGCTAATTGATTTCAACAAATGAGAAAGTGTCTCGATTGTACTCTTTTTCCCTTGTTCAAGTTTTACTGAGGCCACGAAAGAACAACACTACTTAGTTATTATAATTGTTACCATTCTCTCAACATAGCACACATTGAAAGCGGTTCACGTTTAACACTCCAACGTAACTGGTCATAAATAAGTTTAATGGACATTAAGGGCCGTTTACGTTCAACGAAGAGTGACCTACGACTAGTGTAGCGCAATTATGCATTTAGTGGGAGAGTATGAGAAATAATTGTATAAATAGGATTTTTATAATGTAAAATGTGTCTTTTCTCCTCGTTGAAATATAGTTACTTATTTGGCATATATATGTAAATATTTTTCCTTAACAAATTTGGCATCATTGTCGGGGATAGTAGGGGTAAAAAAGATATGCTTGATGTCGTAGCGTGTAAACAAAGGTCATAAGGACAAAAATTTTAAGATTTTGGGCCCTTATAATGTCATAAGGATACAGGGAATACCAAAACGGGCTAGGATCTGGAAGTGTAGAAATTCACATATTTCTTGTGCTCTTGTTCGGCATAGTATTTTAGCTTCCACCCATTTTGTGAAGTAGTCCACGACAACCACTAGGTACTGACACTTTCTAGTTTCCTAAGATAGTGACCCAACTAAATAGATCCCACACTTATTATAAGGGCATGAGGTTGGGTTGTAAGTCATGGCCTCGTTGGGCAGTGGACCGGTGTTAGTGCATTGTTAACAGGGGTAGCATCGTTGCACGATACACTCGCTGTTAGTGGACAAATTGGGCTAATAGTATCCTGCCAGTTAGAAACGATGAACTAAACTTCGATGACTACAATGCGCTCATGATTCGGCTTCATGCAAGTTGTGTAAAATTGTGATAGCTTTATCTTGACTGAAGCATCACAGCATAGTCTCGTAGCACTTTTTTGGTAAAATATGCCATCTAAGATAATATAGATGGCAGCGCGCAGCTACAGAGCATTTGTTGCCGCATTGTCTTCCAAAAGAGTGTCATTGTAGAGGTACAAGAGATACGTTTGGCGTCAATCGGTCACAGACTCCACCAGACAAACACTCTCAAATCGGGTATGGATGCGTTGATCATGGGAGATTACTGTAAAAGGACGAGCGGGCTACCTCCTAAAGTGATGGTCTTGGATAAGGTGTCAGTAAACGAAATGTCCACGCACGGTACTTCGTCATATATGACTCGCTCAAACTTTGACTCCCACTCTTTCAAGGCTGTGAGGTAATGCCGAGTTGAATCATATTTGGCATTATAGAGGCCCTTGGCCTTGTTAACCACCAGTTGAGAATCATATCAGACTCATATTGCGCGTCCGCCAATTTTATCCCTTCAAGCATAACCTCGTGCTCAACAACATTATTCATGATAGGAAAACTGAATCGGATGGTCTACCGGATTTTGTCACTCATTGATAATTTCATGACTGTACCTGCTCCACCCTCGAGAATACTTGAGGCCTCATTGGCTTCGATAATCCATTATTGCAGTGCATCATCCTTGTGAGGCTCGACCATACTATCCTCACCTCGTGGTATAGTAAATTTGTTAATGAAGTCTGCCATGGCTTGACCTTTGATTGTTGTACATGACTCGTATTTGATATCGTATTTACCCAGTTCTACACACAATCTCGTTAGTCTGCCGTATATATCAAGTTTTTGTCACACGTAACTTAAAGGAAAATATGTGCGCACAATGACGGTATGACTATAGAAATAAAGGTGCATCTTGCATGTTGCTACTACCGGTCCCAAGGCCAGCTTCTCCAGGTTAATATAACGGGTTTATACCTCGATTAAAGTTTTGCTAGTATAGTAGATCGGTCGTTGTACACCATTTGGCTCCTGAACTAACACTGCATTAACTAGAAAAAACATAAACCGAAAAGTATAGAAATAGAGGTTCACCCAAAGTGGGGGCGGATAGGATTTATGCCGACGTGAAGTAGTTTCTGAGTGCCCTAAATGCTTCATTGTACCGTTTATCCCACACGAGATTTTTGGCTCCTCGAAGGACTTGGAAAGGGTGGCTTTTATCTGACACTCGTGAGATGAAGTGCGAAAATACCGTTAGGCGCCCTGTTAAACATTGCACTTCATTGAAATTCCTCGGAGGTTCGATCTGCAGCAATGCTTTCAGTTGATCAGGGTGAGCTTCTGTCCCGGTCTTGCTGACAACGTAACCGAGGAATTTGTTGCTTCAGATACCAAAAGAACACTTGACCGGATTCAACTTAAGGTTAAATCGTCGCATGGTGACGAATATGTTACCGAATACTTTGGGTTGACGAGTTCGTGTAGTGGTTTTAACAATCATGTCATCGATGTAACCTCCATATCGTTACGAGCTAGTTCTCAAATATTTGGTTGAGCATGCATTGTTATATAAAACGTGCATTCTTGATTCCAAATAGAATTACGATATAACAATAAAGCCCATTTTCGGTATGAACGTAGTATGTTCTTAATCCTTAGGGTGCATACGGATCTGGTTGTAGCCCAAGTATGCATCCATAAATGATAAGTACTCACAACTAGAAGCTGAATCTACCAGTTGATCGATATGAGGGAGTGGGGGGGGAGACATCCTTGGACACTCTTGGTTGAGATTGGTAAAATCCACGCACATGCGTTGTTGCCCGCCCTTTTTTTTTAACCAATATCGGGTTGGCCACCCGCACTAGGTACCTCACTTTGCTTATGTTCCCAAGTTTTAAAAGCTTGTCGATCTCCTTAGTAATGGCTTCAGACTTCTCTGTTGAGAATGAGTGTCGCTTGGCGGATTGGCCTTGGTCGTCTGTCAATAGCTAGGTCATGACAAATAATAGAGGGCTCAACCTCAGATACGCTGCTAGCACTCCACCGAAAAACATTCAAAAGAACATCGAAAAATAAGATCTAGCTCGTTACCAATTCAAAGCAACTAAATTTATAGATTTTGCATACTCTAGATATCTAGACTAGTGATTTGGACGTCGAATAACGAAATGAAAAAAAAAAACGACTAAATTATTCTGTAATTTGAAAATAATTTTTAGTAAGAGAAAAGAAAAAAAATATTGAGAGTGACTAATAAAAGAAAGTAGTTGATTACTTAAAAAATTAAAAGTAAGTAACCTAATTAAAAACTTATTTTTTTCATCAAAAATATTTTGGATAAAAAGTTAATTTTGATTTTTAGATATTAAAAGGTAATATATTTTTATTATACGACTTATTAAATAATTAAATAACATGGATTAAAGACTCTCTCTCAAGAATGAAAGACTTCAAGAATAAAGCCATTGGGAGTGAAGCCTACACATCTGATTCCTTCAGCCCTTGATTTATTTTCCCTCCATACTCAGCTCTTCTACAATCCTCTTCAATGGAGATACGCACCAACTCACTATTTCACGACGAAGAATTTACGTTTTTCAATCTGAAAACAATGTCAAAAACTGCCCAAACAACCATTTCAAAAAATCCTATGCTGACTCTGTTAAAACATTGGTAACTAAAACTCTTGTTGATCTTCAATCGCAAAGTATTACGGAAAAATTTAATCATATCTCTTTTCAATATTCTAAAGAGACTAAATATTTACTGATGAAGAACACAAAAACATCTTGGTTGGAAAATTTTCTAGCGGTTTGCCAACGAACTCTCCTTTAAATCATTTCTTGAATTCTTTCAAATTCAAAGGGGCTCACAACATGGTGATATGGGATTCTTGACATATTTTTCTTAAGTTTGATCTAAATGAGGATGTTAGCAAGATATGGTCTAAAAGTGTTTGGAAGATTAAAGGCTTTGTTATGCGCATTCTAAGATGGAATCAAAAACTTCAATATAAAGATAGAAAGCCCAATAGCTTTAGTGTGGATTATGATTCGGAAAATCCCAGAATTCATGTGTAACTCATCGACGTTGTATTACATTGCTTCTTTTATAGACACTCCATACAAAATTGTGTTTCCTGATAATAATGGGCTTACAAGAACGCTGCCTTTGCTCTTGTTGAATTAGACGTATCAAGGAATCTACATAATAGCATTTGGATCGGCTTTGGAAGAAATGATGGATGTTGGTTATCTGTTAGTTACAAGAATCTTCCACTTTACTACAACAATTGCTATCATATGGGGCATAAATTCTCTGAGTGAAGAAGAGTCAAAAGACCATTACCAAAGAAAGTGCAGAGAAAGATATCGTCAATCATATAATGCAGACAACATCTAACAAAGAAAAAGAAACTGATAAAGTTACTATAGTTACAAAAGTTCAAAACCCCATGAAAATTTATATGCCTAAAGTTAAATCCATAGTCGTTAAGAACATTCACAATGGAAAACAGGAATTAAAAAATCAAGTTCTTTCTGATTACAATCTGTTAGAGAATCAAAATAAAGAGGTTACCACCCTTGAGGATTTAGATATAATTGAAGTTATCCAAATGCTTAATCATGCAACTAATCAGAATGTCAATCAAGATATTGATATACTGGGTTCTGGAAGACACTCTCCTGTCGAGTAAAATATTAGAAGTAATCTTGTCACGCCTACCCTAAAAGCTCAATCTCCTGTCATGACTTCAATATCATCTTGAACAAGAAACTCAAAGCTCATAGGAAGATCAAAAATCCAAACAAACTTGTTATAAAGTCTTTGAAATATTCAGGAGAAAACAATCATTATAAATCATTATCTGATAAGGATAAGGATTCTTAATTAGAATGTTCGCGGCATCAACAACAAAGCAATAGTTGGAAGACTGAAAGCATTAATCTAAAAAGAGAAACTTCTACAAAATTGGGCTTTACTAGTTATATTTCTAACATTTCCAATAAGATTTGGATTTTCTAGAATGGTGATTCATGTATTAATACTCTCATTAATAATTATTAATGTGTGCATATGGAGGTTGATTATCCTGGTTTAGATAATACTTTTTTCTTGACTGTGGTCTAATGCTATTACTTCTACAAGTGAGTAGATTGGGTGCTCTACTATTCGCCAGAACAGCATTTATGATTTTGTGGAGATGATAAGGGACTATCACTTGGAAGACACTGGTTATGTTGGCCAGAAATTCATCTGGAATAGAAATATGAAATGGAAAAGGTTAGGCAGGGTGATTTTCAACAGCACTTGGGCTAACATTTTCAGCAATACTCAGGTTCTTCACATGGTCAGAACTTGTGTAGTCCATACTTCCCTTTTAATCTCTGCTTTTACTAACGAAACTAACAGTTTACATTACAAAAATTAAAGCTTTAAATTCATTAATATGTGGACTAATGATGAATCTTTCGTAAGTGTGGTTAAGCAGAATTGGAATCTCAAAATCAATGTCCTCCCTAATGAAGTCTTCTGGTTTAAGCTTAAGAGGCTCAAAAAATGCTTAACGGATTGGAATGTTAGTGAATTTGGTGACATCTTCAGAAAAACAAAGAAACTGACAAGATGGTGGAAATAATAGAGAGTCTTCACATTATGAACAACAATTTTGTTTCAAAAAATGATCTTAATAAAGCCATTAGCTTGCATCTTCAAGCTTTAAGAAATGAAGAGGACTTCTGGAAGCAGAAATGATATAACGCCTGGCTTAGAGATGGAGACCGCAATATTAAAACATACAATTCTTATGTCTCTAAGAAAAGAAGGAAAAATTATTAAGAGTATCAAGGATGACAGCACCTGGATTTACGATACTGATGCAATTGGAGGATTTGCTGAAACATAGTTCAACACTATCTTTTCTACTCAGCCTTATAAAGATAAAGATGAAGAGCATGAAATTATCCAAGATGGAATTTTTTATTACATTCCCAAGCTTGTAATTAGAGAAGAGAATAACTTTCGAAAGACCACTAATGAGGAAGAAATCTGAGAAACCATCAATACCATGAGCCCATATAGTGCTGTTGGTATTGATGGCTACAATATCCTTTTTTACAAATCTTGCCGGAGTATTATAAAGTCTGACTTATGCTTAGCTATCAATTCTTACATCAATGGTTATAGTATTCCTAAATGAATATTTACTACTGGCTTATGCTTAATCCCTAAGGTCACTAATCATGTGTCTTGGAACAATTACAGGCCTATCAACCTTTGTTCTATGTTAAACAGAATCCTTTCTAGACTCCTTAATAATAGACTCGCTAGTATTCTGCCTAAAATCATCTCTAACACCCAAGCTGCCTATGTCAAAAATAGATCAATTCATGAGAATGTTCTGATAGCTAAAGAGTTAATTTATGATATCAATAGGAAGCCTAAATCTGGCAATATCTTGATCCAGCTTGACATGTCAAAAGCCTTTGACAAAATGTCTTTTCCCTTTATAATCAAAGTCTTTACTTCTTTTGGCTTCTCCAGTAGTTTTGTCAATTTGATTTATAACCTTATTAAGAATGTAAATATTTCAGTGTAAATCAATGGTAATGCAGTAGGCTATTTTAATACCAAAAGAGGCTTAAGGCAAGGTGATCCCTTGTCCCCAAGCCTCTTCATTATAGGGGAGGAAGTCCTGTTAAGAGGTCTTAACAACTTATTATGCTCTAATAGAAATTTGAAGTATGCATCTAGAACTAACATTATTGTTCCTTTTATTGCTTTTGCTGACGATGTTCTTATATTCACAAATAGTTTAAATTCTTATATCAACACATTGAGTTGTTTCCCAGATAAATATCAGGTAGACTAAGATTATAATGTCCAACATAGCTCATCAAAGTAAAGTAAGTTACCTGAAAAATTAAACTGGTTTTGTCGTTGAGAATCTGCCTTCCACCTATCTGGGGATTACACTGAATAGCAACAACAATTCAAGAAACTTCAGTGCTAAAATCAACGATTGGGATAGCAAGTTCTTATCTTATGGGTGAAGACTCTCCCTTATCTCTTCTGTGCTTATGTCCATTCCTTGTTACTATATGCTGAATACTTTAATTCTTAAATGTGTCATTCAAAAATTGAAAAGATTTTCAACAAATTTATGTAGAGATCTGATTATAATGAAGCTAATATCTATTTATCCTCCTAGAATAAGCTGTGCAAGCCTTTTGAAGAAGGTGGGCTGAATATCAGAAAAACTCTCGAATATTCAAAGCACCTTCTCTCAAAAACTTTGGTTCACTTATAGGAAAAATACTAGTCTTTGGTCAATTATAATGCACAATATTTATAACAAAGATATGCATCTCATTCAAGCTAATCTCAAAAAATCTGGCTCTCTGGTTTAGAAATGTCTTCCAGGTACTAAAGCTCAAGCTGAATGTAATATAAGCTGGATTTTTGGAAAGGGTGATATGGACTTCTGGAAGGAGGATTGGCACAATTTCCACCCTATTATAGGCAGCAATAGCACTAGTAATAACGATTGGTTCCTGGAGGCTAAAGTTAGCACTTTTTAGAAGAATAGCAGCTGGGAAATTGACAATATGAATGGTTTTCTTACGGAAGAAAGAATTAATCAAATAAAGCTTTATAAAAGTGGACAGAGAGAAGAAAGATACGATGATCTGGTAGCTTTCTCCTGATCATAACTTCAACACGAAGTTAACTTGGAACAATATAAAACAGCTAACTAGTATGAGGACACTAATCATCTCTTTTTGAATTGTTCATACGCTTGGAACATTTGGCATCATTTCAGTATCCTTTTTAACATCAGGATTGAAAGATGCATGGTCCTCACTCATATCATAAGAACCTGGTTCTAGTTCTTAATAAAAAAACCCATATCACTCATGTTATACCTGTTATAATTTGTTGGGTGATTTGGAAAGATAGAAACAGTTCTAAATTCAAAAATGTTAGTCAATCATCTTCATCTATTATCATGTTGACAAATTAAATTGTATTAGGATTGGATGCCTCTAGTTTGTTTTCGAGAAAGCACTGGCATAAAGTAGTGAATATTGGTTCTACTCTGGGTTGTATTGTTATGTTGAACAAAAGCAAAAAAGAGATTTACCTTAAATGGATTGCTTCAACTAGGGGAAGGCTGAAACTAAACATTGATGTTGGTTGTCTTCAAAACGGATTAGTCAGTGGAGGTATGATCTTCAGAAACAACAACGAACATATAGTGAAGGGCCTTGGCAAAACTTTTGGCAAGCTTTCTCCCTTAGCTGCAGAAGCAAGAATAATGCTGGAAGTTCTGTTATACTGTAAAGAGAACCAATGGAACAATGCGGATATCGAATCGGACTGTTAATCTCTTATCAATATGCTTGGTGATGGAAAGTTCCATGGTTTCCCTATCATATCTTATATATTTGCAGGATGCTAATTACTTCCAATGGAACAATGTGGACATCGAATCGGACTGTCAATCTCTTGATATATGCTTGGGGATGGAAAGTATTCATGGTTTCTATATCATATTTCAAAACCAAGCTGCTGACAGAACAATGAAATGGACATGGAAGGAAAAAGGAAATCAACAATTCACTCACCTCCTAATAGACTGTGGTATACTAAAAAATATTGGTTTGGGTTACATAAATTCAATCCATGACTAACCTTCATTGTTTATAAGATTTTTATTAAGTGTTGTGTTCGGCTTTATGTTTCATGTATTGTCAAAGAACAAAAGAGCCGTTAGAGTAGAACATAGAGAATCCTCGAAGTTGAGAAGCTTTAAGGTTGTAAATTTTCGGAATAAGTCTTAGTTCAGATGGTCTGTGCCGATTTGTCTTCTGCTTTAGCCCTGTTCGTGAATCAAAAGATTCATGTTGAGAGGGAACTTCTCTTTTAGACGCGAAATTCTATCTTTTGTATTATTTGTCCTATTAGCCCTCCAGTTTTATTAAATTTTTCAATAGGATTCTCAAAGTTTGTAAATGTTCATTTTGGTAATACAAATTATATTGCTTAAAAAGAAAAAGGTAATCCATTTTTAAACCGCGTACAAGCAGGTAACTCCTACTAATATTAGAAGTTAATAATACATTAACTTAGTCCAAAGCATTAGGACCAGAACAAGCTTTTAAATTAGGATTCCAAATCCACTGAATCAAAAAATGTCTACCTCTTTTTCCATTCAGATTGTACGTCCTTCCTTCTCTGTCTCTCAATACTTGCCCAATGTATCCTCCACCGCCGCCACTACCATATAACCCCTCGCACAAATCTGCTATCTCCGTCGGAGCAGTCGGGTCATCGCCTGCATACCAAGCGTTCACCAGCGGATTCGACGCCACCTCCGCCAACTCGTGAGCTATCACACTAATCATCCCGTCCACACCGATCTCTCCATTTGGCGGGCTGAGCGCCGCCGTGCCACTCCGGCCCATATATCCGGGGACTGCGAAAGGATAAGCGCAGACTTCGGGGCATTGTGTGCCGGAGTTCCCGACCCAGGCGTAGGGCAGAGTGTAGCCGACCATTGCAGGGAACGTGAAATAATGAAATCCGCAAACTGCTCGACAAAAGTCCTGAACGACGACGTTTTCAGCTGTGAGGATGAGATAGATCCCGTTCTTGTGATCGACGGGGAAGGGAGCGGATTTGACGGCGGTGGCTATCACCTGCTGTACGGAGAGGCGAGTAAGATCTTTTCCAACGGAATATCGAGTATCGGCATACTCTCCGGCAATGAGGACGGTGCGGGAGACGTTTGCGTCGGTCTGGTCGGTGTAGAGGGAGACAGTGCGCCACCAGTCGGAGACGGAGGGGGAGGGGATTTTATGATTGGGAGAGATGGAGGCGAGGAAGTCTGTGATGAGCAGTTTGTGCGTTTGGGACCAATTGCCGTACCAGATGAGATAAACATTGATAGGCGAGGAAGAGAGTACCGGACCCATATGGTAGCGGAGGTGCACAAGGTCCGATGAGCCCTCGAATTTTTTGTAGGATGAGAAGGCTCGCGGAGGGAGGATAGGGTTAATGGGAGTGTTGTGTATACTAGAACCATAAGCAGAACCAGAAATCATGATATGGAGAAATGTGAAAAGAAAGCAAGCAACTAGTGACATTTTGGGTGCTTCAAGAAGGAAAGGTGTGACTACTCAATATGTACTGGGGTGGTTTGCGAGACAGAATGAGTTGGACTTTTACTTGTTCTCGGGATATGCGAATTGACTTTTCCTTGTAATTAGATTTTGAGTATTTAAAAGAAGGGAAAGAGCCGTTCAGGGTTCTCCAAGATTTTAAATTTTTGAAGGTTGGGTTTTCATGTTTAAAGTTCATCTTCTCCGATGAACTTCACATCTAGTATTGCTTCATCCTTTACTGAAGTAAGAGTGTTAGTTGTTTGTTAGTCGATTTCTTTTGTTCTGCTTTTGGAACAGAGTACTCTGTTTCATTGATTTTGGAAGATTTCGATGGAAAATTCAGGCGATGTTCAGAATGACGCGGTTAAGAAGTCATTTTCTTATGCGGAGGCTTTTAGAAAGAGTTTGGGATCAGAAGAAAAACTGGAATTTGAGCCACAATCAGCAGAAGTTAAGTCGAATTATTTGTCAATTCAGTATAACGAAGAGGTTCTAACAAGGTTGAAGGCTAAGGCAAAGCATTCATTGGTGGGAAAATTCACCCATGGTTTTCCCAAAAGATCTGTTTTGATTCAATTCTTTGAATCTTTTAGGTTTAGGTCAGGGTTTAGATATAAAATCTGGGATTCAAGGCATTTTGTTATTGAGTTCGATTCAAAAATGGATTATGGGAAGATGTGGCAGCGAGCTGTGTGGACTATAGGTCCTGCAGTTATGCGTTTGTTAAAATGGTCTGGGGATTTTTCGAAGGAAAGTTCGATAGCGCCAGTTTGGATTAAGTTCGATCTTCCTGAGCATCTATATGATGAAAGTGTGGTGAAGTCTATAGCTTCAATGATTGGGGAAACGCTTTTGGTTAAGGTTCCTGAGGAGAACAGATTATTCTCTTCATGTTCTGCATTAGTGGAAGTTGATGTTAATTCGAAAATTCAGTCTGATGTTTGGATTGGTTTTGGTGACAACTATGGTTATTGGGTTAGATTAACGTACTTGAATCTTCCCTTATATTGTAATCATTGTTCTCACCTGGGTCATAGTAATGATAAGTGCAAGAAAATTGTGAAAGATCAGAATGGGAAAGATGAGAACAGAATCAAGTCTGTAATTGCTACACAAAAGAAAATAGAAGATCAAGAAGCTGATCAAAATGTTGGTTTTAAAACCCCTAATCAAGGGGAAATAATTGAGGCTATTAAAGCTTTATCTCAGGGAGTTACAGATAATAATGGTTATGAAAACATGATCTCTGATGGTGATGATTCGCCTACTCATATGGGAAGTTTAAAGAACTCTCCTGTTATTGAAAAATGGAAGCCAAATTCTCCTGAATTTTATAGGGGAAGTAATCAAGAGGATCAGGATAGTCTTGAAGATAATGTTGAAGTTCAGGAACAAAGTTTAAGAACAGATGGAAGTGAAGTTGAGGATACTCAATTGGGGAAACAGAAGAAGCAGATGGAAAGCAAGAAGGAGGAGGAATCAAGTTTTAAAGAAATTTTTGATAAGAAATTAAAAATAGCAAGAGGAAAATCTAGAACAAAGAGCAAGATTATCAAGGCTCTTCAATTCAATGGTTCAAGTAAATCAAAATCTTCAAACTCTTTAAATGATTAGTATGATTAATTGGAATATTCGTGGTATCAAAGATAAGGCTTCTCTTCGTAGGCTCAAACATCTTGCTAAGAAAAATAATGCTAAACTTATTGTTATTTAGGAACCTCTGGTGAATGTTAGTGTCATTAGTTCTATTACTGTTAAATTAGGTTATGAAAAGTATGTCTATAATCTTACTAACAAGATCTGGATATTTTGGAAGTATGATATTTCTGTTACTGTTATTAATGATTTGAGTTAATGCTTAAATTTGAATGTAAGTTTGGTTAGTGATAATAACTATATGATGATTTCTGTTATATATGCTAAATGTCAAAGAGGTAATAGGGTTGAGCTTTGGGATTTTCTTAAGAGCATTGCTACTAATGACCTGTGCTGGTTGGTTTGTGGGGATTTCAATGTGGTTAGTTCTATTGAGGAGCAGATAGACTGTAGTTCGTTTTGTATTAATAGCACTAATGATTTCAATGATATGATTTCTTGTTGTAACATTGAAGATGTTGGTTTCATTGGTTCTAAGTTTACCTGGTCAAATGGTTCTAAGTGGAAAAGATTGGATAGGGTCTTGGTTAATAGTAAATGGTCTGAGTGTTTTAGTAGCACTAAAGTTTACCATCTAGCTAGGACTTGTTCGGATCATATGTCAATAGTTATTGCTATTTCTAATGATTTTTGTCGAGTTAAGTCAAGTTTCAGGTTTCAAGAGATGTGGACTTTGGAGGATTCTTTTCTTCCATTTGTGGAAGAGAATTGGAATCAAGGTTTGGTTGGTGATCATTTATTTGTTTTGTGGAATAAGCTTAGGCGTCTAAAGAAAGGTTTGATTCTGTGGAATAGAATTGTTGTGGGTAATATCTTTAATAAGGTTCAATGCTTGGAAGATGATGTGTTGGTGAAGGAGCTTAATCATCAGAATATTCAGTCTAATGCTACTAAAGGGCAGCTTGCTAAGGCCAATGCTTTGCTTATCAAAGCTCAAAGAATGGAGGAGATTTTCTAGAGGCAGCAGTGTTATTCAAGCTGGCTTATTGATGGAGATAAAAACAATAAGTGTTATCATAACTTTGTCAAGAAGAAGAGGAGAAGGAACATCATTAAGGGCATTAAGGTGGGGACTGATTGGGTTACTGATCCTGAGGAGATGGGTAGGTCTGCTGTTGATTTTTTCAAGCAGGCTCTTGCTAAATATCCTTATGCTAATAGTAGTGATGAGGCTCTCTTCATGGAGGATGAAATGTTTAGAAACATTCCCAAGTTAGTCACTGATGATGAGAATAAAAGCTTGATGAAGGATCCTGATGAGAATGAGGTCTGGAACATCATTAAAGATATGAAGCCTGCTAGTGCTCCAGGTATGGATGGATTTACTCAGTGTTTCTTTAAGCATTGTTGGCATATTATTAAAATTGACATGGTTAATGCTATGAAGGATTTTATGAGGGGTAAGAATATTCCTCGTGGTATTTTTGCTACAGGCATTTGCCTGATTCCTAAGCTGTCTAACCCAATTGGTTGGAAGGATTACAGACCAGTTAGTCTGTGTTCTTTACATAATCGCATTATGTCTAAAATTATTGCTAACAGGCTTACTTTGATCCTCCCTAACATCATCTCTGCCAATCAAGGTGGTTTTGTGCCCGGTAAGAAAATTCAGGATAATATTCTGATTTGTAAAGAGCTTATGTTTGACATGAATAGAAAGGTTAAGGATAGTAACATTTTGATTCAATTGGATATGTCTAAAGCTTTTGATAAGCTTGCTCATGGTTTTCTTTTTAATGTGTTAAAGAAATTTGGTTTTGCTAATAGATTCATTTGTCTTATCAAGAAAATGATCAATGTTGTTCATGTGTCTATGCTGATAAATGGTGAGGTTTTTGGCTTCTTTAAGACTAGTAAAGGCTTGCGTCAAGGTGATCCAATTTTGCCTTATCTTTTCATTATTGCAGAGGAGATGCTGATCAGAGGTATTAATAGTCTATTTGAAGTTAATAGATTCATGAGATATAAAGGTAGAAGTAGCATCAATGTTAATAGTCTGGCCTTTGCTGATGATATCTTGTTATTTACTTATAGTAAAGAGAGATCTGTTAGCATGCTTTGTAGCTTTCTTGAGAGGTATCAAATCATTTATGGTCAGTGTATTAACAAAGAGAAAACTAAGATTCTTGTTACTAATGGAATGAGTCTAGCTAGGATTGATATTATATCTAGTACTTCTGGTTTCTCATTTAGTAATTTGCCTACTAAATACTTAGGGATTACTATTAATACTAATAATAGAATTAGTAACTATAATAAGTTAATCTGTAAAATCAGTAGTAAGATTAATGAATGGAGCTCTTCTTTTCTTTCTTTTGCTGGTAGATTAACGTTGGTTAAATCAGTTTTAATGAACATTATTCTTTATTGGATGCATTGCAATCTTCTGCCTCGTGGTGTTATTTCTAAGCTTGAGCTTGTTTTGAATAGATTTATTTGGGGTTCTAGCTTAGTTGATAAGAAAATTCATTGGTGTAACTGGGGTGCTTTATGTAAAACTTATCATGAAGGTGGGCTGAACATTCGTAAGTTGGATGATATTCAGAATGCTATTTCTTATAATTTGTGGGCTGCTTTTAGGAAGAACTCTTCTTATTGGGCGAATATTATGCATAGTATATATTGTCCAAACCATCACCCTTTGCAGATTTCTTTTAAACCTGGTTCAATGGTTTGGAATAGGATGCTAAAAGTTAGGGAGCTTGCTGAAGTCCAGGTGAAATGGAAGCTTGGCAAAGGTTTGGTTGATTTTTGGTTAGATAATTGGACCAATTCTGTTCCCATTTTAACTTTGAATAAAGAAGATAATAATTTATGGTTTAGAACTGAAACTGTTAATTCTTATTGGCATGAAGGTTCTTGGAATTTGTCTTCTATCATTAATATGATTCAGCCTGATGTTGTGGATAGAATTAACAGCATTGCTATTGATAGTAATAGAGATGATTTAATGATATGGAATATTGCTAAAAATGGTAATTATAATCTAAAAGAAACCTGGAATCATATTAGGACGAAGTATGTTAGGCATGACATTTACAAAAACATTTGGAATCATTTAACTCCTTTGAAAAGTTCTTTCATGCATTGGAAGATCATTCATATATACATTGCTGTGGATTCTGTTATTCAAGCTAGAGGTATCTCATTGGTGTCTAAATGTCAGTTCTGTGAGAACCAGGAGACTATTAAGCATTTGTTCATTAATTGTGATTTCGCATGGTTTATTTGGATTCACTATGTTGTAATGTTTAAAGTTTATATTTCTAAGCAGATGAGCATCATTCATCTTACTAGAATGTGGCAGTGGCCTAGGGTTAAGAAGATTCAGGTAAAAAGTATCTTGCCTTCTCTAATTTTGTATAACATTTGGAAGGCTAGAAATGTTGCTAAATTGAAAGGTAGTTGTCCTTCTTCTGTTTCTGTGATTAAGCTGATTGATGGTGTTTTACATGTTTTGCATATGAAAGGTCTGTTAAGCAAATCTCATTGGCTCAATAGTTATAATGCTGCTAGGGAGTTAGGCTGTTTTAACCATTTGGTGAGACATAATAGGCCCAGGTACATTAAGTGGAGTTTACCTCCTATGGGCAGGCTCAAAATGAACTCCGATGCTTCGTGTCTGAGCAATGGAGAGGCTAGTGGTTCTGTTATTTTCAGGGATAGCTTGGGTAATCTCATTAGTGCTCACAGCTATCTTTATGGTAAATCTACTCCTCTTTTGGCTGAATTAAGAGCTTTTCTTGATGGGCTTCTTGTTTGTGAAGTCAATAAGTGGTGTCTTGTTGATTTGGAGACTGATTCTATCAGCATTGTTAATATGCTTAACAATGGTTATAGCTCGGTCCATTGGTATATTAAGCCTATCCTGAATTGTATTTCTAATCTGGTTAAGAGGAGTATGAGCATTACTCATGTCTTTCGTGAGCAGAACCAGGTTGCTGATTGGTTAGCTCGTTTCACTCTTAGAACTAAGCTCGAGTATAATTTTAGCCCTTCTAATGTGCATAATGATCTTAAAGCTATTATTGTTCTTGAAGCTTTAGGTCTTGGTTATATTTCGTGATTTGCTGATTTGCTTGGTGAACACTTACTTGTTGTTAAATTTCTTTGTATGTTTGGTGCTGTTTTCTCGATTTTTCGGCCGAAGAGTCTGTTGGGGCTGTTATATGGTTAGTGAGGCGGGATGTTTGTGCTTGAAGGATAGCTGCAGGCGAGAATCATGTTCATTTAGATGCTGATTGTTCTTTGAGGTCTGCTGTTTTGCTTGCTTCTGCTGATGTTTAAGTTGAAGTTGTTGAAAGCCTTCTTTTTGGCTGATTGGTGATGCTTGAGATGTGAAGCTTTGCTGATTTTGTGAAGTCTTGGTTGTTAGAGTATGGTGGCTTAAGCTGGAGATGTGGTTTGGTTGAAAGATGATGTTAATGAAGAGTTTTTCATTAGATTGTTTAAGGCTTAGGGTTAGGGTTTCTGTTTTAGGCCTTTTGCCGCCTTTTGTTTCAATTTTGATGTATCCCGCCTATTGTACTGATTCTTTATCAATTAAATATTTCATTTTGATTAAAAAAAAAGATTTTGAGTATTTTTTAATATGCATTTTAAAACTGTTTTTAAATATGTGCTACAAAAAATTTATGTTTTTTATATATGTTCCCAAAAGAATTTTTATTTTTTAATCTAATAAAACTTCAAAATAATTTCTACTTTTCAAACAAATAATCAAATTGTTTTTAAAACAAAATAAAAATAAAAAAACAATTATTTTTGAACTTACGTGCAAATATAAATAAATAAATATTTATTAATATGTAAGTATTTTTATATTTATTTTTTTATTTTAATAAATACAAATTCCATCAAAGTTTTTACATAAACAAAAATATTTCATTCGCACCTGAGTACTACTACCATTAAAATTTAACGCACAAAAAATCGATAAGTTCATAGGAAAATGCCACCCAGACCACCATATGGGAAATTTCAGAAACTAAATGGTGCAGTACTTAAGAGTTGGGTCATGTGCAAAATAATTATCCTCACTTCGAATGGTGATGCCCTTACTTGGTTCAACGGTTTTCCCATATATAGAATTTGAACTTTCAACCAAAACCGCATCGATTTCTATAACCATTACATAAGATATAAGTCAATCATGAGACATTCAGATTCAATCATTCCTTGTTAGTAATAACCGAACCAGAACTTGCGACAATACACAAAACATTTTATGGAGATAAATGATCGGCTATGGGATTGCTCGTATAGATGGGATCGGATTATATTGGAGGACCCTTGCAGTAAAGTGGGTCAAAATTTATTTAGAATGGTAATTCAGACCATACAGCAAATCTTAACGAATAAGCAGTATGCTTAGTAAGCCGAGTGACTCAGCTAGGTGCCTAGTACATTGGTTTATGGGCTTAGAGGCTCGTGAGATTGATTAAATAGGTGACTCGGCATGAATGGCCCATGAATCCAAAAAAAGTATAAATAGCTCAACCAACAACATTCAATGGATTGGACTTATCTATAAAAAAAAATACAAGCATCTCATTCTCCTTACTTGCTATTAAAAATTTAAGACGATATAAACCAAAGATCTTCCAAAATTACATGTGCATCAGATTTCATCATCACCGGATTGGCGACCACTGTGGGAGCGTAGAGTACCTAAATAGATTTATTCAAAACCATACTTTCGAATCTTATTTTGAAGGTCTTTGAAGCATGGATCGCGATATGCAAGAAATTCTCCCTCTTGACAATAAGGGGATAAGTGGTAATAATGAGCATGTTATTTTTCATATTTTAATTATAATACAGAGGAAAGACAAACTATGCAGGAGGAGCGTGACCAATTGAGGGCTGAGATTGAAGCTTTAAGGGCCCAAAGACAAGCTAAAATAGGATTGAAAGGGAAGTTCGATGCAAGATGTATTGTTACAGATGAGCCTGGTGACAACAACAAATAAGGTGAAAGTGATCAATCCTCAAAGGCTCACACAGTTTCTAAAAAGGAAAATCATACTAAGCAGTTAATGAATACATCAGATTCTACTGGAAATTCAACCATAGAATCTGACTCAGATATTTTTTGTTCCTCATCAAATAGTGACCATGGTTGTCATTAAAAAAAGATGAAATGATAGTCAACCAACCCGTTCTTAATGTTCAAAAACGGCTGATGTAGCCTCATCAAACGGGTGAGTTATCTGATTTACTAATTCGAAATAAAGCTATGACCTGGGGAGGATTATTGAATCAAGTCGGAAAGAAAATCCCAGGGGAGAAAACCAAAAAATCCAAGGTACAGCGCTAGAATAGGTATGTTCAAACACTTTATATCCCACAAGTCAGAACTCAGTCCCAAGCCATAGTCAGTTACCATCCTAAAGATTCCAGACAAGGTTCACATATGCCTAGACAAAGTCAGTTAAATCAGGGCCAACCGCCTGGACCAAGAAAGAGTCAGTGGGTCCAAACCTGAATGGTTTACCAAATTGAATGCAAATGTGGCCACCATTTATGACAGAACTAAGAATGTTGTGTATTTCCGAAGGCCGGTAAAAATTCAATCTCCAAGAGAAAATTGGAACACTCGTTTTTGTAAATACCATAACGACGTGGGTCTTGACATCCAAGATTACATTGCTTTAAAACAAGAAGTACAAAACCTGATTGAAAGTGGGAAGTTGTCTGCTTTTGTTAAAAAGCAAGCGGGTAACAAACAAGTTAATTTGTGTGCCCAACCTAGTGTAAGTACAACACAAGCTACATCATAAAGTGTTCAAAGACAAAGTATGGAAACGTTCAAACAAGAGAATGTTATGGTAATTGTGGAGCAATTTGATATGGATTTGAAATACTTAGACCTTGATCCAGATTGCAATCAAGTTGGGGCGACAGTATAAAAACAACAAGAATATCTGATATGTTCAGCTACTTTGAATCTTTGACCATTTTCAGGGAGATACAGTGACTGCACTCTCAAGTTGCTCTAGGAAAATACATGTGAACAGTCTAACCACTCAACTATAAGGGAAAATGTCCACGCATCTCTACTAGAGCCTTGCCCCTTTCATTGTCTTTTATGAAGATTACTTAAGAGAAATTATGAGTCCTCGTGAAGATGTTGTGGTAATAGGAGTATCTATTGAAGGCAATGAAATCCAACTAATCTTGATTGATATTGGCAGTTCAACAAATATTTTGTTTTTATTAACTTGTAAGTAAATAAAGAATCCTTCAGTTATCCAGCATTCGAATAGAACCATAGTGGGATTCACTAGCTATTCGGATGATGTGATTGGGGAGTTTGAAGGAGAGGTATTGTTAGGAAAATGACCGTTGAAGAAGTTGGTAAGGGGTTTGTTTTTAATAGTTGATTGTTTGACATCGTACAATGCTATATTTAGTAGATCTTGGCTATTTGACGATACATGCAATAGCATACATTATTCGCTAATGTTTGAAATATGTTGTGGGAGGCCAAGTAGGTTTAGTCTGAAGTAGACAAAAAGTGGCATAGGAGTGTTATGTCACTACTTTTGCTCCAAAACAATTAGGAGAAGTGAAAATGGATAAAGAATATCAATTAATAAAGTCTTTTGTCAGGTCAAATGAGATAGATGATCCAAAGGAGGCTCTTGACGCCATAATCCCAGTTGAAGAAGTTGAAGCTCATTACTTGGCAGAAGGAAAGAGTGTTAGGGTCGGATTTAAATCACCTTTAGAATTGACCTGACAAAAGATGTGATTGGAGAGTTTGAAGGAGAGGTATTGTTAGGAAAATGACCGTTGAAGAAGTTGGTAAGGGGTTTGTTTTTAATAGTTGATTGTTTGACATCGTACAATGCTATATTTAGTAGATCTTGGCTATTTGACGATACATGCAATAGCATACATTATTCGCTAATGTTTGAAATATGTTGTGGGAGGCCAAGTAGGTTTAGTCTGAAGTAGACAAAAAGTGGCATAGGAGTGTTATGTCACTACTTTTGCTCCAAAACAATTAGGAGAAGTGAAAATGGATAAAGAATATCAATTAATAAAGTCTTTTGTCAGGTCAAATGAGATAGATGATCCAAAGGAGGCTCTTGACGCCATAATCCCAGTTGAAGAAGTTGAAGCTCATTACTTGGCAGAAGGAAAGAGTGTTAGGGTCGGATTTAAATCACCTTTAGAATTGACCTGACAAAAGATGTGATTGGAGAGTTTGAAGGAGAGGTATTGTTAGGAAAATGACCGTTGAAGAAGTTGGTAAGGGGTTTGTTTTTAATAGTTGATTGTTTGACATCGTACAATGCTATATTTAGTAGATCTTGGCTATTTGACGATACATGCAATAGCATACATTATTCGCTAATGTTTGAAATATGTTGTGGGAGGCCAAGTAGGTTTAGTCTGAAGTAGACAAAAAGTGGCATAGGAGTGTTATGTCACTACTTTTGCTCCAAAACAATTAGGAGAAGTGAAAATGGATAAAGAATATCAATTAATAAAGTCTTTTGTCAGGTCAAATGAGATAGATGATCCAAAGGAGTCTCTTGACGCCATAATCCCAGTTGAAGAAGTTGAAGCTCATTACTTGGCAGAAGGCAAGAGTGTTTCGGATTTAAATCACCTTTAGAATTGAATAAAAAGTTATTATCCTTCTTATTTAAAAATATATATGTGTTTGGTTGGTGTAATGAGGATGTCACTGGAGTACCAGCAAGTGTAATTAGCCACAAGATATCTGTTAGATCCGATGCGGGACCAATGGTATAAAACAAAAAGAGGTTTTTCTAAGGAAAAATCAGAAGTCATTGTCCAAGAAGTAGATCGGTTAACTAAGATGAGGTATATCATAGAATCCCAATACCCTCTTTGGACTGCTAACTCGGTTTTTGTCAAGAAGAAGAATGGAAATGACGTATGTGCATTGATTTTACAGATCTCAATAGAGCTTTCCCATAATGATCCATTTCAAGTACCAGAGATAGATCAGTTTGTGGATTTCACTTCAAGAAATAAGTTGTTGTCTTTCATGGATGTTTTTTCTGGTTATAATCAGATACAGATGAATTCGATTGATCAAGATGACACTACCTTTATCAGTGACAAAGGGCTTCATTACTATAAGGTAATTTCTTTTGGGTTGAAGAATGCTGAAGCCACCTATCAGAGACTAGTGAAAAAGGAATTTGCTAACCAAATCAAAAGAAATGTAGAAGTGTATATCGATGATATGATGGTTAAAGTCCCTAAGGAGGAGGATCACATATCCGATCTCCAATAAACTTTTTCTAACTTGAAAGCCATCAGTTTGAAATTATGATATTGACCTGCAATCGAAAGGCCTCGTGAAGAAGCTCAAACCAGTTGTGGCTAATTTTTTAGTTGAATTTCACTCCAAAAGGCCTCGTGAAGAAGCTCAAACCAGTAAGCCTAAAAAGGAATGGGTAATCCGAACTGATGGTGGGTCTAGTACAATAGGTTGTGGAGATTCTATCTTCCTAATCTCCCCCTATAAGGATTCTATGTACCAAGCTATACGTTTTGGTTTCAGAACATCAAACAATGAATCAAAATATCAAGCAGCAATAGCCAAATTGAGATTAGCTTAGATATGTGGTGCTAGAAGAGTCTGAATAATAAGTGATTCACAACTACCCATTCATCAAGCACAGGGACAATCTGAAACCAGGAAAGATCACTCGATAAAGTATCTACAAGTGTTAAAAGAGTTCACAACCGAGTTTGAACAAGTTAAATATGAGCATGTCCCAAGATCAGAAAATAAAATGGTTGATTCCCTAGCCACTATAGCATATTCTGAAGCATACCCTTGGATCCTAGTGCAACAGTGTCCTTTCAAAGTCACAAATTCAGGTATTTTACAAGCTGAAGTATGAGAAAGTCTACATGTATCCACTGTGGTTTCCAAAGATTGTATAAATGAGATCCTAGAATTTATCACTAATGGATTTTTACCTCAAGACAAAGCTTCTGCCAAGAAGATAAAATACAAAGCTCGTGGATTTTTAGTTGTAATGGGGGATCTTTATAAAAAAAATCCTTTAGTAGCCTTTTGTTGCGCTGCCTCGGATCTAACGAATCTCAAAGTGTTTTATCAGAATTCATGATGAAGAAGGATAAAAAATTGTGGTTATAAAACTTTGAGTAGAAGAGTCTTGTTGGCATAGTGTCATGGCAGATGTTAAAGACTTGGTAAAAAGATGTAACTATTGCGAAAGGTATGGAAATGTAATTCATGTGCCAATAGTCCCCATAGAGTCTGTCTCTAAAGTAGTACCATTTGACAGATGAGGACTTGATCTAGTCAGACATCTTCTGATGGCTTCGGGGGGATGTCGCACTATAATTTTGGCAATACACTATTTCTCTAAGTGAGTAGAAGTTGCACCTTTATCCAGGACACATCTAAAGCAGTGATAAAGTTTATCCTCTCTTATATATGTTGTCGATTTAGTATTCCTAAGGGCATTACTACATATAATGGTCTTCAGTTTGACAATAAAGACATGTAAGTATTTTGTACGTCGAGAGGGATTCAACATTGTTTCTCATCTCCTTTTCATCATCAGGCCAATGGACATATTGAGGTGGCAAACCGAAAATTTTAACACGTTTGAATTTTTTTTGGAAGGAACATCTGATAAATAACCAAATTATTTACAATAAGTTTATGGAATGGATGCAAAAGCCACATTTTCTTCTCTTATAGTTCAAAATTATTCCGAAGACAATAACCATGTGGTTCTGAGAGCTCAGTTGGATTTAACCGAGAAAATGAGAGTTTTTACTCATTTATTTTGATGTCATTCGAAGGATATCAATACTATATTAAAAGCAAAATTATTTTGGTAATATTTCGATATTGTAAAGGAGAGTAATTTAATTAAAGGAAAGAGAGTAAAAAAATTATCGTGTATTAAAAAAGTTAATATTACTGATAAAAACGAATTTTGATAATTTTTCTATAATTTTTTTTAATATTAATAAATAATATATTTCATTACATAATAATAAACAAATTAATAATAATAAACATTTAGTGTTGGGTTTTTTTGAACCCAATCATTCTTTGACAACTTGTACAATATTTTGTTGCCTTTTTGGACTCCGCTCGTTGTTCACATTGTTTTTCTTGCGCTTAGGAATTTTCATATGCAACATTTTAGACCCATGAGAATCGTAGGAAGTTTCTAACGCGGTCGAGTAACAGTAATTTATAGTTTCATCATGGTGCTATTCAAGATCTACAAAGTCTTCAAAATCAACTTTATCTTCCTCACAATCAATTACATTCTTATTAAGATTTTCGGTAACATCATATCATTAATATCATCATTGTCCTTGTATGGAGTTGGATCATCTTCATGAACATGACAAAACCATTTATTTCTTGCTTCTTCAAGCTTTTACGGAAAGGAGAGAATACAGATGGTTCTCTGTTGTGCCTTATATCCATAAGTGAATGTCTAGCATTTTTAATATTCACAAATGCAACACCCATATGAGGAGCAAGCTTTGTGACCACACAGATAAACACTATCACACAGCACCTTGATAAACCCAATTTCGCATCTTCAAGGACTGCAATCCTTTGCATAGTACATGTCGAAGAATTAATCAGTATAAGGTAGAAGCAAATTCTTCCTTTGAGAAAATCCCCTCCTCAGGCAACAACTTTTCCATTTGTTGATCTGGGTCAGCAGTATCCAAGTCTGGTTGATTTTCTTCTACCTTGTTCTTTTAAGGCACGTCAGCCAGTTTGTCCACACTCATGAGCGGAATGATACATGACAATTTCCTTTGGAGAAATCAATTACATCCGTGCCCCGCATCCTGATGCACTTGAACCCCCATATGTTTGGATTGTCCACTATGGCTCAAAACTTTCTTCATCTGCTTCCATATCTGACAGTTTGGAATGAATTTCGACTAGGAAATCTGCTAAGGCTTGTGCTTTGATTGCAATCCTATGTTCAAATTCAATATAAAAATCTCTCAATTCAACCGACTACCTGGTCATTCTTCCTAATATATCAGGCCTTTGTAACATATTTTTTAATGGAAAAGATGTTCGTACAATGATAGAGTGAGCTTGAAAATAAGGCCTCATTTTTCGAGCAACAGTTACCAGTGCGAGAGAAGATGTTTCTAACTTTAGATACCGTTTCTCAGCATCCAAAAGACTTTTACCAACGTAATACAGTGGTATTGGTCAGTTAACTTCTTCTTGAATTCAAACAGCAGTTACAACATTACCCGACACCGCTATATAAACATATAATTATTCCCCCCGACTTGGCTTTGTTAAAATTTCTAACGAATAAAGATATTCTTCAGTTTGATGAAATGCTTCGGAAAATTCTTGGGTCTAGTTAAAATAATTCTCTTGTCTCGACACTTGGAAAAAAATGAGTACAACTGTTCGATGACCAAATATGAATCTATTCAAAGTTGCAAATCTTCATGTCAGAATTTGTACTTCTTTAATTGTCCAAGGAGGTGTCATAATGCTAAAAGCATTCAGGATCAGCTTGATTCCCATGCTCACTGATTATGTATCTAAGAAACTTTCCGGATCACACTTTGAACGTACACTTCTCTATATGTAATTTTAAATTTATCTTTGTCAAGCTAGCGAAAATTTCTTCTAGATCTGTAAAATGATCTTCATCTCTTGTACTTTTTACTAACATATCGTCGATATACACTTCAACGTTTCTCCCATGACATATTTCAAACATTAATGAACGGTTTATGCCACTACATGTGTTCTAGATAGCCAAGACCTTCCATAAATTGCATTATAAGACGTTGAAGCATCTACCACAATAAACAAAACCATCATTACCTTTTTAAATGGCCGCTGACCTAGTTCAACTCTTCCCTTGAATTCTCATACCAGCTTGGCGGTTACCCAGTAAACCATACAATTATCTGATTTGAACAAATAATTGTTGGTGGATTTACTATCTTGCTAAAAGTCGTCATGAACATAATGTTGGTAGGACTGCCAATATCATCAATCAAGACTCTTTGTATCTCGTTCTCGACAATTTCTACTACAATAACTATTACATCTTCATGTGGACCAGTTGAATCCCTCATATCACCATCTTCAAAACAAAGTATTGGAGATAGATTTATGTACAAGTGTGGTGAAGCTCCTGCCTCTAATTGAGTTGCTCAGCTAACAATGTGTCTCTTTTGAGAATAATTTGATGTCCCTTCAATTGGATAACTTCCAAAAATTGTTAATGAATCAAAGCACTAACCTTTCATTTTACGACTGATTCTTCCATCATCAAGATGTTGTTCATGTCTGGTTTCGGATCTAAGTACTTTGTGGAAATGTCAAAGTCATCAGTAGATTCTGCATCAATATGTTCTGAATTCACCATAGCATTTTCTTGCTTTGGAGGGGTAAGAGAATTCTTCTTCACAAATGTTGTTAGTTTTCCATTTTTGATCAAGGCATGTATTTTTTTTCAATACCACACAATCCTTTGTGTCATGCCTAATGTCATCATGATACTTATAGTATACTATTGGTTCCATTCTCTCTCGGAGTTGTATTGGACATGGTTTGCCATGTTCTTTAAAAAATTATTGCAACACACTCTGTTAGCTCGGTGAAATATGTTGGACGAATTCATTTGTTAGATATATGACAAACATATTGTTGTGTGTTCATAACCTGTGTATTCACCTTTGGCTTTGAAGGTATTTGAGTTGGTGTTTGAGCTAGTGCAGGAGCTCAGACAACAGTTGTGGGATGTGAACAATTATGTATTGTCATCGAAATCTGATGGAACTGATTTTGCTCAAACTGTGCCAAATAATTCATTTCTGACGCTTGCGTTTCCTCCACCAGAATTATTTTCTCTAATTGATCCAACAAAGCCCCAAATCTCATAGCTTGTATTTCTACAACATTATCTTTCATTATTCCGGGGAGGGAGTCCTATTCGGAAAGCAGCTAACCCCACTTTATCTTCACAACTTTGCATTTTAGTTTTAGCCTTAATAAAAGGATTTGTATAATCCTTAAGAATCTCTCCCACTTTCTGCTTGCAGTAGATAATCGTATCACCATTCGCACAGATTTTTTTGTTCCCACAAAATGCTGATGAAACATATTCCTGAACATATAAACAACTTTAATGCAACTCTCAGACAAATGATTGTACCACTTTGAAGCTACACTCTTAAATGTTTTGGAGAAGGCTCTGCATAACAACTTATTATCATTGTCGTAGTTGATCATAAAATTCTTGAATTTTATATATGGTTGTCCAGATCTTGCGTTCCATCAAACTTTTCCAGCTTAGAAATATCAAACCACTTAGGCAAATGATCTGAAAGAATTTTATACGCATTACCCATGGCCATTATTCAATGTAGTGTATAAACCTTATTCGGATGGATATGTGAATTGATTACTCACACGATATTCGAAATTATGGCTTCTAGAAGGGCATATGTGGAGTTGCTTGTTCTCGTCTAGCTAAATTCACGACCCGATCTTGCTCCTTGAAGCCAAATCTTTTTTTCCTTTGTTCAACATTTTCTCTCTTCAAACCTTTGGCTATATGAGATGTCCGAGGGCCACCTCTTCGCCTCCTCGAATTTTTTCTCTTATAACTTTTTGGGCGTCGATAATCCCTCTCCGAAGAAAGAGATACATCTGAACTATATGATGAATATTGAGTAGATTTTGTTGACTCAAAAATATGTCCATATTTCACTTTTCTCTTTGAAGAATAATGGTTTTTTTATATAACGCCTCTCATCGGTTCGAAGAACATCTTCCAAGTGTTCATTTTCAATTATTTGTTCTCTTCAGACCACTGATTTAAGTCTCTGTGAGCTTAGTATCACTTCCATTTCAGCATTTAATCTTTCAATGTCTTCTAAAAGTTCTTCCATCTAGTTACTAAAATAGATTATTCTAGTAGCTTCTCGGCATGTCGGTCATTATCGTTTTCTTCATTTATTATTTGTTCCTCAACCAGGAGATCTCCACATGAGTCTCCGATCACACGATTCTAGCTCCCTTTGCATTTATGTATCTATTACTCTCACAACTTTTGAGAATAATATTATGGTTTTGGAAAAACGATTCCAAGTACCACTCATTTCTCCCACAAACGACACCAATGATAGTTCCAAAGATTTCTTTATGGGGTTCTTTGTCACAATAATGGTTGTGTGAAAGTATTTTAGAGAGAGAAAGGAGATGACTAGAGAAAGAAAAAGATAAATAGAAGGATGAGGTAATGATTGATTAATGATTGGACTATTTTCGTAAAAAGTGATGGTGTTTTATATAGTACAAGTAGTAAATCCACAATTTACATAATTACCCCTTATTGTATGCTACTTTACACCATACCACTTTACTAATTCTAAACATAAGTGTTAGTTATTACACAAAGCGCCCTCATCATTACATACTTATTGAATTTATCTCCTTTATTTATCTAATCTTGCTTATTCTTCCGCAATATTTCCTCAATTTATTAGTATATCTCAACCGGTAGGATGCCTTTTGGAAGTGGACCAAACGCAAAGTCGTGCGGACTTTCAGACTCAAACCAGCCAATTGTCATACTTGTACAAAGATCATGTTGTTTATATATATATATACGGAAGCGAAATATGCGATACTCATATTCCCAACATAATGGTATCAGATTCCTATATTTAGATAAAATGCGATGCGAGTGAAATTCTCTGATGTCGAACATGATGAACCATCCGTATTCCTTAAGGTGAATTATATGCTCTATAGGGCACTAGTATGACCTAGTTTCGAGTGCATGTGGCTCATCAAGTGGTGAGACTTGATTGGAATGTATCAAAACAACGAGAATAGTGCTAAGGAATGTAGAGTGTGGTCTGATGAGAGTGAACATATAAATTCGTTACAAAGTTTTATGACTCATGTGGAAATCTTGGAATAACCTGATTAGAGTGAACGAATGAAAGTCAATTCAGAGAAAACTAAAATAGTAATTTGTTTGAGAGGAGGATTTGTTATGTGCGATCAAAGTCTTGCATTGGTTAGACATTAGATGGATCAATGGTATATAAATAAAAATATATCTCATATAGTGTGAGGCTTTTTGGAAGTGGACCAAAAGCAAAGATATGCGAGCTTTGTGGCCCAAAACAGAAAATATTATACTAGGGTGAAGATTAGGTTATTCATATTTATATTCGCAAACGGAACATGCGATACCCATAGTCCTAACAAATAGTATCAGAGCACCGGGTTCAGAAAGAACGCAATGTAGGTAAAGTTCTCGAATGTCGAACATAATAAATAATCAGTTAAACTCATGGTGAATCATTTGCTTTTATAAATCACTAATATGATCTAGTTTAGAGTGCATCAGTTAAACTCATCAAGCGGCGAGACTTTATTGGAGTACATCAAAACGTGTCACTATTGGAGTGGTGTTAAGGAATACGTGTCACTTGATTGGAGTGGTGTTAACGAATATACAAGATGCTCTAATAAGAGTGAGCAAATAGATCTATTGTAATGCTCGATAGATTAGGTGAACGGATGTAAGTCATTTGAGAGAATGCTAAAGTAATACTTTGCTCAATTTTTTTTTATTATATGTGACCAAAGTCTTGCATGGATTAAACATACGAATGATCAATAATATATAAATAAAAACATATCCCAACTAATAAAAGCATACCAAAAACAAAATGAAAGCAAAACTGATTTGTACTTGACAGGAGTTGGATAAAGTAAATGTAGATATAAACTCTGACTACCATCCACTGTAAAAGGAGAAGAAACAGAGAGCAGACCTCAACCCTACACATACATTTCTCTTTTGTATATTCCGTTTCAAAGAAACTAGGTCTGCAATTTGATTCATATTCAAAATTCTAGGATACCAAATGATAAAAGATATAAATTATTAAAGACTTGAGACAATTAATAGAAGTTGTTTTAAATAGTTTTATAAAATTATTTGAAGGAGATTTACATTAACTATAAATAATGTGTTAGAATGTAATTTGTCCAATTGTATAACTATTCTCACCTGCTTACTAATATGTTTCGATTCTTATATTTGTCTCAATAGCACTAGAACTAGAATGAGGGGATCACTAAGTTCTATCGGATATCGAATCACAATTTTTTTATGGTTAGCCTGCGCATGCATCATTTAATGCCTTGAACGTATTAATTTAACACGTTTTATTCTTGAAGTAATCACATAAACATCATAACACAGTCCTAATGCTTATCATCATATCTTATCTCTCAAGTATCATGTTTAACATCTTATTTTTGAAGTACCATACATACAATACCAATGAGCATCACAAAGTATACTGACTTGAAGTTGGGTATAGATAACCTACCTTCTGAAACATGGTTGGAGAAAGCCATATCAGTCTGAGTTTAACTGAAACGTACACTATACTTTTACGGAGAAGATTTCTCTGAGAGCAGAATAAGTTCCGGAAATTCCAAGAACAAGGCCAACGACAACAATCCCGGTATCCAATGTCCACTGCTTCCACCCAATCTCTTCCTTAAATACCAACAGGTGAAACAAAGCAGGCAAAACAAACCCCAATCCACAACACACACTACTCCCCACCAAGGACAAGAAATCAGCAAAATTTGGGACCAGTAGTGCCACAAGAGTCACTGCTAAAACCAGCAACCATCTTAGCCACAAGCAGTACGTCCCGCCCCAAAACCGCCTCTCCATAATTTCGTAAACCGGATGCATCATGAGTGGGAAAGTGAAGAAGAGATTTACGCACAAACCTAGTTGAACCAAAGTGGTTATCAATCCTTGGCCTAGATTAGCAGTGATTATATCCATGGTATCTTCGCCAAATGCCCAGTATCCAAGAACACCGAACCCCCCATACATCAAGGATATTAGACCCATGCCCATACCTAACACTCTTCCAAACTTATCCTTATCTTTCATTTCGGATTCTATGGGCATAACCATGCCAATCCCTTCAAAGGCATAAACAGCCACACCCATCCCATAAAAGAAAACAGATAGACTACCAAAAGCAACCACATCAGGCCTTCGCTTGAAAGTAATTAACACATCCTCCACCATAACAACTCCCATTGCACCAACATCAACTATATCAGCAAATATACTCAAAGGGGCTAAATGGGTCAAACTCTTGATCGAATTCAATCCCAACTGAAATGGAAAGCAACTCCATATAGACAGACTCTTCGCTGATGCACCAAACAAGCGAGAACTTAACCCTAAATATTGGTACTTGATGCTCGTAGGAGAATAGGGATTAAATAGACTACCCGAAGTATTACCAATGAAAATCAAATACCCAACACAAAACCCAGCCTGAGACAAAATAATAAGGATGTCCACGACAAACCTGCCAACCGAGCCGCAAACAGTAAACCCTAGATCCCCAAACGAGGCGATTTTGGAGAAGCCCCCGTTTGAAGACTCGAGCTTGCGGCGAGTATGGACCAAGAGTAGCATACAGTAATGAGTCAAACCGGCAACGGCAAAGAGCATGAGCGATCCAGTGAGCCAGCCGGTTCGTTTGAAGGCGTAAGGCAAGCCTAAAACTCCAGAGCCGACTATGGCAATGAAAACGTTAGCAAAAGTCTTGAATTGGCTGGACAAAGGCTTGGCTTTGCCTAACAATGGCGTGTCCTCTCTTGCCGGTGGTAGTGGTACGTTGAGGGCGTGGCTAGACGAACTTGCCCTCTTGTCGATACCCATTTGATTTCGACCCTCTCTTTTTGGTTTTGAGTTTTGGTGTTAGGGATACGGAGAATTTGATAGAATCGCCGACGATTGTGTCCGTGCAAATAAACCGATTTTAAGGGATATTTAGGATGTTGGCCAGAGGGTTTCTTCCTCGGGTTCAATTCTCGGGGTCGCCAATCGGCAGACGGAACATTGATGAAACAGAAGGTTCTGAGAAAATTGGACTAGCAATAATTGGTTTAGATTGAAAATCATAGAATATACTTACTGTAAGAGAATAGGATTTGGATAGATCTTTTACTAACCAATAGTTTGTGAGATAAACCATGGGCTATATTGTACTTTAGTTGTGTTTCTCCAACTCCCTCCCATTCCAAAATATAAATCGTTTTTGTCGCACAATTAATTTCATCCCACGATTATATTCTCGTTCTTACGTATTATTTATTATTTATTTATTTATTTATTTTTTTATTTTTTGGCAAAATATACTATTATATTAACCAAAAGGTTCTACAAAGGCCCATAAGCCTTGGGCATATACAAAGAGAAAATAGGCCCATAGTAAAGCATTCTGAACTAGTAACTTAGAGTAAGCCCTAATACTTAGACTTTCCCAATAATCAGAAAACCCTTATTCTTTTCCATCGTTATCGTCTCTCTTTCACGAACCCAATTCTCCATTCCTTCTACAATCAGCCTAAAGCTCCAAACTAACACCATTATCACATCCAATGCATTCTTAACCACACTAACAAAGCTTTTTCCACCAATTTTCTTCAACCCGGGTCTATGTACCCAATACCCATGCTTTCGAGTATCAGTATCGCTCGAAGAGGTACTGGCGTATCATTGCTTTCGAATGAGCCATCTTTCTTTTCCAATAGCACCCACTTGGTTATCCAATCTGCAGCCACATTTTCCAATCTGGAAATGTGGCTGATTTTCATAGTTGGAGCTATTAGGTTTCTGATAACTTCGTCATTTTTATTGTTAATTTCGTCGCCGTTTAGGAGGCTGAGAACCAAAGGGAGGCAGTCCGACTCGATGTCCACTGCGCTCCAACCTCTTCTGTTACAGAGGAGCAGTGCTTGCAGCAACGCTCTCCTCTCTGCCTGAAGGGGTGTCATTTTCCCAAAAAGGAAACCAGCTCCCATGATGCAGTCGCCCTGACTATCTCGCACGACAAGACCGCCTGAAGCTTCTCTAGTGTAGCATGAAGCTCCTTCTACATTGATTTTTAGTCTACCGTGAGCAGGAGGCTTCCACACCAGATAAGTTGCTTTCCTTTTGCATATAGAGTAAGCTCCTAGTTTTCCTCCTGCATCCAGAGCATGAACCCAGTGTTTAGGTTGCAATTTAGAGTCTATTCCCAGTATGAATCGGTTAATTCTCGTTCTTACGTATCAAATGCAATATTTAATATTATTTATTAGGTTCCTCCAATTAATTTTTTCCCTTTTGTTTTTTACTCAAAAAAGAGAGTAATTACGATCTTCTTTGATATCGATTAGTATATAATCTTAAAGCGATTTATATTTTGGGACCGAAAAAATATTATCTAATGGATCAACTACTTATTATCTTGTATTTTCTATAATTTATAGTGTATAGCTGTAAAATCACAATTCTTTTAGAGATAGCCTTCATTTCAACAAACTTATTCTTTAATTATCCAACAAATTTAAATTATCTAAAACCTCAGGAGGTATTTGGATTTTCTTCCTACCATTCTACACTAATGTCTTTAGGATCTATGCAAATTTTGAAACAACTCTACATTCGGTTTTGCAATTTCACTAATATATAATTTCAATCTCAAAATCGGCCAAAATTTCTTAATATTTTCGGATTATTTTCAGTATTTCGATTTTTCTTTTCAAAATTTAAAATTCACTAAAATATTCTCTCTTTCAAAATTTATTATAAGTTCATTTGTCTTAAGTCATGATTTTAAATCCGATAAAAAAAAGTCAATTTAATGTCTCGTTTAAATTTGGTATGAACAATGAATGCTGGTTAGACCTTAGTTACAAAAATATGCCTAAGTATGGTATTCATTGCCATCACATTGTCATTCTCAAGAATCTTGCAAGAAAAATCAAAATATAGCTCAACAAATTCAAAAAGAAAACAACAATAATTCCACTGAAATGTTGGTTTCAAATTATACTTCCCTTACTCCACCCAAACTAAAGTCCATAAACATATTAGATGAATGATAAATCAATTGAAGGAAAATGAAAAACAAGAGAGAATATAGTTTAATGTTCGTATAAACAATCTAAGAATTACCAACAAAATAATGTTAATAGAGAGAAACTAAAAGATAACGATGGTACCTTACAAAATAATAGTAGATTTCCCGATGAAGCTGAGATTATTGAAGCCTTTCAAAACCTTGAATATGATCATAATGTTTCTTCTTCTCTTGAGTATGAAAACCTTTGTTCTGGATCTCACACTCCAAGCCAGGAAATACGTAAAGAATTTTAAGACTTGCTGGATAAAAAAACTCAGAGAAGACAATAATATAAAGAAAGGGGAAACCTGCTTATTAAGTCCTTGTTTGGGACTAACAAATCCTCCAACCATGTTCATATCAATGATTAAGTCCCTCAACTAGAATATTTGCGGTATAAGCAACATAGCTTCTCTTTAAATACTGAAATCAATCATTAAAAAAAGAAAATATTAACCGGATGACCATCTAATAGCATTTTATTAAGATTAATAACTTTGATTGTATTGGTATCAAGTTAGGTCTTAAGAACCATTTTGCTAATTCTACTAACAAAATTTGGTTGTTTTAGAGTGATAATTTTACTGTCAATATTCTTCTGAATGACCAACAATTACTTCATGCTGACATCAGGCATTATTCATCTAACAAAGTGTTCAATGTTATAACAGTTTATTGCTAAATGCCAAAGAAGGGAAAAATTGACATTTGGAATACTCTTAGAGCTCTAGCCGCCTCTACCAAAGATGGTTGGTTATGGAGAATTATAACGTAATCATTTCCTCTAATGAACAACTTGGTTGTTCTTCTTTCTATTCTAAGAGTTTTGATGATTTCAATGAATCTATTAGGGATTGTTCTTTGGAAGATGTTGGTTATGTCGGTTTGAAGTTTCGATGGACTAATAAATTAAATGGAAGTGCCTTTACTGAAGACTTTTCAACTTTGATTGGCCTGACTATTTTAGCTCTACTAAGGTTCTCCATGTGGCCAGAACCTGCTCTGACCATACTCTCATTTGCATTACTCTATCTATGGACATATATCTTCATAAGCATGGTTTGAAATAGGCATTGGCATTTTAACCGGAACCGAAAGAACCAAACTGAAGTAGATTTGGTTCTTTCAGAATACCCGAATGGTTCCAGTTTTTAATTACCCACGGTTCTCGGAACCGAACCGAACCAAACCGAACCGAACCGAAGAACCGTAGGTACCCGTTAGGAACTGAACCTATGCCCCTTAATTTTGAATTGTTTCGAAAATATATTTTCTTTTTCAAAGTTAGATTCTCTTAAATTTGTCTTTTATTATTGATCTCTAATTATGTTCTCTATCATAAATAACAACATACTTTATTTAAAGTGGTGACATATTTACAAACTATTATGCGTATAAACAAAATTAAAAAATATCAAACTTTATATAATTTAATAAACTTGATATAATCTCTCTATTTTCTTTATATTACTAATATTATTCTTTAATATATTAATTTTGAATATTTCCTATATTTAGTATTTTTTTTTTCTTACAATCTAACATAATTTTATTGTTTTAAAGTGTAAAACAAATTTTATATATGTTGATATTGCAAAGCATTTAAAGTATCCAAAACTACCTGATTGGAACCGAGTTAAGTACCCATACCGAACCGAACCGAACCGAAATTTATTCGGTTCCTAAATGGGTACTAGTTTTGAAGAACCGAAAGAACCGAGAACCGAAAGAACCAAACTGAAGAACGGAATGCCCATGCCTAGTTTGAAATTTCTCAGCATGTGATTTTTACACAATAATTTTATGAAGATTGTGGAAGTTAATTAAAAACATGAGTTAAAGGGCTATCATATGTTTATTTTATGGAATAAACTTAAACGGCTTAAATAGGGTCTTAAAATATGGAATAGAGAGTGTCTTGGTAACATTACTGAAAAGATTGTTAACAGACTAGAAATAAAGCTAAAGACATCAATAGTTTATAAAATAGAATTAATCTTTCAAAATATAATACTCTCTACTTGCAAGCCTTGGCCATTGAAGAATCCTATTAGCATAAAACATATATTCAAATTGGTGGATAAAGGATGGTGATATGAACTCTAAGTTATATTATAGTTATACAAAGAAAAATAGAATAAGAAACATTATTCAGGACATCAAAGAAGGCTTGGTTTGGATCATTGATTCTCACATATTGGATAAATCAAGAGAAGACTTAAAAGAGATTCTTGCTTATCTCTACTACATCCTAAACATGATGATGAGACTAGTTGTCTAAATGAATAATATTCAACACTATTCCTAAATTGACCGCTGAAGAAGATAACAACTTACTACTGGCTCATCTACTAAAGAAGAAATCTTGTCCATCATCATAAATCTTAACTCCTTCAGTGTTGCTGGTATGGATGGTTTAAATTTCTACTTTTATATCACATACTAGCAAATTATTGAAAAATATTTATGTGCTGCTATGGTTTCCTTTATTCAAGGACAAGATTTATCTCATGGTATCTTGGATACTGAGATCTGTCTTATTCTAAAATCTCGCTACCCTACAACATGGAAATAATACATGCATATTAGTTTGTGCTCTCAGATGAATATAATCATGTCCAAAAGCATCAACAATAGGTTGATAAATCTGCTTCCTAAAATTATTTCTAATTCTCATGGTGCTAATGTTTCTAATAGGTCAATACAAGACAACATTTTCAGTTCCAAAGAGCTTATCTATGACTTAAACAGATAAAATAAGGCAGGCAACATCATCATAAAGGTAGACATGTCAAAGGCCTTTGATAAGATGTCTCATAGCTTTATATCTAAAGTATTGCACGTATTTGGTTTTAATCAAGGGTTTATTAACATCATTGATAAGTTAATCGAGAATGTATATGTTTTTATTCTAACTAATGGTGAGGCTAAAGATTATTTTAAGACAACTAGGATAATGAGGAAAGGAGACCTATTATCCACTGGCTTGTTTATTATTGTTGAAGAAGTTTTGATTAGAGGTTTAAACAAGTTTTTTTATATTAACAAAACCATCATGTTTGCTTCCAGAAGCAATATTGTCATTCCAAGTTTAATTTTATTGATGATATCCTAAGTTTTACAAATGAGAAGCATTCTACAATAATTAATCTTGGTATCTTCCTTCAAAATTATCAAAGTATTTTGGGTCAAACAATTAACAAAGATAAAACTAAAATTATTACTGTCTCCAATCTATCTACTAGCAAAATATATACTATAGTTAGCCTTTCTGGTGTCTCATTTACCTTTCTTCCTACTACCTATTTAGGTATCACATTAAACACTTATACTAAGAAAAGTAACTATGATTAATTGTAAAACAGAATCTGGGATAAGCTTAAAATTGGGAAGGCAATAAATTATCTTATGAATGAAGGCTTAGTCTAATTAGTTCTGTTTTTGATGCTATCCCTGTCTACTAGATGCAATTTTGTACCCTTCCTAAAAGCAGAATAACTAGAATTAAAAAAAACTTTTAACAGGTTCTAATGAGGTTCTTCTGATAAAATCCATAAAACTCATTGGACTAGTTGGTCTAGGGTTTTAAGCCTTTTTTTGGGAACGAGGGCTGAATATTATAGAATTAAATGATATTCATGACTTTTATTCTTGTTATCTCTAGATTAGATTTAAAGAGAACAATTATTTTTATGTGCTAACTTTATGCATAACATTTATTATAAATGCATTCATCATTTTCAAGCTAAGTTCTTTGCTAAAGGATCTCAGATTAGGCAAAAGTTCAAGACTATTGATGAGGTTAAAATTAGAAGGGATCTTGGTAAATGTGATGTGCAGTTTTGGTTGGATAACTGGTACAGAAAGTAACCTCTTATTAAGCTCGATGACAAGGATGAAAATGGGTGGCATAGGTCTGTGAAGGTTAAATTTTTTTGGTCAATTAATAGACGGAATCTTAACAGGCTATCTGACACTTTATCAGCTCAAGAGATTCATAAGATGCATCTGCATTTTATTAAAGAAACAAAGATGACTCTATCATTTGGCTCCTCTCTAAAGATGGTAATTACAACTTTAAAGATACCTGGAACTTCCATAACCACTCCTACATATTCAATAAGCTTTGGAACTCAATTACTCCCAAGAAATGTTCATTTTTACATTGGAGAATTCTCAACATTACTATCGTTCACTTAACTAGAAACTGGGTTTGGTCTATAAGTTAATTTGTTCATGTGCGTTATATTCCTCCTTATATCATTTTTGGGCAATCTGGCAAGCTAGAAATAAGGCTAAGTTCAAGGGTATTATATACTCATTTCCTCTACTATCAATTATATTATTCACATTCTATCTGGTGTTGATTAAGCTAACATGCTTAAAAAAAGACATTGGTATAAGATGAATTAGGTGCTGCTTCATTAGGATGCCATAACCATTTAAAAGCTAAGTATAAACTTACCTTACTTAAATGGTCTTCTTCTCTCCCAAGTAGATACAAGCTTAACACTGGTAGATCCAGTCTTGCAAACGGAGAACCTATTCTCAGAGACAACAACAGAGACATTATCCAGGGTTGTGGTAATCTATATGGTAAACTCTCCCCTCTAATGGCTAAAGTCAGAGCTTTGCTAGATGGTCTCCAAATATGTAAGAATAATAATTTGATTAATATAGATATAGAGTTGGACTTCTTAATTTTAGTAAACCTGTTATCCTCTGATATCTAACAATGGTCTCTCAAGAAAATCCTAACATGTTGTAGGCTCATAATGCATTCATCTATGAAGATTATTCACATAAGTCGGATCCAAAATAAAGAAGCTGGATGGCTTGATAAATGGACCAGGAGATGCAAAATGAAAATATTATTTAATAACATTCAAGCCCCAAACCAGCTGAGTGCAATCACTATGCTTGATGGTTTAAACTTAGGTTATGTTAGAAACGATAATTTAGTTAGTTGGGTTTCTGATCTGCAAGTTGGTTTATATCTTAGACAAATGTTAGTTACCTTTTTCTGTTTATAGATTTTCACTTCGCTTACAGGAACACAGTTGGTTAGTTGCTTATCTTCTTCAACACTTGATGCTTGATATCCATCTTCCAAGCTTTCGATTTCCCAAATCCTTTGATCAAGTGATGCTCAAATTTGAATCAACTTATTCATTTCATTGAACATTTGGCATTCGTTCTAGATTGTTGTCTTTGATTCCTTGAGGAGTTAGAATTAAGAATCTAATAAGTGAAGTAGTTCGTTTGATTCAAGTAGCTCTGGTGTTTCTTTTTTTTCTAATCGTAGTTTCTCTCTTTCTACGAGCCAAAATTAGCTATCTTTTTTCTTCTTAATGATTCATTTTTCTGGGTTGAAATCCAAGCTAACTATGAGTATTTGTTGATCATAGAGTGAATCAGCTTTATACTAAGTTCTTATTTTCTTTGCTTGTTCAATCAAAAGTCTTGACTACCTTAATTTGCAGAATCTGCATCGTGGAAGAGATTCGGGTATAGAGAGAAGAATAAGGTTTTCAGCTTGGTAGTCGAAAGAATTCAAAAGTATCATCTATGGATGTTTTTTAATTTTGGCTTGTTTTTTGATTGAGCACTTAAAATTTGCTTTTTTTGCCTGTCATTTTGTACACTAAATATTGCTCACTTATTCTAGTTCAATATGAAGGTTTGTTTTTTATTAAAAAAAATTCATGACTTTAGATATTTATCACAAACGATTCCATAATTTATTTTTATGTATTTTAAGGTTTTTAAATCCTAATGTTATGTTAAAAAAATGTGATATTTGGTTTTTATATTCGATATAAAACTTTAGATTTCTAAACGTCATCAAAAACTTTGGATTTGTTATTTTTCACAAAAGTGAGAGTTTTTAAATTTAAATTTTATTTTAGTTGAAAACTTCAAATCAAAATTAATTTTTTATCAAAACCCAGTAAAATTGAAGATAAAAAAAAATATTGTCTCCTTCCGTTATGCATCTATTTCGAATGTATAGAATGATCAATTCGAGTCTCAAAATTAATTTGTAAATGTACTACAATTGATATAATATGATGTTTTTGTTCAAAAACAGACTTCGACATAACTAAAATACATTAAAATAAATATTATAAAATATTGTTATCTAATATATAAATCATTTGAATGTGATGTTGATAAAATAAATAAAACTAGAAGACTAAAACCGACTTATTAATGTAAATATTATTATATAATAAATATTTTTATTGTATTTTTTTAAAATATTAAATAGTTTGGAATTATGTCGGATTAGGTAGGATCAGATAAAAGATAGATTATAATACAATGAATTAAATGGATAAATGAAGTCGGGCCAAGTCAAAATGAGACAATTCATAAACGATAATAAAAATATGGTGGATCAAGATGGATGCATATTTTGTAGTCTTTGACCCGCGGTAGCATGGATTTAGATTAGAGTTTTAAAAACGATTCAAATATGGATGATTCCAAACGCAGCTCATTGTCATCGATATTAATGATTATAAAAATTAGCAAAGTGTATAAATTAATTCTATAGATGAGTTTATCTCCTTTATATAGAGAAAGTTATAACGATTTACATTTGTGCATAATTTTTTTTATAATTATAGAGAACTATAACAGTTTAGTTCATATATTTACATGTGCTAACGTAGTCCAAACATAACTATTGGATCAATAATGAGAAAGTAATTGCCTTAAAATATCAGCCGATTGATGGGATCGACCAAGAGGTCATCAACGGATTCATATTTATTTTACGACATGATTTCACCTTAAGAAACTTGGTGTTGGATGTTATGCATTGTTTAGTCTTTTTTTTTTGTATAGTGCATCATGAATGTCATAGAATTGAACCTTGTCGTGGAAATTCGATGTTGTGAACTACATATCCTTCTAGTTTTAGCCATTTGGTTGGTGAAAAAATTGGATATTGAAAGATCCCATTCTTAGCCCTAGGTTCGAACGAAAATTGGATGCTGAACGACCTCAGTTTTAGTCATAGGTTGGTATGAAAATTGGATGATGAGGGACCTCATTCTTAGCTTTAGGTTGGTATGAAATTAGATGCTGGAAAAATTCAGACATATCCCCAAAACATAGATGTCACGACATTAATTTATTGATGAAGGAGCATTGGCGTTGGAGTGATTAAACTTATTTTTTGAATTCCATAGCATGAAGAAATGGACGCCGAAGCGTTGGAAAAATAGTGGTGAGAACTCTTAATCTTATTAGTTAATAAAGTAAGGTTGTTTTGTGCGGTCATAATAAACATAATGCAACAATAATGTGCGTAGTGGTTCACTTGGCTGAATATATGCGATGATAATGTCTATAATAATAAATTATAACTATAAAGGGTATAATTTATCAATTATTATTCCATCCTTGATGGATGTTGTACTTTTTCGAAAATGTTTAGCAAGAAATAGTAAGATGTAGTACGTATGTATGCTTGAACGCGTTAGCTAACTCAACAAAATAAATTGTTGTGAAATAATGTAATTATTGTACTAAAAATAACATAACAAGAATATGAGTTCATTAATAAATTTTATCCACTCTACTGATTAAAGAAAGATGATATCGATAGGTCTTATAAATAAGATCGAAAAGTGAAATATAACTTAAAATATGTGATTTAAATCAATTGACATGTAGATTATGGGGTGATCGGTGCGTTGTTATTATCGTCACGGGTCATGATTTTTTGGTATCTTGATACCAGGTCATATTGTCTCTGAAATGGTTTTGGTGGTGGCAAATGTGTAAGCTTAGACGTAGTAGTTGGTTGTTAGCATGTATCTCTGAAATTTCTTGAATAAATTAGTGACATTCTCTTTCAAATTAAGAACGAATACTTTGCACTTGAAAGCATCCCGCTCCCGGGTACTAGACTATTTAATTTTTAAGCTTTCCACTTGATGACCAAGGTCGGCTTTTTTGTGAATTTTTTGATTTTGTGCGTGTTGAAATTTGGAAGTAGTAAGGGATGCTCAATATTTGGTGCGAATGGGGATTTGTCTTGCATGAATATATTTCATGCGTCATAAAAATTGTTGTTTTTATCCATAGGGTGTATGTCGATCCTCATCGTCTAATTTTCTAAAGTCTGGTTGTTATAAAGAATAGGTGCATACTAGTTGAAAAGGTAATAGTCGGGTGCATACTGATTGCAAGGGTAATATATCTTAGTGAGTTTTACTTTTAATTGGACACACATATCAAATTGTGCATGAGATGTATGTTGTGTATTATCAACCATCTACACACAAATACGACCTAAGTTGTATGGAATACTAAATCCAGAACCAACTTAATCCTTATAGCCTATTGATTTACTTATATAACACGTGCATAAAGCAATCAACCTATAGTCCATCGTGGAAGTAGTACGACTCTACTTTGGAATTAAAGAAATAACCAAGTGGTTAAGTTTCTTTAATAGAGATAATTGTGCAAAAATATATCTAACATAAACAATAAGGTCCACACCAATAACATCCCAAGTGGATTTAAAAAATAGACGAAACATCATATGGACTTGGGGATCTGTCTCTCCCAATATCTTTAAAAGACATCTGCATTTTATCTTTGGTAGTATCAGCAACATTAATTGTCATTTTTTTCTCTCAAATGCATGGACCATACTCAAAGACCTTATTTTTCATAAGTTATTATCTATTTGGGTGATAATAAAATTCTTAAAATACCCAACAAAGATATCCACCACTTGGTTTTCCAACGTAAAAAAAGTACTCGTGGATAGCGACATCATTGTAACGTAATTTTTCTTTGCATTCTGTCTAACTAATGTATGGAAAAAATTGGCGCATCTACCATTATTCATCAAATACATAGCTTTTGGTTTTTAGCACTAGCTTTTGATCCAGATTTTTAAGGGAAAATGATTGGGTTTTAACACTAGCTTTTGATCCATTAAAAATATTAATTAAATCATCAGCAAATGATAAACATGGTATAATGATGTTACTAGATATTTTGTATCTCAAATTAGAGTGATCTTGGAATATTTATTTTAACCTTCTTATCAAGATCTTGAGCCAATATGAACAGACTTGGGGAAAAAGGATCCCCTTGTCTGATTCTCTTTGTAGATTCAAAATATCTATTTGCTTCTCCATTAATTATAATTGAGAAGTGAACATTGTTGATTGATTTCAGTATTAGATTTTTGAACATGCAATTAAAACCAAAGCCATTTAGTATTTTCTTGATGAACTTACAATTAAAACCAAAGCCATTTCAGTATTAGGTTTCCTTCTATGATTTTTTTATTGATGTTATAGGCCAGTTCTTTTGTGAGGAGAATGTTCTGCTGAATGCTTATGTCTTTAACAAACTCACTATGTTCCACAGAGCCGAGCTTAGGAAGAAGGGAGGTTGATAATCCTAGATCGTATTATGTTTAATATATTCAGGATTATCCTTCTTAAGAATCAGGTAGATAGCAGTAATATACACCCATTTAGGAAACTGATCACCTAGGAAAAATGCTCTTACAACAGAGCATAGGTCTTTTGCAATTGCATTCCAACATTCTTGGTAGAATTTTATGTTAGAACCATCCACACCAGCAACACTAGTGGGATTTAATGCATTGTTATCTTTAATAATCTTCTGATCAGAGGGAAAATCTAATAATTTAGATTTATATTCAACATAAACTAGTTTAGGAATAATAGAATGAATAGATGCAAAGTCAATAGAGTTAGAATTATCTGTGAGTAGAGATTTGAAGTAGTCTATTGCCGAGTTTTCCAGATCCTGTGGATCTTCAATCCAGGTGTTGTTGACTTAGATTTTTGTGATTTTATTTTTCCTCTATTTCTTCTTGACATAGCTATGAAATTATGTAGTGTTTTTATACCCATTCTTTCTCCAGTTAATGCTGCATTTTTCTTCCAATAGGTTTCTTCTCTAGCAAGTAGTTGAAGTAGAGTTGCATTAGCTTTAGCTAGTTTGATTTTGTTGTCTTGATTTGGTGATTCTCTGTAACAGGTCTTATGGAATTTAACTTCTTCTTGTGACTCAGCAATTTAGTAGCATATATTTTCCAAAAGTATATTTGTTCCATAGTTTAAGAGTAACCTTTAGCCTCCTAAGTTTTTGCCATAAGATTTGAATAGGGTGACCATAGGCATGACCATTCCAGCTTGACTTAAGAGTTTCTTTAAATTCAGGAGAATCTAGCCACATATTTTTGAACTTAAACTCAGACTTTACTTGATTGTTGGTGTTGAATAACTTTATGCATATAGGTGTATGATCTAAGCTGATTCTTGCCATGTGTGTGACTGTTGTGTTAGTGAAGTGATTTTCCCATAAAGAGTTATAGATAACTCTATCTAGTCTCTTCTATTTATGGGAGTTAGACCAGGTGAATTTTGAACCCATATACCATGCATCCATCAAATTACAGTCTGTAATTAGATTGTTGAAATCATTCATACTTCTTAGACATACAATGGAACATGAAATCTGCTTAGAAGGTTCTGTAATAATGTTGAAATCTCCCATTAAGATCTATCCTTAGAAGAGTCTACCATATTTATGATGTTGTCCTATATAGAGGTTCTGAGTTTTTGAGAGCATTATATATGGTGAGGATAAAAGTAGCCTGAGGGTAGGCTGGTAATTTCAAGTAGAGTTTTAAGGCGGCGTGAGGGTGTTTCACGGTGGTGTGTGTGTGTTTAAAGGTGTTTCAAAGTGTTTTTAATGTGGAGAGAGAATTGAGCAGCTTGGCAGCAGTAAATTTTTCTTACCCATAGTTAATGCTGGTGGTTGGGTATTTATACGTATGTAATTTGGGCCCTTATGGGCTTTCGGGTCAAGTTTAATGGACCCGGGTCATGTTTAAAGACCCATGAGTTTTAAGTAGATGAGCAGGTAGCTTAGTCAGATAATGTTTAGGTTTTTTAGTACTTTAGTCATAGTTCGAACTGCCTTAGACTTGCAGTGTTCGGAGTCATCTGTCCGATTCAAAAGTCCTGTCCGAATTAAGCTCTTGGAGTCTGTCCGTTTTACGGAGAGATTTACCTTGGGATGCCCTTCCGGGGAGCACTCCGAATTCGGACTCATCAGGAACCCCTTTTTTAGGTATTTGAACAAGTATCCTTGTCAAAGAACTGAAAAACAGTCCGATTCAGGAAGTGGTTTATCAATTCGGAGAGAGTTGAGAACAGAACCGGGCAGACCAAACGTTACGAATTCCAAACGGTTATTGTCAGAATTAGTGGGACACGTGTCACTATATGGTTGGTCTCTTTAGCCGTTTTTTCTCCTTGAAAGTTGCACCACTTTCTCGAACAAGTTACCTCTTTAAATGCTATTAATGACATCAGCGCCGTCTTTTAATCATTGCCCAACTTTTCGAATTCTCCTAGGAATCAACCCCTTTTTTTCATTTACTATAAATTCTTTTCACCTTTCACAGTTTCACTATCTTTTTCACTTTGCCATTTCACCCAAAGCTTTATCTCTCTAAAACCTCAAAATTTCCTTAGTTGTTTATGTTCACAGCAAGAACAGCACTGATCAAGGGCGGTTGGCTTAATCTCTCAGAATTGGAGAAAGCTCAAAGGGTTGAAAAAGAGAAAAGACTTGCAGCAGGGCTTCCAGCGTCGCCTGTCGAGAAATCAGCCCCTTCAATCGAAGAATCTGACAGAGGTTCGTCTTCTTCTAAAGGTACGAAACCTAGGAAACTATTTCAATCAACACTCTCCCCCATAGCATCTGGCTCTTCTATTCAAGAGTCGATCCCTATTGTTGAACCGGGGGTCACTGCCACAAGTGTTAGGAAAAAATCCTCTTTCATTGCTATGGGGTCCGACTCCGACCATTCTCCAGATAAACTAATCATGAAAAGACCAAGTAGATTGGTTAAAGGGCTTCCCTCTAAAAGTACACCCTCAAAATCGGGGGCAAAAAATAGTGAATCGGGGTCCGGGGCAACTATTAGGACTCTCCGGGAAAGGCCGGTTGGTCCGGAGGCTAGCAGCCCACTACCTCCCAAAGAAACTTCGACCTCAGAAACTCAGACTGAGGTGAGAACTCAAAAACATACAAAGAGCCAACAACCCGGAGGATCAGCTGTGCCAAGCTTCATCCCTCCCCGGGCTGTTTCTGTAGAAGCTCCCCCAACAATAATGGAGGAAAGGATGGAAGACTCCACTGAGGAGGTTAGGTTTGAGTCCGAGTCTTCCGGACAAGCTGAAACTGCTATAGTTGTTGCTAAGAAGGGCAAAGAGGACTTGTATCTGAGGCGTCCGGACCTGCCGGAGAGCCTCGAAGGGAGAGTAGGGCCCTGCTTTCACAAGGTAGAGTTCAAATATCTCTTATCTTTGTTAAAGACCAAGTATGCGTTCATTCATACTAGAGATCTGGGACGACTGCGTACTAAGTGGGGGATCCCTGAGAACGTAAAGATTCGGATTCCCATCGATCCTGAGACCCCGATGAACTGCAAAAGAAATGAGATAGTCTTCTTTACAGAGCTATTCAACTGGGGACTTAGGTTCCCACTGGATCCGGAGATAGTGCGCTATTTTCACTTGGTCAAGCTATGTCCAACACAGCTAAGCCCCAACGGTTGGTACACCTTGATGTCATGTATTATGGCATCTAGGCTATCCGGAATTCCTCTTCCTATGGAAGAGTTTGCAGCTGTGGCCAACTTGTGCAAACACCATCAATTCCCCTTCTACCATTTCAACATGGGGAATGATCTTAAGGTTGTCGATGATCTCCTGGAGTCGGAGAGCAAGTGGAGGAGCCAGTTCTTATTTGTCAGTGGCTCATGGGAAAATGGCAAGAAAATCAAAACCGGGGAGAATCCTAGCCTTCTTCGAAGCAGATGGAGAAGCGATCGTAAGTCTTTATTCTAAGTTTCTGTTCGAACCTCTTTTTTCTTTAAGTTTATACTAATCAGTTTTTCTTTTGTTTTGTCAGAGCTGCCAAAGGAGTTCGGGGACTATCTGAAGGCCGGACAGGTCACCTGTGGCAAGCTCAACGCTTGGGCCGCAGAGAACTGGGAGAACCGGTTTCACAAAGCCTTCACTCCTGGGAATCTAGCGAGGTCTCACCTGTGGAATACCACAGGTCGAAGAGACTTAACCTGTGAGGAGCTCTCCACCCCACCTGATGAAGATGTCGTGCTGAGAAGGTCTCATGAACTGGATGGGAACCTCTTCCTTCCTGCCCGGGCCAAAGCTCCAAGTAAAATGAAGGGAAAGAAGAAGAAAGGCAGGAAAGCGGTAGAGGATACTGAGAAAGAGGCCCCAACGGATTCAGAGGTGCCAGCCCAGGCTCAAGTTGATGCAAACCTTCTACAAGTGGTAGAACAGGAGAGCGAGAAGCAAGGAGTGAATCCCCCAAAACCATCAAGGACTTCGAAACGAGCTCGTAAGCAAGCAAGTGACAGTGCTGACAGGGAAGTCAAAAAGAAAAAGACTTCCCAAGGAGAAGAGCTCGCTCTCCGGGATCCGGAGCCCACTTTCCCAACCGATCTGACGCTAGCCGAAGAGATCCCAGGGAATCTTAATGAAGGAATTCCAATGGAATTCCATACTGATGAGGTCGAAAGGGGAGAGATTAACATGGATGAAGTGGACGTCACCGGCCTTGGTGAATTAGGTGATTATTTTCTTGGCCTGTCCAGAGATGAATTCGCAGGGCCATATGTTCCCCCAAGTAGTTCCAACACAGTGAACTTCAATGGTAAGACTTTTATGGTTTCCAGTGAGAGGGACATCATAGCCCATTCTCTCCTTAGCAACGTGCAGCCAGTACTCACTTTGGAAAGGCAAGTTCGAAGTCAGGAAACCACCATCAAAGACCTCAAGTCTGAGAAAGAGAAGCTGTCCGATGACCTCAGGACTGCTGCTACTAAGGTTGACTTGCTTAAGGAGTTGAACGAACAGCTAAAGAAGAATCATAATGAAAGCAACACAAAAGTTGCTTCTTTAGAAGAGACCGTAAAAGATCTCCGGGCTAAGCTGTCCGGACTGGAGAAGGATTTGACAGCCTCAAGGGAAGAAACCGCAGCAAAAGCAAAGCTTGTCACCAATCTGACCACTCACAAACTTGCTTTAGAGAATGCAGTAAACCGGGCTGTTGAAGAGAAAGATGCTTTGGTAAAGGATCAAGAGGCCACGATCAAGGCCAAAATCAACGCTTATGCCAGGGAGATGTTACGGAGTGAAGAATTAATGATTGAAAAGGTGAAGTCCGATATGGTCCTCCTGTTTCACGAGAAGTTCCCGAAGAGGAGACTAGGGGACTTATGGCGCTATGTGGATGATGATGATCTCCCATACTGGACCATGGTTGATGAAGGGTACACCGATGTGTCCTCGTCTGGTGACGAAGAGGAAACCGGGGAGAGCCCAGGTGAGGAGGAGATTGACCCCAAAGGTAAGAAGATTGTCGAGGAGAAGAGCGACATCAAAGGCAAGAAAGCAGATGAGGGTGAGTCATCTTCAAAGGCTCAACCTTAATTTATAATTTGTTTTGTTTATCTTTTGTTTTAAACTAAAGTCCTTGGAAGGCCAAGGCACCTTTGCTGTGATGGTGTCCGTATTATTCGGACATATTTTTGTACTGTGCCCAAACATGTTCAAAAAGTCCTTGGAAGGCCAAGGCAACTTTAAGTTGTTGAATGAATGCTTTTATTTTACTCAACCATCTTCTTCTTTTATTATTTGTCTCACTTTAGACAGCTAGAATTTAAGTAGCTCTAAGTTATTGTATTGTGAGAGTGTTTAGTTTCTCTGGCTAGTATTTAAGTAGCCTTTAGTCCTTTCAGTCCGGGTAGTATGACAAACAACAGAATTTTGCAAAAACTTAAAAAATTATTGGAGAAAGCATCAAGTTTTATTGAAAGCTCTCCGTGGCGCCGAAGAGAGGAAGTGGTATGCCCCCAAATATTTACATGGATGTTTAAACAAATAAATATTTACATAAGCTTTACTCCAAGTACATTCGAAGGTGTTCAATATTCCAAGGGTGAGTTAAAACCCTGCCATCTTTGTCTTCCAACCAGTATGTCCCAGGTTTGATTCTTTCAACCACAGTATACGGACCCTCCCAAGTTGGGGCCAGCTTTCCGAAGAGCTTTTCCTTGGTGTGCAAGAAAACTTTTCTCAATACTTTATCTCCTGGTTGAAAATCCCTTCTTTTAACTTTAGAAGCAAACCTGCTTCTCATCAAGCCTTGATAGTGTGCCATTCTAAGATGAGCTTTTACCCGCCTTTCTTCAATTAAATCAAGTTGATTTCTAATTGTCATCTCATTAGCCTGTCCGGAGAAGTTATGAACACGAAAGGAGGGGAGTGTCTTCTCTATGGGAGCTACTGCATCCATCCCATAGACCAAGGCAAAGGGGGTTTCTTGTGTTGCAGCCCCAGGTGTTGTCCGGTAGGCCCACAGGACTTCTTGTAGATAACTAGGCCACTTTCCAGCAGCCCCTTCTAAGTTTTTCTTTAAGCCGGACAGTATTGTTCTGTTAGCCACCTCAACTTGCCCATTGGCCTGTGGGTGGAAAGGTGAAGAAAAGCAATGCTGAATACCCCTTGAGGCACAGAAGCTCTCCATCTCTTTATTATCAAACTATGGCCCATTGTCTGTTGTTATTTTCTGGGGGACACCAAATCTGCAACATATGTTAGACAGAATGAATTTTATAACAGCTTTTGATGTTGTCCCTGCCAAGGGGGCTGCTTCTATCCACTTCGAGAAGTAGTCAATGGCTACTATTATGGTTTTACGCCATCCGGACGCCACAGGGAGAGGCCCAACTAAGTCCAATCCCCATCGAGCAAAAGGGATGGGCTCAGAAATTGATTCCAAAGGTATGGCTGGTACATGAATTTCATTGATGTACCTCTGACATGGGTCACACCTCCTTACCAGCTCCTTAGCATCTTTCATAATTGATGGCCAATAATATCCGGAGAGAAGCACTCTTCTTGTCAAAGATCTAAATCCACAATGGGCTGATCCCTCACCATCATGCAATTCAGAGAGAACCATTTGTGACTCATGATTCCCTAAACAGCGTAGAAGAGGTTTGCTATAGGACTTTTTGTACAAGACTTCTCTAATCATAATGAAACCACGAGCCCTGTGTTTCAATGTTCTGGCTTGTGATTTATCCAAGGGCACGATGCCATCAGACAGATATTGCATTAGAGGAGACCTCCAGTCTTGAGGTCGGTTTACTTGTGTTTCAAAGACTTCCTCTTTTTCACCTTCATCAAGTTGAATTGAAGGGCTTTCAAGTACATGGATCCATGGGTAGGACTCCGTATATGCTATCGTTGCCAATGAGTCTGCTAATTCATTCTCTGCCCGGGGGATGTGCTCATAGACAACAACTTTAAACTTTGATGCTTCATTTTTAAGGAGGAGCAAGTATTTGATCAATTGCTCCTTTTTGGCCTCTGACAGGCCTAGAGCATGGTGGACAAGCAATTGGGAGTCACTTAGTAGCTTGACCCTTTTTGCTCCACAGATGTACGCCAATTTTAAACCAGCTATAGCTGCTTCGTATTCGGACTCATTATTGGATGCCCTGAAAGCAAAACAAATAGCCTGGAACATATTGTCCCCATAGGGGGAAGTGAGACATATTCCTGCCCCAGATCCCATGGTACTGGATCCACCGTCTGTTCGGACAATCTACACTTTTTTGTCTTTTGAATCAGCAGGTTGTTCTGAATCCCTATCAGAATGGAATTCGACCAGAAAATCAGCCACAGCTTGAGCTTTTACTGCTGTCCGAGGAGCAAAGTCTATGTCGAAGTCCCCCAACTCTACTGACCATTTTGTCATTCTGCTTGAAATGTCTGCTTTTTGAAGGACATTCTTTAAAGGGAAATATGTCCTTACCATGATAGGATGAGCCTGGAAGTAGGGCCTCATTTTTCTTGCAGCTATCACCAATGCCAAAGCTAGTTTTTCAAGTTTCAAGTATCGTCTCTCAGCATCAATCAAGCTTTTGCTGATGTAGTACACTGGGTGAGGATATCCATCGACCTCCCTTACCAATACAGCACTGATGGCACAACTTGAAACAGCCAGATATACAAAAAGAGTCTCCCCATCGACTGGTTTAAACAAGGTCTTGGGAGAGGACAGATGCTTCTTGATTTCATTGAATGCCTCATCACACTGTGGTGTCCATTCGAACCCCCTTGCACCCCTCAAGGTTTGAAAGAATGGAGCACATCTGTCCGAAGACCTGGAGATGAATCTGTTCAAGGCTGCCAATCTCCCCGTTAACCGCTGTACTTCTTTAATGTTTCGAGGAGGCTCCATTTGGAACAAAGCATTGAGTTGGTCCGGGTCGGGTTGTATTCCACGCTCACTTATAACATACCCTAAGAATTTCCCGGACTGCACTCCGAACACACACTTTTCCGGGTTTAATTTTAAATTCACTTTGGCCAAGTTGGCAAAAGTCTCTTGGAGGTCGGACAAGTGCAACTGCTCATCCACACTTTTCACCATCATATCGTCAATGTAAACCTCCATATTTCTTCCAATTTGATCAGCAAATGCCTTATTGACCAACCTTTGATAAGTAGCCCCGGCATTTTTCAAACCAAAGGGCATCACCTTGTAGCAGTGTAAACCTCTATCAGTGACAAAAGTGGTATGCTCTTGATCTTTGGGATCCACTTGGATCTGATTGTACCCGGAGAAGGCATCCATAAAGGAGAGTAGCTTGTTCCCCGAAGTAGAGTCTACTAATTGATCTATCCGGGGGACCGGATACAAGTCTTTTGGGCAAGCTCGATTGAGGTCTGTGAAGTCAATGCACATACGCCATTTACCATTCTTCTTTTTTACCAAGACAGGATTGGCAGTCCACAAAGGGTACTGAGATTCTTTAATGTGCCCCATCTTTGTGAGTCTGTCAACCTCTTGTACAATGACATCAGCCTTTTCTTTTGAGAAAGCTCTCCTTTTTTGTACCACTGGTGCCACATCCCTCCGAATTGATAGGTGATGGGAAATCACCTCTGATGGAACTCCAGTAACATCAGCATTGCACCAAGCAAAAACATGCTGATGGTCTTTCAAGAATTTCAACATTCCTTCTTTCAACATGGGTGGCATTTTGGATCCTATCTTGACATTCTTTCCTTCTTCCAAGCAGTGTGTTTCAACCTCCTCGACTGGGATCAACACTCCGGGGGTCTCTCTGGGGTCATCAATTTCACCCTCACCCCCAGAAAGGCCCTCAAACTGCTATTGGTCATTTATTCGGACTTCCCCCAGCGTTCGTGGAGCCAAGGCAGTGGCATAACATTCTCTTGCAACTTTTTGGCTGCTCCGGACAACCCCAACCTGCCCCTGAACAGCATATTTCACTGATGGACTGTCGACGCCACTGCATGCATCCTAGAGAGCCATGATCTCCCTAGAATAGCATTGTAACAGGTGGGACAATCCACCACAATGAAGAGTATTCTAACCATTTTCTTGAAAGGGCCCCTGCCCAACAACACTTCTTCTTCAAACTCCCCGATCACATCGGCTGAGCTGCCTGTGAAGCCCACGATTGATCTGTCCGACTTTTGTATCACAGCTGGATTCCTCATTTTCTTATAAGTGTTTAGAAAAAGGATATTGGCAGAGCTTCCAGTATCCACCATGATTCGCCTTATCTCATTGCCCCCTATAGATGCTCCTATGACAACATCATCCTCATGAGGGCCAGCAATATCTCTCAAATCATCCTCATCGAAAACTATGAATGGGAATGAGTTTGGAGATTGATAGGATGTCATGCCTCCTTCTAGCTGGGAGGCCAAATTATGAACATGTCTTTTTCTTGAAGAGGTGGTAGGAGCTGTCATAGTGTCCCCTCCGAAGATTGTCAGTGACTCGAAGAATTTAATGAGCCCGGAGACTGATCTAGAACGCTCCTCAATAGAACCCACTTTGTTTCTGGTTGGATCAGGATCCAAATACTCGGACTCCACGTCAAACCTTTCCACTATTACCATAGCCCCCTCCGGGGCAGCGTTGCTTGGACCAACCCTATGAGTGTTGTCAGGCCTGTTACCTCCTCTTCTTTTAACCTATGCACCCAACTTTCCTCTTTCAATCAAGTTCTGTACCTCTTGCTTCAGCGCTATGCAATCATCGGTGGTATGGCCAATATCATTATGGTATTGGCAGAAGGAATTATTTCGATGTTCTCTGGGAGACTGCAAAGTTGCCGGTCTCCGATAGTGTACTTCATCTTTTGTTTTCTCAAAAATGGTTGCCACACTTTCTTTGAGCTCTGCAAACCACTCCGGTTGGACCCACGACCCTCTTTTGTTTCTAGACTGTTGACTTTGTGCAGGAGCAGCTGGTTGAGACTGAGCTTTTCCCCTTCCATGCCCATGTCCGGTTTCTCTTGCTTTGTTCCCCGACTGGTTTTGATTTGGTGTTGGTGCCACCGGGGTGGATCTCACTTGTCTGTGCACCCTGGTCTTTTTCGTTTCATCAACATTTATTTGCTTGCCAACTTGGTTCAGCAATCCTCCCTAGGTCATGGCTTTCTTCATGGTCACCGAATCGGCCAGGTCGCCTGGGTTCAAACCTTGTCTCAGGGATGCTATTGCTACCTGCTCAAAGCAATCAGCCAACCCATTCTTTGTGTTTACGAAGCGACTTATGTATTCCTTTAACGATTCGTTTGGTTCCTGGGCACAATGGATTATGGTATCTCCATTACCCTTTAACTCCTTACTCCCCACAAATTACCTTTGAAAGGCCACCCAAAAAGTATCAAAGTCTCTGATACAACCCTGAGGCAGGCTGTTGTACCACTTCAGAGCACTCCCCGTGAAGGATTGGGAGAATGCCCTACAGAGTAGTTTATCATCATCATCAAAATTCATCATGAAGTTCTTGAATTGCTCCAGATGATTGTCCGGATCAGTACTGCCATCGTACTTCTCTATCTTGGTGCTATCAAACCTTTTGGGGAGGTTTCCGGACAGTATTTTAGAAGACAATGGCGATTGCCTCCAATTCCTCCCACGACTGAACGCAGTATCCTCATTAGGAGTTGCAAAGATACTTGGCTCATCATGGAAGGCAAAAGGATCCATCAGCATCCGGTCTACATGCCTCCGGTTGTGAGATGACCCTTTTCCAATGTGCCTTTTCATTCTTCCATGGTGATCTCTTTTTCGGGAATACTTTTTAACTTGCTTTTGTTTCTTCCTGGTTCGTCCCTCATCACTGCTAGAGGACAAGGACTTCTCATTTCCCTCACTGTCCGAAGAGCTGTCCGAAGACTCTGAACTTGAGTCAGAACTCTCCACAGGCTTGGACCGGTGAGACTTTTTAGAGCTGGCGTGCGTCTTCTTAGTACTCTCATGAGTTTTGGAAACCCCATGCTCTCGAGGATTGTCAGAGCGATGAGTAACGGACGCTTTGGATTTCTCTTTCACGCCCATCTTGGCCTTTTCAGCCCTCAGAGCTTCTATTTCAACCATCAACCTGTCACGCTCTTGGACAGTATACTCATCGTTCTCTTCCACCACTTCAAGCAAAGCTGGTGGAAGCTCTGGATTATCCGGATTCATTCGGACAGAATTTCTTTACTTGGTTTTGAATACTTGATTCAGGCACCGTCTTCTCCCACTGTGGTCGCCAATTTGGTGAGGATAAAAGTAGCCTGAGGGTAGGCTGGTAATTTCAAGTGGAGTTTTAAGGCGGCGTGAGGGTGTTTCACGGTGGTGTGTGTGTTTAAAGGTGTTTCAAAGTGTTTTTAATGTGGAGAGAGAATTGAGCAGCTTGGCAGCAGTAAATTTTTCTTACCCATAGTTAATGCTGGTGGTTGGGTATTTATAGTATGTAATTTGGGCCCTTATGGGCTTTCGGGTCAAGTTTAATGGACCCGGGTCATGTTTAAAGACCCATGAGTTTTAAGTAGATGAGCAGGTAGCTTAGTCAGATAATGTTTAGGTTTTTTAGTACTTTAGTCATAGTTCGAACTGCCTTAGACTTGCAGTGTTCGGAGTCATCTGTCCGATTCAAAAGTCCTGTCCGAATTAAGCTCTTGGAGTCTGTCCGGTTTACGGAGAGATTTACCTTGGGATGCCCTTCCGGGGAGCACTCCGAATTCGGACTCATCAATATATACATACATATATATATATATAATGGATACTAGAAAATCCTTGTCCATGTTTATATGTTTGACACTAATATGAATTAGTTGTTCACGGTCTAGTATATGGTGGATTGTGTAGTTGCTATTCCAGAATAGTCAAATCTTGTTTGATGTGTTAGTCATAGCTTGATGGAATCCCAATTGTTGAGCAATTTTGAAAAGATGAGTGTTAGCTATTATTGGTTCGTGGATTGCTAAAAATTCAATTCCATTTGATCTAATGATTGACTTAATTATTCTTCTTGTAAGTTTGTTTCCAATCCCTCTAATATTCCAATAAAGGATTGACAATGTCATTTAAATGAGCCAGTTTGAGGTCTGACAGACCTTCTGGTTTGCACTGCTTTAGTAGGTTCAATTCCTGATGAGGTTAAGTTCCTTGTATATTTTGATTCTTTTCATGATGGTTTTGAAGTGTTTTTCATCTGTGGTAGGTAATTTTGGTAAATAGGGAAGGCTTCCTATAAGATGTGGCATTGGGGAAAGACTAGTAGACTAATCATGATCAAGAAGGATAAAATAAGTTAGATTGACACCAACTTCCAAAGAGTGCAATGCTGCATTTATTTCAGCTTCATGAAGATCAGGTACTATGTTTAAATTTTATGAAGTGCTATTGATATCTCAATGAGAAGGATCCAATGCAAGGCTTAGGTATAGGTCACTTTTTTCTGATTTTTTGTTGAGATTAGAGATTTGATCTTCTGTGTTTTTGGGGGAGATTCAAGATGAGTTTGTTTTGTCTGTTGAAGTAGGCATAGCTTTATCTTGTACAATCACTAACCTCAATTTAGGAATCTAGATCTCAGAAGATTTGTTTTGGTATTAGGTTATAAGAGAGTTAGGATGAAGATTCTAAACAAGATTCAAAGATTTTGTAACATGGGTAGGGTTGAAAGATTATTTAGTTGATTTTCTGCAGGATTTAGAATTGTGTACCATGTGGTGACATAGAATACAATATTGTGGCTTGTCCCCATAAGAAATAAACACCTAGAAAAATTCGTTGTCGTTAAATGCGACCCATATTCTATCTTGAAGAGGCTTTGATATGTCAACTTCCACCTAGGCCTTACAATAATTGTACACGACCTGGTTTTTAATGGGAATCCAAGTATCAATGGGATTTGCTATAGATTTGGCCAAGTTTCTAATAGTGTCAGGGCTATATAGAGAGGATGCTATGTTGTTGAAGGTGATCCAGACTGGTAAGATTGAAGATTCCTTTCTAGGATGAAAGCTAGGTGTCCAATTGAGTACCTTCGTATTGTATTTCTCCATAGTCCAAACATGTCTTGTCCATATGCGCTTTATGTCTTCTTGCAAATCAAGCTCTATCATTAGATGCCTAGGATCCCAAGGAGCCAAACTGAATTTGTCTTTGATTATTAAAGATTTAAAGAATTTTTCGATTTCGTTGGGAGCCTTCCTTTCAAGAATTTCCGAACTAGTGTATACTTTGCCATAAATTCAAGAATCAGTTTTTCAAATTGTTGGAAGTTAACTGAAATTTAATCATTTTGATTGTTTATTTCAACTTGTTCGTAAACCAGTGATTTGGGAGTATGTCAAACTGTTTATGAGTATTTTTTCATGTGTTAGGTAGTTTTCTGTGGCTATATGCTTATTGAAATTCAAACACAAGATTACTTCTGACTTCATAAGGCAGAGAAGTGGTGCTGGGTTGGGCAGTAGTGGGATACACATGACTTGGAAGAGTAAAGGCTTGCTCATCTAGTTGGGGTTGGATCTGATGCAGGTGTTGGACTTAAGCTGCTTGCTTTGGATGATTATTTGGCTTGATAACTGATAAGTCCAGAGATTTCTTAGTAGAGTTTTTTGTCTAGTCTTTGTTCGTATGAGGATATATGTCACGATAAAGTTTGTATGTTGGTATTTCTAGAGAGAGAAATGGAATGAGTAGAGAGAGAAAGAGACAAAAGAAATTATCAAGTAATAATTGACTAATGATTGGACCCTTTCCCCCAAATGGCTTGTCCTTTATATAGTACAAGGGATAAGTTCATAATTTACACATTTACCTATCCTTATGCGTGTCTTTTCACGTCAAAACTTTGCTGATTATGAACACACACATTATTTATTACATATGACCCTCTCAACTTATATACTTGTCAAGTTTTGTACTCAATACTTTATTACATCAAATTAATCGTTTTATTTATCTAGTTTAGCTCATTTATCAAAATATTTTTCTCCCCATATCAGTAGCTCCCCCAATCTTTGTGAAGATATTTAAGCAATGACTTATTTATGCAAGCAAATTTTTCTTTCTCTAGGACCTCCTCCAATTATACTTCCTAAATCTGCCATCAGATTATTTTTTACTGAGACTCCTTGAACGATCTTTGTATGGTGTCCTCAGATTGGTCTTCTTAATTTCTCATCGGATTATACTTCCTCTAATATTATTCCAGACTCATGACTTCATCATTGGAAATAATGACCTCATGGTCATCCATCACTCATCTTAGGTTTCATGTTGGAGTTAAATTTGATGAGTTGTCCCTATCTCTTTGTCAGAAAAGTTTTAGAGTAGTATTCTCATTTAATCCCACGTGTCGACAGCTTTCTGATACATATTAACATGCGTGTCAGAAAACCTTTACGCTTCTCAATACGCGTGGGCATCATATTATAGGTAGAGTAGCTTTTCCAAAAAAAACTTTTCATCTCTTATAAAACTTGTCATCTAAGAGAAACCTTTTTTCTTATTTGAGCATTTGAATTCATTCAAGGCCCAGACCATCTCTATTAATATTTGACCCCACTCATAACTTCAAGGTCACACATATTTTAGTTTCAGAGACATAAAGTGAAACTTTGGTTTAGAGAGAGAAGTATAATATCCCACTAAACATTTTATTTATCCTTTCATGCCTAGAGAATCCAAAGGGATTGAGAAAGATGAAGGGCCCAAAAGTATAAAGAGGGGGTTACAAATTCCCCATCTCATTGGGGGCGGAAAACGAAACGACATCACGATGTGAGACAGTCTTTTCTTTTTTAGTTGGGAAAGAACGACGAAGTCCACCCAAACCGTCTAATGAAGAATAAAAGAGGAGAGCAAAGCGCCAATGGCGCGCGAAGCGCATGCGGAGCAGGCACGGAGAAAAAAAGAAGAAGTGTGGAGATACAAACTTTGGGAGTGGTTCAATATTGTGAAATAACATGAAGAGAGAAAGACTGCCGACATAAAAGAAGAACCCATGCCTTTACAAGTCCTCCAAACAATGTTTTATGGTAAATGGCCTTCCCTCTAGAAATATTCTGACATAGTAGGAACCTCAAGTAACCATATTGTACCCGATCCTACAATATCCAACCCACCAATCAATCTTGTTTGAAGTGTAACAAGGGTGACCTTGGCCATTCCAAAGAGATTCATGGGACCTCTTCGTTTCTTCTGATGGGTGACAAACACCAAATCTTTGAGAAGGCTAAAAGAGACCGATCAAAGAGGAAGAGATCTCTAGCACTGGTTAAAAGTCCACAAAAATGAAGCTTACATCATTTGTTCCGACCCCTCAGGCCACTTCACAGGGTACTCTCCAAACAACGCCCAAGGTCACTCCTCAGAAACACTCATCAAAATCTGTCCAAACAGAATAAAGGTCCTGGTTCACCCTTAAAGTATATTCCAGAAGTACAAAAGAAGCAATTAATTGATGAAGAAAATAACAATCAAGAATGAGATGGTATGACTCATGTTGAGGCTCAACCCATCCAAGCTATCCGCGCACTAGCCCCTCCCATTGGATTTTCTAATCCAATTCAAGAGTATTCTCCTCTTGAATCTGTAGTGAATTCTCCTACTCATCAGGAAAAAGCCTCTGAGAATAAAAAGAAGAAGAAGAAAAAAAGGATATTGTTGAGTTTCCCTTCAATATAGAAGCCATCCTCAGAAAAAATATTCATGAGGTTGAAGCCAAACATCTGTTGGGACTTAAAAAAAATTCTAGTATTTTCATCTGTATGAGGAGGTTAAGCTTAGGGACCGATGGAGGATTCCCGACTCTGTCAAAATCCGGTTTCCAGAAGTTGGGAAGACACTTTTGTTCGTTAAAGATCACGAGTTGATTGTTTACACAAAGATTCTGAATTGGGGTCTTCGATTGCCTCTGAATCCTGCTTTAGTTGATTACTTTCACCTGATATAATTATATCTGATCCAAAAAAGTCCTAACATGTGGTTCACCCTCATGGCATGCATCATGGCTTCTCGGATTTCTCAGCTCGGATTGTTTATGGAAATATTAGTTAACAACTATGGCAAAAAAACTTCCATTTCCCTTCTATTCAATATCTCCCGCGAAAATATATAAAATTGTGAACAAACTTCTTAAGGCTGACAAAAAGTGGAAAAGGATCATCTTTGTCTCCGGATTGTGGAAGACATGCTTTGAGAGTTTTGAGAAGCTTCCCTATCGTCTGACTCAGTACTTGGAACCATAGGTTCCATAAATGTTTTACTCCTTCAAACTTAGCCAAAAGTGAAATTTGAAGGTATGATCTGACCCAAGCTAAGTGAGTGAAAGAACTTATGATCCATCCCACGGAGAATAATGTGCCCAAACGATTAGAGCATCTGGATAACCTTATCTATCTCGCAACTAGGGATAGAGATCCTAGTCATCGGGATTCCAAAAAGGATGAAGAGGAAGAAGATACTTCTGATGGCGATGCTGGTTCAAATACTGAAACTAGAGACAGATAAGATTTCAATATTGAGCCATAAGTTGTGGCTAAGTCAATACCTACTGAGAAAGGTGGTGTTGTTGGGCCATCAAAGAGACATTCTGCTAAAGAGAAAGGCAAGAAGGAACTTGTTGATGAAGATGTAGATGATAACACAACTGATCCAAGTTTGGCTCATATCAAAGAGATAATTTTTGTCGATTCAGATTCATCTCTTAGAGAAAACATACTACTGGTTAAGAGAAACAAGAGAAACTTCTGGGGAATATGGGAATGTGGAAAATATTTCCCCTACCTCTGCTTACTTTGATGTTTATCAATATGATTTTATTGCCAATGAGATTAACATATTATTCCATGCTGCTACTCTCCTCGAACGAAAAGACAATACAGGACCATTTATAATAAAGAAATGATCCAGAAAAGTTCTGGTATAAAAAATTAGAAGACGAGCTTGTTTTTTAGAAGAAAACTTCCGCTGAGCATTTGGTGAAAATTGAAGCGCTTCATGCTTAAATAAAAAAAGGAGAAAGAGGAATTTGATAATGAACAGGAGAAGTTTATCACCAAATATATATTGAACGAAATACTCTTCTTATTGATGGCCTCTTTGACTCTTGTAATGAAACCAAAAGACATTTTGAAAAAAGTTGTCAAAGAGATTGAAAGGCTCACTACTGAAAATCAATCTCTTAAACATACCACTTAGGAGTACAAAAATATTAGTCTTGAGGATTACGTTGCCGATACACTCTCCCACTTGGAAGAAAGATATGAAAATGTCCAGTCAGCTTTTATAGTAGAGATTTATGAACGCTTTCCCAATCTAAAGTTAGGGAGTCTTTGGGAACGTGTCATAGAGAGGCATCGTCCGGAGGGAGTTTCCTTGGTAGATGAAGACTCAACCAGTGACTCAGATGGATTAGATAGTTCTTCTTCCAGTAGTAATTCATCGGAAGGCATTGCAGATGGTAGCCCCCCAGAGTAAGGTTGGGGTATATTACTTAGTTTTTATTTTTATCATTTTTTGTGTACACCTTTTAAACTGATTATACCATAGGTGTATTTTTGTTAAGCCTTTGTATTCTAACAATCTTCTTTGCAATATAAAATTTATTAGTACGGAAGTTCTTCGGTTATATACTTCCCCCTCAAACTTTTTCATACGAGAATAGTTGTAATGATTATCTTTCACAAATTACTCTTAACTCCCACTTTCAAACATTTTTTCATCTGAAAGATTCTTATACTTAACTTTTATGAAAGATTTTTAACTTTGTCCTCCAAACTTTTTCATATAATTTTTTTTATAATAACTTTATAAAAGACTTTTAACTTTCTTCTCCAAACTTTTTCATATGAATTTTTTTTCTTAACTTTTATAATATACTCTTAACTTTCTCCTCCAAACTTTTTTATATAAATTTGTTTTATATTTAACTTTTATAAAAGACTCTTAATATTCTTCTTCTAACTTTTTCATATAATTTTTTTATACTTAACTTTTATAAAATACTATTAACTTTCTCCACCTAACTTTTTCATATGATTTTTTTATACATAACGTTTTGTAAGCCAACTTTCATTGGAAGACCCTTCCGGTCCAAAATGATGAAAATTATAGACCAACATTCGTTGGAAGACCCTTCCGGTCCAAACTGATAAAGATTGTAGACCAACATTCGTTGGAAGAACATTCTGGTCCAAAAAAGATAAAAATTAAAGACCAACATTCGTTGGAACACCCCTCTGGTCCAAAAAATATAAAGATTGTGTACGTTGGTTTAAGATGGAAAATAGATATTATATATAAGTCAGCTATTAGGGCACCTCATTAAAACCTTCCTGCTCCACCAGGTTAGGAAATAGTATGTCACCGATACTTACATAGATTCTCAAAAATATTTATAAACTTACATATTCATTCTAAATAAAACTTGAGATGCTCAATATTCCACGGGTGAAGAAGCTCTCTTTCTTCTTTATCTTTGAGTTGATATGCACATGGCTTAACTTTCTTCATTAACGTATATGGAACCTCCAATTAGGTCCTAACTTACGAAGCCATTTTTCTTTCGTACGAAGAAATAATTTCCTAAATAGTTTGTCCATTGCCTTAAACTCCCGTCTTCTAACTTTGGAAGCGTATCGATTTGTCATCAAAGCCTGATAGTGTAAAAAATTCAATTGTGCACTTCTTCTTTTTTCTTATATAAAATCTAACTCTGTAGGCTTTCCCTTATCGTTTGTTTCTTCGAAACATTTGTTGATTCGATACAAGGGGAAGATTATTTTAGATGGAAACATCGCATCCATCCTATAGAATAAAGCAAACGGCGATTCTTATGTAGCCGTCCGAGGAGTGATATTGTATGCCCATAAAAATTATTATAAATAATCCGGCCATTTTCCAACCTTGCCTTCCAAATTCGTTTTTAAACCATCCAGAATTGTCCGATTGGTAACCTCAACTTGACTATTCGTTTGTGGATGGAAAGGTGCTGAGAAGCACTGTTGTATTCCTTTAGCAGCACAAAAAGCCTTCATTTATTTTTTATATGTAGAAAATGGGTTGATATTGGTAAAATGAATTAAAGCTTATTTTCGGTCTTATATCAAATATCCATGACCAAATTACTTGTGATCACGACCAAGGACCTGTTAATCACGACCAATCCATTTGTGATAGCGACTAGAATGAGTTTCTTGAAAAATTAATATTCCTTTTACAAATTCGGTGGATCAGATACCCAAATACGTGACGTTACTCAAAGATATCGTCATAAGAACCTCCTAGATCGGCACTCTGAAATAGGATATGGATAACTTTGCAACTAAGAACCTAAAAGGATTCAAGGATCAAAGGATGTGGATTGATAGGTCACATAGAGGTTTTGGAAATGCCTCTGATATTCAGATTGATCTTTCTTTGGATATGGCACACCAAATGTAGAACAGGTTTTCTTGTGGATATTACACACCAGCAAGAGAAGAGTAAAACTTAAGAAGTTTTTCAGAATCAAATATAAGTCTAACATTTAAAATATGAGTACATGGTTTTTATAGGAGAAAGAACAAGCCTTGAACACAATTAAGGTTGTTCTTGGAAACATAATGCATGCCTCTAACACAACTAAGGCTTTTCTTGGAAACATAATGCATGCCTTGAATACATTTAATGTTGTTCTTGGAAATGCATTTGTATTGAAAATACAAAGTATTAATGATAAAAGTTTGAAATGAGACCCTTCTCTCCTCCAAGGACGTGGCTTTTGTTGTAGATGGGCCTCGGGATTTTATTTCAATAAATGGACAATGGTGAAGCAAAACAATTTCCTTATTAAAAAGCTTATCAAGAAAACCCATTGGGACAAAACTTGAACAAGGGAAAAAGTACAATCGAGACATTTTCTCATTTGTTGAAATCAATTAGCTTGAATCAAGACCAAAGTGGTTTGACAAGCTTTTACCTTCATACTTGATGTTCTGATCACATGGATTTTTTATTTGATTTTGCAACCCTCCAACATCTTTGTTAAATTGTTTTGCTCTTGATCGATTTATTGGACCAACTGGTAAAATAAGAACATCCTCAACTTCAAGCTTATCCTCTTGTTCAAGTTGCTCATATGGTTCTTGCACATTTCCACTTTGTATGCTCCTTGTATCATCTAGGATTACACCATCCTCTCCCACTTGAGGTAGGACTCACTTTATACTTACCTCGCAGATTAAGTTGAAAGGCATTATTGTTGATCATTTTTGTTACTTCAAATAGTCCATAGGTTCTACGAATCAATTTTAACTTCCTCTCTTCTAGAAATATTTCCTTTTTTAAGTGCACCCAAACTTAATCTCCAACCTCAAAAACTTTCTCACGTCTACCCTTGTTTGCTTGTTTGACATACTACTCAACTTTCATTTCTATGTTGTTCCTTGCATTCTCATGGAACTGTTTTACAAGTTCAACTTTCTTTTTCCCATCTATCGTAGTTCTTTTACTCAAAGGTAAAGTAATTATATGCAAATGAGATATTGTGTTAAATCTATAAGCAATTTGAAAAGGAGAGTACTTAAAAGCATAATGCACAGAATGATTGTATGCAAATTCAACACGTGGCTAACATTCTTCCCAAGTTTTCAAGTTCTTTTTAAATAATGCACATAGAAGAGTAGACAAAGTCCTATTTACTACTCCTGTTTGGTCATTAGTTTGTGGGTGACACGTAGTAGAAAATAAAAGCTTACTCTCTAACTTAGACCATAAAGTTTTTCAAAAGTAACTTAGAAACTTAGTGTCCCTATCTGAAACTATCGTCCTAGGCATGCCATACAAATGGACTATCTCTTTAAAGAACAGATTAGCAATGTGCAATGCATCAACAGTTATGTGACAAGAAATGAAGTCCGACGTTTTATAGAATCGATTAACAACCAAAAAATAAACTTCATACCAGTTCTAGTCCTATGCAATTCAACTACAAAATCCATGAGTATATCATTCCAAGGATGCGTAGGAATAGGTAAAGGAGTATACAAACCGTGCGATTGAACCTTTTCCTCGTCCACCTGAATAACATCTGCACTTATAACAAAACCTAAAAAGACAATCTTATCCGTACACAAAGTGCATTTCTTGAGATTGGCATAAATATTGTCCTTTCGAAGCACACTTAATATCAATTTCAGATGGAAAATATGATCTTCTAATAACTTGGTGTAAATTAAGATTTTATCAAAATATAACACAACAAAAACTCGTATATAAGCCCTTAAAACATGATTCATTAACCTCATTAATGTAATTGGTGCATTAGTCAGTCCAAATAACTTTAGTAACCATTTATATAGTCCAAGTTTAGTTTTAAAGGTAGTTTTCCACTGATACCCTTCTTTCATAATTTAATGATAACCATATTTAAGATTAATCTTAGAAAAGATGCTTGAACCATGAAATTTGTCTAACATATCATATAATCTAGGTGTAGAATAGAGATACTTCATTGGATTAGTTCTATAAGCAGGTTTGTTAGGAAATGAGGATCCAAACACAAAATTTATTTAGTGTTCGATGCCTACGATTGGTGGAAGCCCCTTGGGATTGTCATGAGGGAATACATCTACAAATTCCTACATAAGAGACTAGTGTCAGGTTAGTTAAAATCACGAGAGTTTCTTTAAAGACAAACAATACCATAGGTTCTTTAGAGAATAATACATTCTTAACCTCACCAGATTTTGTATAGAAATTCGAATGTTTAGTTATCTGACTCTCATTGTTTTGCATATGATTTTGATCTTGGTAAACTTCTTGTAGAGTCGTACGAACTAGAGTGGATTTCCTCCCTTGGAACTCAAATGTATTGCGATTGGTGAATTCATCATGCATAACCTATCGATCAGATTGCCATGGCTTTCGTAAGAGTATGTGACTAGCCTCCATTGGCAGAACGTTAAACAAGACTTCATCTTCATCCTTACCCATGACTAAGAAAACTTCTAATTGGTGGCTAACTTTCATTTCTCCACTATCGTGAAGTTATTGAAGCTTGTAAGGTGTTGAATGCTTCTTCATTTTTCAACCAATCTTCTTTACCACGGATTTACTCACCACGTTGGTGCGGTTGCTCCCTTGAGTTAATATCATTGCGTTCAGATGCAAATCACGGTGGTAATGGCTAAGGATAAATCTCTTCCACATAATGGCTTACATTTCGGTCCATGACTCTATCAGATGTTCTCCATTACGCCTTCTTGAAGTTAATAGTTGATCCCACCAACTAAGAGCATAGTCATAAAACTCTTTAGTAACAACTCTTACTCGATTGATATTTGTGTGGTGTTGAACATTAAAAGCGAGTTCAATCTTATTTTCCCATTCTTGATATACATCTGGATCATTTTTCCCATAGAATGGTGGAATCTTAATCTTGAGACCTCCAACATTGTTTTGCACAAGTTCGTTGCCCTTTCTTGCACGTCTATGGTGCCTTCTCTCACTTTTTGAGGTGAATTTCTCACATGTTTATGATATTAATTATGTAATTTATTTCTGAATAGTTTAGGTTGTTCACGGATTCTTCTTGGATTGTTTTGTCGTGAAAGGTTTTGCTTTTGATTAGTGGTTCATTGAAGCTCTTGGCGAAAGACATTTAACTTGCACGTCTATGGTGCCTCATTCAGAAGCTTGTTGTTGTTGAAGTTATTGTTTTCTTCATCATTTTGATTAGACATCCTAGTCTGCAAAAACAAAAATAAATCACCAGCAACAAGTCCTTGGAAAGTTCTTCAATTCATTTAAACCCTTAAAAACATATCTAAATCAATTTTCTTAGGAGTATGAAGAGGCAAAACAGTACAAAATATAAAGTTCTACAAATTTAAAAATTCAAACAACTATAACTAGGGTGAAACCTATTAGAATTTCGTGATTCAAAATGAAATCATCACACTAAACACTAAAATCATCACAAACATAGTAAGAATATAAGATAGATGATGAAAACATTAATAAGAACAGAATACCCAACTTTCATAATATGTCTCTAATACCACTTGATAAGAACGTCTTAGAATCGACACTCTAAAATATGATAGGGATAACTTTGCAACCATGAACCCAAAAGCATTCAAGTATCAAAGGATGTGAATCGATAGGTCACATGGAGGTTGTGGATAGGCCTCTGATATTCCAACTGATCTTCCTTTACGATGCACCAAATGAAGAACAAGTTTTCTTGTGGATATTACACACCAGCAAGAGAAGAGTAAAACTTAAGAAGTTTTTTAGAATCAAAGATAGTCCAACATTTAAAATATGAGTACATGGTTTTTATAAGAGAAAGAACAAACATTGAACACAACTAAGGCTTTTCTTGGAAACATAATGCATGCCTTGAATACATTTAATGTTGTTCTTGGAAATGCATTTGTATTTAAAATACAAAGTAATAATGATAAAAGTTTGAAATCATACCCTTCTATCCTCCAAGGACATGGCTTTTGTTGTAGATGAGCCTTGGGCTTTTATTTCAACAAATGGACAATGGTGAAGCGAAACAATTTCCTCACTAAAAACCTTGTTAAGAAAACTCATTGGGACAAACTTGAACAATGAAAAAAGAGTACAATCGAGATACTTTATCATTTGTTGAAATCAATTAGCTTGAATCAAGACCAAAGTGGTTTCACAAGCTTTACCTCCATAATTGTTGTTCTGATCACATAGATTCTCCATTTGATTTAATAATCCTCCAACAACTTTGTTAAAGTGTTTTCCTCTTGATCGAGTTATTGGACCAACCAGTAAAATAAGAACATCCTCAACTTCAAGCTCATCATCTTGTTCAAGTTGCTCATCTGGTTCTAACACATTTCCCCGTTGTATGCTCATTGTGTAATCTAGGATTACATTATATCCTTTCACACAAATGAAGATTCAAAGATTTTCAGATAATAATGTTGACAGAAAAATATAGTGCGTTAATTCAAAATAAATTTCCATCAAAAGTACAAGGTACAATTTAATTTTATTATTTCTAGTAAGATTCACGATTTAAATTTTGAAAGTGTTTATGTGATATAGGTGCTAGAATATATTTGATGTCTTTTTTATATGTAGGAAATTAGAACTAGATAGAATAAACACTATAATTATTTCTCTACACGTGGGTGATACTTCTATTGCATGTCTTAAGGACATAATAGAAAATGTTTTGATTAAGGTTGAATGATTTGTCTTTCCTGCTAATTTTATAATTTTAGACACTGATGAAGATAGATTTTACCCTCCTTTGAGGGAGACCATCTCTAGCTACTACTAGAAATGAGATAGATGTTGAAGCTGGAATATTAATCATTCATGTAAGAGATGAATATATGGAATTTAATGTATTAGAATCTTTTAAATTTCTATAAGAGAGTTTGTTCATTTTTCAATTGATGTGGTCGATAATCTTATGGATTAGTTTACATGAGTTATTACTTTCTTCTAATTTAGAAAATTCTCTAGTTATAATGACAATAGAATAGAATGTGTTAAGGATTTGAATAATCTACCTACTCAACCTTTGAATTTTTAGATTTTAGAACTAAAATTATCAATAGCTGAAACATATAAATTAAAGTCCAAACTTTCACCCTCACGTTCACTAAATGTCTCCTTAAATGAACCGAACAATTATCTTCATATTACTGATGTGTCTTCGAGTTATGGAAATAAAGAGGAATTATTAAAAGTCTTAAGAGAACTAAATAATATATATGTTTAATGATAATAATGATAAGAGAGATCAACTCTCCAAATCACCATATAAAACAATCTAATAGAGGAATCCTACAATCTGTTAATCAATTATCAAAAGCAATTAAATTCATCCAGGAAGAAAGAGCGAGTTATAGACACTGTATTTTAAAGAAGCAAAAGTTTACGGAAGAAAATAGAATTGTGTTTGGACATCGTATTTTAGAGAAGCAAAAGTTTACGGAAAACAGAAAAAAAAAATTACGGAAAACAGACAGTGTTTGAAGCCTTAATATCAAGGAATAATTGACGAAGACTATGTGTCAACTTCTCTTTAAGTTCTAAAATGAGAAACCCGAAAAGTGAACTACTAACTGTAAAGTAAGCTCTCGTTGAGAGGAAACTCAATGTGAGTATTATTTAATTATCTATTTTCTTTTACTCTAGTATCTGTGTTTTAATTTTAAAATATAAAAATTGATAAACATTGTCATAAAACATTGTTCACGATAAAAAATAATGTTCACATTAAAAAACACTATGTTTATGCTTGTTTTTTTGTGTTGATGTGAGTTACAATTTTATGATGTTCAAATGTTCTATCAATCGTTTTTTTCTCTTTCTGTATAAACTATTCTTTGATAAGAAAACACAAATACTACTCAAACTCTGGCTCATTTTTTGCTGAAAAGCTATTTTCACCCTTAACTTTATACGTTAGGTACATTCATTCATGTTTTATTTTCTGAATGAATTAAAACATTTGAGATAATATTTTTTAAGCGAAGGATAGTGGAAAAATAAAACATATTACAAAAAATAAATTATACGATCATTTGATATTATTTATTGTATATTTTAGGATGTTAAGACTTAATTCAAACATGGGAAACGATCTTGAGTTTAAAAAGTTAATAATTACATGTTTAGAATCTTATTTGATTTTGTATCTAAAAAAATCATCTAGAATTTATTAAATTTTATTATATCAAAATTCAATTTGAGTAAAATTTTTTACATTAAAATTCATTAAACATTATAAAATGAACTTTTTGAAAAAAAAAGTTTTTATATAATTTTTTTAATAAAGACAGAGGCTGCATAAATTTTTACTCAGTAATCCGGTCTGATTCCTAATCCGGTCGAGATTCGCGTAAAAAATGGTCTATGTAAATTTTCACATGTGACTTCTCGAGTTTTGTAGCCTAGTTAGTATGAGTTAGTAATTTGTAAGATTATTTCATCACCTAATGCTCCTATTCAATTGAGAGAAAAAGAAATGATCATTCTGAAAGAAAAAAAATGTTATGTGCAACAAAAATTAGACCGAAACAATTTTTTATTAATTTTTTACTTATTACTTTTTATTTTTTCTTATGAACATGATTATCATGAGCAAATCTTTCATTGTTATAGATTTTTTTAAATACAACTAATATGCAAAATTTCTATTTTTATTTTTATTTTGTTTATATTTACGGTCATAACTTATTAAAGTCTGAACTAGATATTTAGATCTTATGAACCAACGATAGAACGTAGAGGACTAATTATATAAAAAAATTTAAAAGGACTAATTATATAATAATAAATACAAAAAATTAGTTGTCGTCAAGAGATAAATATAGCTGTCAATTTTGGACACGACCAGTAAACCCAACACGAACCGATCCGAAATTTTAGGATTAGAGACCTGATATTTCAGATCCGATGAAATTAAGACACGACACGAACCCGACTCGAAAAAAAACGGGTCGGGTTCGAGTCACCCGAAACTGACCTGTAAATCCGAAATTGACCTGTAAAACCTGAAAAGACCTGTAAACCCGAAAAGACATGTAAATCCAAAACAGACCTGTAAAACCCAAAAAAACGTGTAAACGTGTAAAATAAAATACTGAAAACACTTAATAAAATAATATTATTTTAAATAATTTATATGATTGCAAATAAAAAATGTCTAACCATGATCTTCCAATGAGTACATTTTAGAAAGAAGGATCATCTACAATCATAAACAAACAACATAACCTTTTTAAGAATTCTTGCATGTCCAGAGCCACATCAATGTTTAGTTCTTCAAATACTTGTGCATTTGCTCCCCTAAATATGTTTAAATTCTTTGTGAATGAATCAACTCTAGAACACCTCTCATTCGGTCATATATTTTTCTTCTTCATAATGTTAACAGAACTCTCAATGTCAAATTTTAACTCGATGTACCTTCATTCTAGACAACTCTATGTTAATGAATATTGTGTCGTTGTAAGGTCTTACCACTCCTTTTAAGTAATCGTCACAAAAGCCAATATATGATATAGGTTCATCTATAAACGTGGTGACGTTTGGTCTGATTGTTATTCTTCATCCACAAATATTGTATTGTTGTCTAGATCTCTCGGCTCTTACATCATTTCCTGTTTTGGTTGCTCATTCCTAGATGACGGGCCTCGGTCATTGTCAACTCCTTTTGTTTCATTTTTTTTCTCTTTTTAACAAATTGATAGTTTTCTTTCGTCTACCAGGTTTTGGACTTGATCATGTAGAGCCCATAAATCCCTTGTATAATGACCTATATTGTAATAAATTTACAATACTTACCTTTATCTTTGATATCTCGTGGCCTTTGTAACTTTCCAGGCTTCGATGTCTGAATGTGTTTTTGGTTTTGTCATAGATTATCCGCAGATTGTTGGTTAGTTCTATGTAAAGGCCTTTAGTCGAACGTTTGGGTCTTTGTTTGTTATCGTAATTGCCCTTATATCTTCACCGAGAGCTTTTGGTTGTTATGTTATGATCGAGACTAGGGGTGGAAATGTTGGTCCGAGCAGGTCCAAACTGGCCCGACCCAGCCTAATCCGGTCGGGCTTTGTCCAGTCCGAACATTTAACGGAATGGGTACGAATATACGAATTGTGACTCGTAGGTGGTTTGGATCGGGTATGGATTTTTAATTTGTCAAACCCAACTTTGCCCGCAAATATAAACTATATATAAAAAATAAAAAATGTAATAAAAATAATTGTAAATTTGTAAAATATAAGTAGAATAAATATACTTACTAATTACTAGAAGACTGACATTTATATGTTTACCAATAATATATCGTCTTTGAGTAATTATTATTTTACTTTTAGAGTCAATAATATATTTATTAATTATATTCTTTTTCCATAAACTAATTCCATAAATTATAAATATATTTCTTTAGATCTTTGTCTATATATACTCCCAATCGTAATTTCTAACTTTTCAAGTTCTTTGGATTATTTCCTCGTCTCATATTGTGTCTTAGGTTCGTTGGTTTAAAAATTCATGTCTTAAACTTTTGTTTTAAATTAAAAATAAAGTCAAATTTGAGCTGGTTTGGATCGGACCGGACTGATTCGGCCAAGCCGAATAGTAAAAACAATATTCGCGGGTGTGGACATAAAAAGGACGGGCTCGGGTTCGAAAATATTAAACCCGTTGCGGGTCGGACCGGGTTTGGGTTTAACTGGATTCCTCGTGCGACTTCGAGATAATTTGTGTCATGGTATGTGATTTGTTGTTTCTTGTGTTTTTATAGGTATGTTGATTGAGTAATAATATATCAAGCGGATGTAGCATTTTTTTAATAATTGCATTTGCTAATGGTATAAGTAAATATTAAATATTATGTATATAATATCCGAATAAAAATAAATAGGTTTTTATTATTATTTATTATTTATATTCTGTAACGGATATAAATAAATAAATAACGAACATAAATAAATAAATAGCGAAATAAATAGAGACCAAAAGTCCCCTATAATTCTTATAAATATGATAAAATTTTATAGAGTAATAACATTACATACTTTCTTCATTCTCTTTCTTTTTCTCTCTGTTTTTTCTATTGAAATGGTTTAGGTAATTTGTTATGAATTTTATCTTTGACAAATTTGGCGTTTTCTTTAAAAAGAAACGAAAATAATTTTGCCAAAAAAACCATTTTGCTAGAAAGATAGCGAAAGATAAAGTAATAAAAAAATAGCGGGTGTTTATCTGGTCCTTGTTTTCGTTCAGATCGTCGCGTATTATTCAAATCTTTCTTTAGCATTTGGAGAGTATTAAATTCGAATCCTTTTCTACATTGCCAAAAATAACTCCATAATGGAGTACAACCCCGCAACTATACCAGATGCGCCAGAGAAAAGTCCGTCGATCAGCACCGCTACGTCCTCACTATAGTTATCAGTGGCGTGCGACGGTCCGTGGCGAAGAGGGATAAAAAAGCCACAACGATGAGGATCCATTACCTGAATAATATTTTTATAGCACATAACTATAATTTATATAGTACTATTTAGACATTTAAACTAACAATAATAATTTAAACATCCAATTACATAATTCTTAGAACATCCAAGTCAAATGATAAACAATTTTTTTTTTAAATATCTGACTCAAATGACAAACATAGACTAAAATACATCATTGTCCGAGACAACATCTTCACACCTCTCATCTCCATCATGTTCTCTATTTATATCCCATAATAGAGTATCTTTTTCTTCACAGTCTTCATCAACAAGCCTCAGATCTCTTATACGAGTCGTTGAAGATGATAGATTCTTAGATCGAAGATTGTAGTCTACTTCATCAACCTCAAAAGCTTACATCAACTTCTTACAAAAACATCTTCATCTTTCCAAAACTTAGTTTTATGTTATTATTTTTTTAATTCAAAAAAAATACATGGTTTGCGCCTCGCCACGGCGAGCACCACCCTGAGACGATATCGCCTCGCCTCACCACTGATGAGTCCGGATTTTGTCACCACTCTTTATGAGAACCAGAAAGGGGCAATTCAGACAACATCCACCTAACCGGATAGGGGCAATTCGGACAAACTCCACCTACTGAACCGTCCGAACTGAACTAAAGTATTAAAAACTTAATCACTTCATGACTAAGCTAATTACTTGCCTACTTAAAACTAATGGGTCTTTAAACTCGACCTGAATCCATTAACACAACCCGAAAGCCCATGTGGCCCAAGGATAAGGGTATAAATACCCAACCACCTTCATTAAATAAGGGTAATGAAACTTAAATACAACCAGGCAGCTCAATTCTCCCTCTACACTCTATCCAAACATTAAATACCTTTGAAATACCACAAAACTCTGGACAAAATTACCCTCAAATGAAAATAAACCTCACCAAATTGGCGACCACAGTGGGAGTACGACGGTGCCTGAATCTAGCATTCAAAACCATCAGGAAAAACTAGTTCGGATGAATCCGGACATGCAGGAAGTACCACCAGCTTTGGCCGAAGTGGTGGGAGAAAATGATGAATATACCATTGAGGAGCGAGATAGGTTAAAAGTTGAAATAGAAGCTCCGAGGGCTGCCAAGAGGGCAGAGATGGGCACAAAAGAGAAGTCTAAGGCGTCAGTTCATCATACTGACAATCCAAGGGAGCATGAGCCCTCAAAAACCCATATGAGCACGAAAAAGACTCATGCTAGCTCAAAAAAGTCTCACCGGTCTAAACCGGTGGAGATCTCTGATTCAGACTCAGAATCTTCCAGCAGCTCCTCAGATGAAAATAGAGTCGAAGAATCCCTGTCATCCAGCAGTGATGAAGACCGTTCTAAAAAGAAACAAAAGTTAGTAAAAAATACTCAAGAAAAAGGGATAGGCATGGAAAGTTAAAGAGGCATATAGGAAAAGGATCGTCTCATAGCCAGAGACACGTAGATCGGATGGTGATGGATTTTGCCTTCCATGATGAACCAAGTATCTTTGCAACTCCTAATGAGGATACCTTTTTCAGTCGTGGCCGGAATTGGAGACAATCTCCATTGTCCTCCAAGATCCTGTCCGGAAACCTTCCTAAGAGGTTTGACAGTACAAAAATGGAAAAATACGATGGCAGTAAAGACCCAGATAACCACTTGGAATAGTTCAAAAATTTCATGATGAATTTTGATGATGACGACAAGTTGCTTTATAGAGAATTCTCCCAATCATTTACGGGGAGTGCTCTAAAGTGGTACAACAGTTTGCCACAAGGCTGCATCAGAAATTTCGATACTTTTTGGGTGGCTTTTCGAAGACAGTTTGTTGGAAGTAAGGAGGTAAAGGGCAATGGAGACACAATTATCCATTGTTCCCAAGAACCGAACGAATCTCTAAAAGAATACATAAGTCGCTTTGTAAACACCAAAAATGGGTTGGCTGATTGCTTTGAACAAGTAGCAATAGCTTCTCTGAGGCAGGGCTTAAACCCTGGAAACTTGGCTGATTCAGTAACCAGAAAAAAGGCCATGACATGGGGAGGTCTGCTGAATCAGGTTGGAAAGCATATTAATGTAGATGAAACAAAGAAAACTAGGATGCACATGCAGGTGAGGTCTGCTCCGGCTGCACCAAATCCAAACCAAAACCAGTCCGGAAACAAGGCTAGGGAGGCCGGGCAGAGTCATAACAGAGCCAAAGCTCAGTCTCAGTCAGCTGCACCAGCCTAGAGTCAACAATCTAGAAATAAATGAGGGCCTTGGGTTCAACCGGAGTGGTTTGCTGAGTTGAAAGAAAACGTAGCCACCATTTATGACAAAAGAAAAGACGAAGTACACTATAGGAGGCCAACTGCGTTACAGTCTCCTAAGGAGAGCCGCAATAATTGTTTCTGCCAGTATCACAATGATACTGGCCATATCACCAAGGATTGTATTGCTTTGAAGCAAGAATTCCAGAATTTGATTGAGAGAGGAAAGTTGGGAGCATATGTTAAAATAAGAGGTGGAAATAGGCCTGATAACGCTCATCGGACTGGTCCAAACAATGCAGGCACATCGGCTCCGGAAGGGGATATGGTGATAATCGAGAGGTTCGATGTAGAGTCAGAATACTTGGACCCTGATCCGACCCAGAATAAAGTGGGTGTTATTGTGGAACGTTGCAAGACGGTGTCCGGACTTATTAACTTTTTTGAATCACTTACAATATTCGGAGGGGACACAATGACTGCACCAACTACTTCATCAAGAAAGAGGTACGTTCATACTTTAGCTACCCAGCTTGAAGGAGGCATGACCTCCTATCAATCGCAAATTCCTTTCCCTTTTATTGTTTTTTACGAGGATGATCTGAGGGATATTGTCGGTCCATATGAAGATGTTGTGGTCATAGGAGCATCCATTGGAGGCAATGATATAAGGCGAATTTTGGTGGATACCGGAAGTTCGACCAATATTCTCTTTTTAACTTCCTACAAAAAGATGAAAAATCCAACAGTAATTCAATGTTCGAACAGGTCGATTGTGGGTTTCATAGGAAGCTCAGCAGACGTGATCGGAGAATTCGAGGAGGAGGTTTTATTGGGCAAAGGCCCTTTTAAAAAGATGGTTAGAATACTGTTTGTCGTGGTGGATTGTCCCACTTGTTATAATGCTATTCTGGGGAGATCTTGGCTCTCTAGGATGCATGTTGTGGCCTCAACAGTCCACCAATGTTTGAAATATGTTGTGCAAGGACAAGTGGGAGTTGTTCGGAGCAGCCAAAAGGTAGCAAGAGAGTGTTATGCAACAGCACTGGCTCCTCGGACATTGGGGGCAGTTCGGATCAATGAGGAATAACAGTTTGAGGGGCTTTCTGGGGGAGAGGGTGAAATTTATGACCCCAGAGAGACACCTGGAGTTTTAATACCGATTGAAGAAGTTGAAACACATTATTTGGCTGAAGGAAAAAGTGTCAAGATAGGATCCAAGATGACATTAGAATTAAAGGGTAAAATGTTAAAATTGTTGAAAGAACATCAACATGTTTTTGCTTGGTGCAATACTGATCTGATGTTACCGGAGTACCATCAGATATTATATCACACCAACTCTCCATCCGAAGGGACATAGCACCTGTGATACAAAAGAGAAGAGCTTTTTCTAAGGAAAAGGCTGATGTCATAGTTTAAGAGGTCGACCGGCTTTTTAAAATGGGGCACATAAAGTAGTCTCAGTACCCTTTATGGACAGCCAATCCGGTATTGGTAAAAAAGAAAAATGGTAAATGGTGTATGTGCATCGATTTTACAGGTCTTAACAGAGCTTGCCCAAAGGATTTATACACGGTCCCCCGGATTGATCAGTTGGTAGATTCTACGTCTGGAAACAGGCTACTATCTTTTATGGATGCTTTCTCCGGGTATAACCAGATTCAAGTGGACCCGAAGGATAAGGAATATACTACGTTTGTTACTGATAGGGGCCTTCATTGTTACAAGGTGATGCCATTTGGGTTAAAAAATGTCGGGGCTACTTATCAGAGGTTGGTAAACAAGGCTTTTGTTGATGAAATTGGAAGAAGCATGAAAGTTTATATCGACGGCATGATGGTGAAAAGTGTGGACGAAGAGCTACACTTGGCAGATCTCCAAGAAACTTTTGCTAACTTAGTGAAAGTAAATTAGAAATTAAACCCAGAAAAGTGTGTGTTCGGAGTACAGTCCGGGACATTCTTGCTGTATGTAATAAGTAAGCAAGGGATACAGCCTGATCTGGACCAGCTTAAAGCTTTACTGCAAATGGAGCCTCCTCGGAATGTTAAAGAAGTACAACGATTGACTGGGGGGTTGGCTGCATTAAATCGATTCATTTCAAGGTCTTCGGACAGGTGTGCTCCGTTTTTTCAAACTTTGAAAGGTGCAAAGGATTTTGATTGGTCCTCACAGTGTGATGAGGCCTTTAATAAAATCAAAAAACATTTGTCCTCCCCCAAGACTTTGTTTAAACCCGTTGATGGAGAGATACTTTTCATATACTTAGCAGTCTCTAGTTGTGCTAAAAGTGCAGTATTGGTAAGGGAGGTAGATAGTTATCCCTATCCGGTGTATTACATTAGCAAGAGTTTGATTGATGCAGAAAAGCACTATTTGAAGCTTGAAAAATTAGTACTAGCCCTGGTGATTGTTGCGAGGAAGATGAGACCTTATTTTCAGGCTCATCCTATTATTGTCCGGACGTCTTTTCCCTTAAAAAACGTTCTCCAAAAGGCCAACATTTCAAGTAGAATGACTAAATAGTCAGTAGAATTGGGAGACTATGATATTGATTTTGCCCCTCGGACAGCAATCAAAGCCCAAGCGGTGGCAGATTTCTTAGTTGAATTTCACTCAGATAGGGATACTAAGCAAACAACTGGTGTGAAAGACAAAAACGTCTGGGTCGTCCGGACTGATGGTGGATCAAGTACCATGGGATGTGGTGCTGGGGTATGTTTGACCTCTCCGTACGGTGACAGAATGTACCAAGCTATATGTTTTGCTTTCAGGGCTTCTAATAATGAGTCCGAATATGAAGCTGCTATAGCTGGTTTGAAATTAGCTCTTATTTGTGGAGCCAAAAGGGTCAAGTTGATGAGCGATTCTCGGCTTCTTATTCATCATGCACAAGGTCAATCTGAAGCCAAAAAGGAGCAGCTGGTTAAATACTTACTTCTTCTCAAAGAAGTGGCACTTAATTTCAAGAGCATCATTTATGAGCACATACCCCGAACAGAAAATATACTGGCAGACTCCTTGGCAACCATAGCATATACTGAGTCCTACCCTTGGATTCATGTGCTGGAGTGCCCATCCATTCAAATCCACTCGGATAAGAAAGAAGAAAGTTTCAATATACAGATAAAACAGCCTCAAGATTGGAGATTTCCTCTCCTTCAATATCTCTCAGATGGCATCTTACCTCTAGAAAAATCAATAGCAAGAAAAGTAAAGTACAAGGCTCGTGGTTTGTCATCCTAAGAGATATTCTTTATAAGAAGTCTTATAGTAAACCCCTCTTATGATGTTTGGGGGTCAACAAGTCTCAAATAGTGCTCTCCGAGTTACATGATGGTGAGGGATCAACTCACTATGGATTCATGGCTCTAACAAGAAGAGTTTTGTTAGCTGGGTACTATTGGCCCTCCATAATGCAAGATGCTAGGGAGTTGGTAAGAAAGTGTGACCCATGCCAGAGATATAGCAATGAAATTCATATCCCAGCCATCCCTTTAGAGTCAATTTCTGAGCCAATACCTTTTGCTCGATGGGGGTTGGATTTAGTGGGACCTCTACCCATGGCGTCCGGGGGGCGCAGAACTATAATCGTTGTTATTGATTACTTTTCGAAGTGGATCGAAGCAGCTTCATTGGCAGGTACGACATCAAAAACTGTTATAAAATTCATTTTATCCAATAACTGTTGCAGATTTGGAATTCCACAAAAGATAACAACAGACGATGGGCCACAGTTCGACAACAAAGAAATGGAGAGTTTTTGTGCCTCTAGAGGCATACAACATTGCTTCTCTTCCTCTTTCCACCCACAAGCAAATGGTCAGGTCGAAGTGGCCAACATGACAATATTGTCCGGTCTGAAGAAGAATTTAGAAGGGGCTGCTGGGAAATGGCCAAGTTATTTGCAAAAAGTTTTGTGGGCTTACCAGACCACTCCCGGGGCTGCAACACAAGAGTCTCCTTTTGCCTTAGTATATGGGATGGATGCCATTGCTCCCATAGAAGCTACTCTCCCTTTATTTCAAGTTCATAACTTTTCCGAACACGCTAACGAAATGGCAATCAGAGGTCAGCTTGACTTAATAGAAGAAAGAAGAGTTAAGGCTCACCTTAGAGCTGTACACTATCAAGGTTTGATGAGAAGCATGTTCGCTTTTAAAATTAAGAGAAGGGATTTTCAACCAGGGGATAAGGTATTGAGAAACGTTTTCCTACATACTAAAGAGAAGCAGTTCGGTAAGTTGGCTCCAGCTTGGGAAGGACCCTATGTGGTCATTGAAAAGCTTAAGCCTGGGACATACCGGCTCCAAGACAAAGATGGAATGATTTTGAATCACCCCTGGAATATTGAACACCTCCGGTTGTACTTGGAATAGAAATCATGTAAATATTTACTTGTTTAAAAGTGCATGTAAATATTTGGGGGCATACTCTTTCCTACCCTGGTGGCGCGGGGAGGTTTTAATGAGGTGTCCGAGCTTTTTTATAAAATTTGATGCCTTCTTAAAAATCCGGAGTGTTTTCACTTAATAGTTTTTGGTGAAATTTTTATTTGAACAGACCGGATTAAATTGGAGGAGTGATGACTACTTAAACATTTGTCATCGGAGAATTTAAACACTCACACTTTAAAATACTTATGAAATAGCTAAGGCATGTTTAAACATTAGCCACCAAAATTGAAAAACAATGAAAGAATGCAAGAGTTGTGCAAAATAAAACTACCCATTAAAACATACGAAGTGCCTTGTCCACCCAAGGACTTTGAGTTTTCAAACGAAAAGGTTTATTGGAACAGGAGCCGGACACGATTACAAAAAACGCCTTGGCCATCCAAGGACTTTGGTTCAATCACAAAAAATAAAAAGAGATATTCAATACTTCAAGACTGAGCTTTCTTGGATGGTTCAACCTCACTAGTTTTCTTCTTCTTGGGATCGTCATTTTCCTCATCTGGACTTTCCCCGGTTTTTTCTTCTTCATCAGTAGTATCGTCCTAGCCACTAGAGTAGTCATGCTTGTCACCATCAGCCATAATATGGTGGGGAAGGTCCTCATACTCTACAAAAGTCCATAAGTCTCCCAGTGTCCTCTTCGGGAATTTCTCATGAAAGAGCAAGACCATGTCCGATTTCACTTTGGCAAACTTTTCTTCCTGAGTATCTATTACTTGGTTGGTATAAGCATCAATCCTAACTTGGATTTTTGCCTCTTGCTCCTTTAGCAAATCAGCTTTTTCATGTGCAGCCTTGGACACCGAATCCTCGAGCGATATCTTGTCATTGGTTAAAGTATGAATGACCTTGTCCCTCGCCCTCACCTCTTCTCTGGAAGAAGAGAGATCTCTCTCCAACTCGGTTTGCTTTGTTCGGAGTTATTTGATAGTATCTTCCAAAGTGGCTACCTTTGTGACCCAATCGTCCTGGTTTTTCTTCAACTCCTCATTTTCCCTCTTCAAAACATCAGCATTTTGATTGGCAGTGAGGAGGTCGCCAGACAATTTCTCTTTGTCAGAATTAAGGGCATTAATGATGGCTGACTGACCTCGTACTTGCTTTTCCAAATTAAGCATTGACTGAATATTACTTAATATAGAGTGAGTTATGACATCTCTTTCACTTGAGACAGAGAAAGACTTACCATTGAAGGTAACGATGTTCGAAGAACTCGGGGGAGGTAAGGCCTAGCAAAATCATCCTTAGGGAGGTTTTCGAAGTAAAGACTAATTTCTTCAAGACCACTAATATCAACACCATCAATGCTGATATCCCCTCCTGCACCCCCTCCGGTTTGAAAGTCACCAGGGATGCCTTCTGCTTGAGTAGGGTCAGTAGGGTCAATAGGGGGAAGAGGCTCCGGAGGCCGGAGGGAAATTTCATCACCCTTGGAGGTTTTCTTCTTCTTGGCCTCCCTGTCCTTGCCTTCTGCTCCTCGTTTCCTATATTTCTTAGGAGCCTTTGAGGATTTTGGAGATCCTACCACTTCTCTAGTACTTTCGTGCTCCACTACTTGTAGAAGAGCGATATCAATCTGTCCTTGATCTGGCCCATCTTGGTTTGTTGGGGCAGCTTCCTCCACTTTGGTAGGATTGGCTTCAACCGTACTCTGCTTGCCTTTACCTTTCTTGCCCTTCATCTTGCTTGGGGCTTTAGCTCTACCAGGTAGATACAACGACCCATCCGGTGCATCTGTTCTCCTGAGGGTTACTTCCGGAGGGGGTGGGATGGTTAGTTCCTCCCAGGATAAGTCCCTCTGGTTAGTTGTATTCCAAAGGTAGGACCTTGTTAGATTGCCTCCGATAAAGGCATTGTGGAAGCGATTTCCCCACTTCTCAGCAGCCCAAGCATTTAGCTTGGAGTAAGTGGTCTGCCCAGCTTTCAAGTGGTCACTAAAGTCCTTAGGCAACACTACCAAAAAAAGAGACAAGTTAGATAAACAAATTTATGATAAATAAAGATGGAAATGTGAGATCGGATTCTTACCATCGCTTCGCCATCTGCTGGTAAGCAGACTCGGGTTGACATCGGTTTTAATCTTCCTCCCATTCTCCCAAATGCCACTAACAAACAAAAATTGAGTCTTCCAATTCCTTTCCGACTCAAGCAGGTCGTCCACTACTTTGTAATTATCACCCATGTTGAAGTGATAGAAGGGGATAAGGTGGTTTCTGCAGAGGCTGGCCACAGCTGCAAACTGCTCCATTGGAAGAGGAATTCCGGAGAGCCTGGAGGCCATAATACAGGCCATGAGAGTGTACCATGCATTGGGACTCAATTGGCTTGGGCAGAGTTTGATGAGGTGAAAGTATTTGACTATTATTGGGTCTAGGGGAAACCTTTTAGTCCCTAGTTGAAGAGCTTAGTGAAGAAAACTATCTCACTGAGCTTGCAATCCATCGGAGTCTCCGGATCCACCGGAATCCTCACCTTGACATTCTCTGGGATCCCCTATTTTGTTTGCATCCGACAAAGTTCGGCTGTGTGGATGAAAGCATAATTAAGTTTTTGCAAAGCTAGCAGGTATTTGACACTTACCTTGTGGAAGCAAGGTCCTACTTTTCCCACAAGGCTCTCTAGTAAATCCGGATGTTTTAAGCATAGCTTCTCCTTACCTTTGTCCTTCTTGGCAGCACAAGCCTCACTGGTTTGCCCGGAGGCTTCGGACTCAAAAGGAGCTTCTTCAATAGAATCCTCCAACACTTCTTCCGTTATTATGTGATAAACTCCTCCTAGAATCGGCACTCTGAAATGGGATAGGGATAACTTTGCAACCAGGAACCCAAAAGGATTCAAGGATCAAAGGATGTGGATCGATAGGTCACACAAAGTTTGTGGAAAGGCCTTTGATATTCCAACTGATCTTCCTTTGGATATGACGCACCAAATGAAGAACAGGTTTTCTTGTGGATATTACACACCAACAAGAGAAGAGTAAAACTTAAGAAGTTTTTTCAGAATCAAAGATAGTCTAACCATTAGAATTCTGAGTATATAGTTTTTATAGGAGAAATAACTAGCCTTGAACACAATTAAGGCTGTTCTTGGAAACATAACGCATGCCTCTAAAACAATTAAGGCTTTTCTTGGAAACAAAATGCTTTAATATTGAAAATACAAAGTATTAATGATATAAGCTGGAAATCAGACCCTTCCCTCCTCCAAGGACGTGGCTTTTGGTGTAGATGGGCCTTGGGCTTTTATTTCAACAAATGGGCAATGGTGAAGTGAAACAATTGCCTCATTAAAAACCTTGTCAAGAAAACCCATTGGGACAAAACTTGAACAAGGGAAAAAGAGTACAATCGAGACACTTTCTCATTTGTTGAAATCAATTAGCTTGAATCAAGACCAAAGTGGTTTGACAAACGTTTCCACCATACTTGTTGTTTTGATCACGTGGATTCTCTAGTTGATTAAGCAATCCTCCAACAGCTTTGTTAAATTGTTTTGCTCTTGATCGAGTTGTTGGACCACCCGGTAAAATAAGAATATCTTCAACTTCAAGCTCATCTTCTTTTTCAAGTTGTTCATCTGGTTCTTGCACATTTCCATGCTCTAAGCTCCTTGTGTCATCTAGGATCACATCATCCTCTCCCACTTGAAAAGGATTTGACCTCAAATCCATTTCATCTGCTATAAAAAGGAACCAAATCAGAAACATGAAAGGTAGGACTCACTTTATACTTACCTCGTAGGTCAAGTTAATACGCATTATTGTTGATCTTTTTTGTTACTTCAAATGGTCCATCAATTCTAGGCATCAATTTTGACTTCCTCTCTTATGGAAATCTTTCTTTTCTTAAGTGCACCCATACTTGATCTCCAACCTCAAAAACTTTCTCACTTCTTCCCTTGTTTTCGTGTTTGACATATTGCTCAGTTTTCTTTTCTATGTTTTTCCTTGCATCATCATGGATCTGTTTTACCAGTTCAGCTTTCTTTTTCCCATCTATGCTAGTTCTTTCACTCAAAGGCAAAGGAGTCAGATCAAAAGGAGATATTTGGTTTAAATCCATAAACAATTTGAAAAGGAGAGTACTTAGAAGCAGAATGCATAGAACGATTGTATGCAAATTCAACATGCGGCAAACATTCTTCCCAAGTTTTCAAGTTCTTTTTAATTAATGCACGTAGAAGAGTGGACAAAGTCATATATACTACTTCTGTTTGTCCATCAATTTGTGGGTTACAGGTAGTACAAAATAAAAGCTTAGTCCCTAACTTAGACCACAAAGTTTTCCAAAAGTAACTTAGAAACTTAGTGTCCCTATCTCAAAACTATCGTCCTAGGCATGCCATGCAAACGAACTATCTCTTTAAAGAACAGATTAGCAATGTGCAACGCATCATCAGTTTTGTGACAAGCAACAAAGTGTGCCATTTTAGAGAATCGATCAACAACCACAAAAATGGAATCCTTACCAGTTCTAGTCCTAGGCAATCCAACTACAAAGTCTATAGATATATCATTCCAAGGATGCGTAGGAATAGGTAAAGGAGTATACAAACCGTGTGATTGAACCTTAGATTTGGCTTGTTTGCAAGTAGCACATTTGTCACAGATTCTTTCAACATCCCTCCTCATATGTGACCAATGGAAGTGATCCAGCATAATCTTGAGAGTTTTAGCTATTCCAAAATGCCCCATTAAGCCTCCTCCATGGGCTTCTCTAACAAGTAAATCTCTCATGGAACAATTAGGCACACATTAACGTTTATCAAAGAATAAGAATCCTTCATGCCTATAGAACCGCCCTGAAGCAAACTTTCCACATGCTTGATACAGCTTTCCAAAATCAGAATCATTTTCATATAAACTCTTAAGATGATCAAATCCTAAAATCTTAGCTTCAAGAGTAGTGATTAAGGCATGCCTTCGGGACAATGCATCAGCAACCATATTTTCTTTACCTTGTTTGTATTTGATGACATATGGAAATGTCTCAATAAATTCTATCCACCTTGCATGTCTTTTGTTAAGTTTTTGCTGACCTTTTAGGTGTTTGAGAGATTCATGGTCAGTGTGTATGACAAACTCCTTTGGCCACAAGTAATGCTGCCATGTTTGCAAAGCTCGAACTAAGGGATACAACTCCTTGTCATAAGTAGGATAGTTTTGAGTAGCTCCTCCAAGCTTTTCACTGAAATAAGCTATGGGCTTTTTATCCTGCATCAAAACAGCTCCGATCCCAATTCCAGAAGCATCACATTCAATCTCAAAAGTTGTAAGAAAATCAGGTAATGTCAAGACAAGAGCGTGAGTAAGCTTCTCTTTTAAGGATTGAAATGCTTCTTCTTGAGCTTGTTCCCACTTGAAACCAACGTCCTTCTTTATTATTTCAGTGAGTGGTGCAGCTAAGGTGCTGAAATCTTTGACAAACGCCTATAAAATCCTGCAAGGCCGTGGAAGCTTCTCACTTCTCCAACTGTTTTTGGACTTGGCCATTCGCGGATTGCCTTAACCTTTTCCTCATCCACCTTAATACCATATGCACTTATAACAAAACCTAAAAAGACAAGATTATCGGTACAAAAAGTGCATTTCTTAAGGTTAGCATAGAGATTTTCCTTCCTAAGTACACTTAAAATCAATTTCAGATGGTGAATATGTTCTTCTAAGCACTTGCTGTAAATTAAGATGTCACCGAGATATATTACAACAAAAACTCCTATATAAGCCCTTAGAACATGATTCATTAACCGCATGAATGTACTAGGTGCATTAGTCAGCCCAAATGGCATTACTAACCATTCATATAGTCCATGATTAGTTTTAAATGCAGTTTTGCACTCATCCCTTTCTTTCATCCTAATTTGGTGATAACCACTTTTAAGATCAATCTTAGAAAAAATGCTAGAACCATGCAATTCATCTAACATATCATCTAATCTAGGTATAGGATGGTGATACTTTACTGTTACGTTGTTGATGGCTCCACAATCAACACACATTCTCCAGCTTCCATCTTTCTTGGGCACAAGTAGAACTGGTACCGCACAAGGACTCATGCTTTCACGGATATGTCATTTTTCCATCAGTTCACTGATTTACCTTTGTAATTCTTTTGTCTCCACTGGATTAGTTCTATAAGCAGGTCTGTTAGGAAGGGAGGCTCCAGGTACAAAATCTATTTGGTGTTCGATGCCTCTAATTTGTGGAAGCCCCTTTGGATTGTCTTCAAGGAATACATCTTCAAATTCCTGCAAGAGAGAAGTCATCTCACTCGGCAACACCGGCGTCAAGTTAGTTAAACTCATAAGAGTTTCCTTAAACACAAAAAGTAACATAGGTTGCTTACAGAATAATGATTTCTTAACCATGCCAGATTTTGCATAGAAATTCGAATGTTAAGTTACCCGACTTTCCTTATTCTGCATATGCTTTTGACCTTGGTAAACTTCTCGTGGAGTCATGGGAACTAGAGTGGTTTTCCTTCCTTGAAACTCAAATGTATGGCGATTAGTGAATCCATCATGGATAACCTTTCGATCAGATTGCCATGGCCTTCCTAACAGTATGTGACTAGCCTCCATTAGTGGAACATCACATAAAACTTCATCTTCGTACTTACCAATGGCTAAGGGAACTTCTACTTGGTGGCTAACTTTCATTTCTTCATTGTCGTTAAGCCATTGAAGCTTGTAAGGTGCTGGATGCTTTTTCGTTTTTAAACCAAGCTTCTTTACCATAGATTCACTTGCCACATTGGTACAACTGCCTCCGTCGATAATAAGGCTACAAACTTTCCCTTGAACAAGACACCTAGTGTGAAACACATTCTCCCTTTGCTCTTGTTCTTCTTCTTTTGTTTTAACGCTTAAAGACCTTCTGGCTACCAATAAATCTCCTTTAGCAGGTCGCTCTAAGTGTTCTTCGGAAGAATCAGAGACAATTTCTTCTTCCTCTGAAATTATTTCTCCATTATCTAGAATTGTCATAATCTTCTTATTAGAACACTCATTAGCATAATATCCCATCTTTTTGCACTTGAAACACTTAACATCACGAGTTCTGATTGTAACCTCTTTAGGTATGCCCTTGTTATCAATAGACAATGGTGTTCCAGATTTTTGGTTCACCTCTACATAGCTTCCTTTTTTATAATTGGTCTTCTCATCTTTTGAATAACTTGGCTTAATTGTTACTGCCCCTGAACCGTAACTTGATCTTGAGGAGTTCTTTCTTTTAACTTGTTGTTCAAATAGCAAAGCTTTGTGTAGCATCTCTTCTAGTTCAACATAATATTGAGTTTCCAATCTGTCTTGAATTTCTCTATTTAAACCCCCAAGAAACCTTGACATTGTTGCCTCTCTATCTTCTGAAATATCAGCTAGCAACATTAAGGTCTCCATTTCTTGATAATACTCTTCAACAAATCGGCTTCCTTGTGTTAATCTCCTCAGCTTTAGATGCAGCTCACGGTGGTAATGATTAGGAACAAACCTCTTCCGCATAATGGCTTTCATTTCTGCCCATGATTCTATAAGATGTTCCTCATTACGCCTTCTTGAGGTAACTAGTTGATCCCACCAACTAAGAGCATAATCATAAAATTCAGTAGCAGCAATTCTTACTCGATTGGTCTCCGTGTAGTGTTGAACGTTGAAAACAAGTTCAATCTTCTTTTCCCATTCCAAATAGGCATCTCGATCGTTTTTTCCATGGAATGGTGAAATCTTAATCTTGAGACCTCCAAGATTGTCACGCATACATTCGTTACCCTCTCTTGTACGTCTATGGTGCCTTCTATGGCTGTTTCGAGACGAATTGCTCATGCGTTCATAATATTCATCAGCAGCTTCATTTCTGAATTGTTCAGGTAGTTCATGGTTTCTTCTTGGATTGGTTTGTCGTGAATGGTTCCGCTCGTGGTCAGTGTTTGATTGAAGCTCTTCGCGAAAGGCATCTATCTTGGTGTCTATCAACTTTGTCATAGCTTCAATTAGAAGCTTGTTGTTATTGAAATTACTGTTTTCTGCATCATTTGAATTAGACATCCTTTTCTACAAAACAAAACAAAAACAAATCACCAGCAACAAGTCCTTGGAAAGTTCTTCAATTTATTTAAAACCATAAAACATATCCAAATCTGTTTTCCTAAGAATATTAAGAGATAAGTTTCACAACAGCACCTAAAAACGATTTTCTACGGTTTTAAATCTCAAACAACTATAACTAGGGTGAAACAGATCAGAATTTTGTGATTCAAAATGAAATCATCACACTAACACTCAAATCTTCACAAACAAACTGATAATATAAAATAGATGAAGAAAAATTAATGAGAAAGAGAATACCCAACTTTCAGAATGTTGCTCTGATACCACTTGATAAACTCCTCCTAGAATGGGCACTCTGAAATGGGATAGGGATAACTTTGTAACCAGGAACCCAAAAGGATTCAAGGATCAAAGGATGTGGATCGATAGGTCACACAAAGGTTGTGGAAAGGCCTTTGATATTCCAACTGATCTTCCTTTGGATATCACGCACCAAATGAAGAACAGGTTTTCTTGTGGATATTACACACCAACAAGAGAAGAGTAAAACTTAAGAAGTTTTTTCAGAATCAAAGATAGTCTAACCATTAGAATTCTGAGTACATAGTTTTTATAGGAGAAAGAACTGGCCTTGAACACAATTAAGGTTGTTCTTGGAAACATAACGCATGCCTCTAAAACAATTAAGGCTTTTCTTGGAAACAAAATGCTTTAATATTGAAAATACAAAGTATTAATGATATAAGCTGGAAATCAGACCCTTCCCTCCTCCAAGGACGTGGCTTTTGGTGTAGATGGGCCTTGGGCTTTTATTTCAACAAATAGGCAATGGTGAAGTGAAACAATTGCCTCATTAAAAACCTTGTCAAGAAAACCCATTGGGACAAAACTTGAACAAGGGAAAAAGAGTACAATCGAGACACTTTCTCATTTGTTGAAATCAATTAGCTTGAATCAAGACCAAAGTGGTTTGACAAACTTTTCCACCATACTTGCTATTTTGATCACGTGGATTCTCTAGTTGATTAAGCAATCCTCTAACAGTTTTGTTAAATTGTTTTGCTTTTGATGGAGTTGTTAGACCACCCGGTAAAATAAGAATATCTTCAACTTCAAGCTCATCTTCGTTTTCAAGTTGTTCATCTGGTTCTTGCACATTTCTATGTTCTAAGCTCCTTGCGTCATCTAGGATCACATCATTATGGAAGGGTTATCAGTTGTTTTTGGGTGAGGAGAACTAGTTGTTGGCTCAGCAGGCCCTCCGGATGGTTGGACATTACTGACTTCTTGTAGTCTGGACTCCGGCTGGGGCTCAAATGCAGTGGTTTCTCTCCGGAGACTTGAACTAGATGCCTCTGGGCCGGACAGCTTTTCCTTAGGAGTCTTAATGGGTGCTTCTGACCCTGTATTGGTATTTTTAGCCCCCGATTTGGAAGGCGTAGCTTTTGGAGCTTGCCCTTTCACCAAACGACTTCTTCTCCGATCTACTAACTTCTCTGGAGAGGTGTCAGCATCCGATCCCATGGCAATGAATGGGGAAGGTTTCTTAAAACTTGTGACTGCCTGTCCTGGTTCAACAGTAGGCTCTGATTCTTGCACCGATGAGCCCGAAACAATTGGTGAAAGGTTGGGTTGGAACAACCTCCTAGGTTTAACACTCTTAGTTGAAGAATAACCCTGGTCATGCTCTGAGCTTGGTGTTTCCGATTTATCAACAGGGGAAACAGGGAGGCCTGCAGCAATGCGCCTTTCTCGTTCAACCTTTTGAGCTTTTTCCAACTCTGACAAATTGAGCCACCCACCTTTTATTAAAGCGTTTCTTGCTGTGAACATAAACTCACACCAAAGAAATTTTTTTTTTTGAGAGATTAAAGCTTTGAAGTTTAATAGAGCAAGGATGATGAAGATGGTAAAACAGTATAATTTATAGTAAAGGTATAAAAGATGCTTTGATACCTAGGAGAATTCGAAAGGGTTGTAATGATTAAAAATGGCGCTGATGTCACCCACATTAAATGAAGAGGTTGCTTTTTGGAGTAAGTGGGAGCGTCGTTCTAGGGAAAAAGCGGCTGAAGTGGCGAATCAGAGAAAGACACATGTCCCATGATCTCTGCCAAAAAACCGTTTAATTTTTGAGAACTTTTTCAGTTCAGATAAAGCCATTTACACAGTTTGAAAATCTGTTCGGACATTGCTATGACCAGATACAAGCTATTTTTTTGGTCTTGCCAAAGGCCTTTGAACACAACCTAAAAAAGGGGCTACTGATGAGTCCGGATTTTGTCACCACTCTTTAAGAACCGGACATGGGCAATTCGGACAACATCCACCTAACCGGACCGGGGCAATTCGGACAACCTCCACCTACTGAACCGTCTGAACTGAACTAAAGTATTAAAAACTTAATCACTTCATGACTAAGCTAATTACTTGCCTACTTAAAACTAATGGGTCTTTACAGTGGACCGAATCCATTAACACAACCCGAAAGCTCATGTGGCCCAAGGATAAGGGTATAAATACCCAACCACCTTCATTAAATAAGGGTAATGAAAATTAAATACAACCAGGAAGCTCAATTCTCCCTCTACACTCTATCCAAACATTAAATACCTTTGAAATACCACAAAACTCTGGACAAAATTACCCTCAAACGAAAATAAACCTCACCAAACACGACCACCATGTGACAACTATGGTCCTCACCGTATTCAATATAAGACGATTAGTTTTTTGTCTTAGTCATTTATTATATAAATAATTTATACGATTGCAAATAAAAAATGTCACTGAATAAACACAATAATTTACAAAATTAATTTTAATATTATTAATTTTAAAACATAATTATGTCCAACCATTCCACATAAATATTATCAAATTTATAATATATTATACTGATACGTGATACGAGAACAACATTTAAGATTTATAATAATATTTATTATATTTATTAATATACTATATGCATTTAAAAGGATATTTCCAATTTAATACCAAAATAAATAGGTAAACCAATTTTGGTCCAACTTTAGATGACTACTACCTAGTATGGCGTATTAAATTGTTTTTAAGTCAATTAGGTGCCATTTAAAAAAATACCAATTATATCCTTATAAGACCTATTTCTAAAATCGATTAGCTACAGTACCAAATTGGTTTCGCTTTTTCACGACCTATTTCTAAATTCGATTAGCTACAGTACCAAATTGGTTTCTCTTTTTTTACGACCTATTTCTAAATTCGATTAGCTACAGTACCAAATTGGTTTCTCTTTTTTCACAAAGAATCACTACCATCGGCCGACGAGAAGAATTGTTACCACGATAACATAATCGGTCGACGACATAGTGCAATTCTGTTTCCGGCGATTTCTATTTCTTTTCCGGTAATAACATCGACTTCCATTCTCTAGTCTCTCTCAAGTTCTTAAGCAGTCATTTGGTTCTTTCTCACGATATTTCTGTTTTCTCACGAATATTTGTTACTTCATTAATGTCTCCGGCGACTTAGTGCTACGGTGACGTTCTATTCATTTTCCGGTAAATCTGTAACTCAATAATTCTGTATATGTGCTTTGTACTGGATTTTTGGTTATTAGGAGATGAAATGTATATGTGCTTTGTTATGGAATTCGTTCCACTGTCAGTTAGTGTTTTCTACTTTGTTGTGATTTGTATCATAACAGTTCTAGGCTTTGGATGTGTAGGAGAATGGGCTAACTTGAGGTTAGTCTTTGTTTAGATCTTATTATTTGCTGCAGAAAATGGATTTTAAAAGAACGTCATACCAGGGTGTTACTACCTTTATGTCCGGTGAATGATTTGATGCTCGCATTCTTGGTGTATATTTATGTAATAGCAGAAGCTAAATCCATTACAATGTTAGACCTATGAGGTGAAGTCAATAAAACACCATTTTGGGAGTATAAGACCTTATCGAGACTACTACTAGTCATGAATTCGTATACGAGTAGTAATTCGCCCCTTTCTGCACATCAGCCTTGTAGCTGAACTAAATTCTTGTGTCGCAAGTAAGATATGATCGACAATTACGCTAAAAACTCCGTCTTTGAATGTATCAATATTTTCACAGCGGCAATCATACGTTATGATATGAAAAGGGCTGTATAGACAGACCAAAAGATCCACAACCGATGGTTCTACTCTATTGAAACTCTCTTGTGGCAGCTAGTAGTTCTTTGTGGGTAAACGTTGTGGGTCCGGTGACAATCTCACCTTTCAGTTCTTAGAAGTTTTCTTTTTTAACAGTCTCTAACCATGACTCTTACTTATTCTTTTAGAGTGGATTCGGTTAAATTTACTGCGAGTTCAGTAGTCTATATGGAACTCTCATTTGCTGATCAGATTATGTAGCTGATATGGTTATAGTAACATAAATGAAACTTAATGTGTTTCTTCAATTTAATTTTTGCAGGCTTGACATGTCTACTATATTTACAATTTTTAAGTTCAATGGAGAAACTGTTGCTACACTATTAGCTTCCTTTGATAGTTTGGACGGTATGTTTGCTTTCGTGTTAAGTAGATGGATGGTGCTGAATAGAGATAGTATTAGATTTAATTTCAGTATCGGGAATGTTAAGACCTGTATGCTATCAAATGAAGATGATTTTATAATGATAAAAAATATGGCACGTGAATTTGGTCAGTTTCTAGTTGAGATAAATGTTGATCTTATTGGTGTACGACCAGATGTAGTTTCTGTTACCCAAAGAGTTAATAATGTTCAGGCCTTACCTTTTAATGTTAAACCTCCGGATGCTACATTTTTGGTTTCTAACTTTAAGAAGCTTGCCACAAAATCTTGGGGTAATAAAATAGAGGGTGTTGGTCAAGTATTTGCAGGTGGATATGATGAATTTAGGCATTCACTTTCGAAGTTTGCAATACAAATTGGTTTCACATTTAAGTATGATCGTAATACGTGAGAAAGAATTGGTGCTTCTTGTGAATTTAAGGAATCTAAAAAGTGCTCGTGGAGGATATATGCTGCTATTAATAAAGTTAATGGTTCAATGGTTATTAGGAAATATGAAAGGGAGCACAAATGCGGTGTTATTTTGAAGAACAAAACAAATAAACACTTGTCTTCTAATGTCATTGTTAAAGAAATCTTATCGGAGGTTAAGTCTAATCAAAAAGTTACTGCTACTTTGATAAAAGATATGTTTAAAGTCAGATACGGTTTAGATGTTAATTATAAGTTAGCGTGGAGGTCTTTAGAAAAAGCAAAGGCTAAAGTGATTGGAGATAGTTCTACATCTTATGGTCTTTAAAAGGCTATATCAATGCAATGAAAAATCTTGATATTAGTAGTGATTTTCAGCTAGAATACAGTCGGGACACAGCTGCGTTTATTCGAATTTCTGTGGAATTTGGTGCTTGTATTATAGGATTCCAAAGACGTATACCCGTTTTATACTTAGATGGTACATTTTTAAAGGGTAAATACAAGGGAACTCTACTTTCAGCCGTCGCTAAAGATGGAAATCAAGGTAACAACCTTACTTTACACTCTTATTTAATCTTTGTAAGGTTGCAAGTCTCGCTAGCAACATTTTAGTTCTTGAAATTTTATTTTAGCAGTTCTATATTACTGTTAAATAGGGTGATAGCAGTTCTATATTACTGTTAAACAGATTTATAGCAGTTTTATATTACTGTTAAACAGATTGATAGCACTTTTATATTAGTGTTAAGATTATTTATTTCTTATTACATTTACAGGGTTGTTTCCAATAGCATATGCTATTGTTGATTCAGAAGATTCAAATAATTGGATGTGGTTATTGACATTGCTAAGGCCACACTTGCTAGGCCGAAATTTGACGTTCATTTCAGATCGTTTCATAGGTATTATTACATCTGTTCAGACTCTCTTTCCGGATTCTTGTCATTCGTATTGCATTTACCATCTTCTTCTTAATTTGACACACTTGCTTAAAAAATTTCCGAAAGGGGTACGAGATAGTTTAGTTCTAAAGTTTAGAGAATGTGCTTATGCTCCAACAAAATATCTTTTTTTTAAGTCGATGGGTGAATTTATGAAAAATGGTGGCGATATTGTGGTTAATATTTTAGAAAATCTCCATCCCGAAAACTATGCAAGTGCTTTTTTCGGAGGTAAAAGATATGGTAACTTTTGTTCAACCGCAGCAGAATCTTTTAATGCTCAAATTAAAGATATACGTACCCTCCCTATATTAGAAGTCATTGACAAGATTCAGATATTGCTTATGGTGCAAATGTCTAGGCGTCGGGCTGAATCATTAACTTGGACTAGTGAGTTATGTCCAAATATGGATACAATATATAGAGAAACAATTGAAATTGGACGATCATGGTATATTCAATCATCATGCTCGACAGTCTTTGAAGTCTTTTCCGATCCAAATATGATTGTTAATTTGGTAGACTACATTTGTTCATGCGGAAAGTGGCAAACCGATTGTTTTTCGTGTTCTCATGCATTGGCTGTTATCACCAAAATACAAGAGCGCCTATTTGATTTTATTGAAGAATATTTTCATTCAAAGGTGTATCAAGAGTGTTATTCATTGCCGATACACCCATTTACTTCTTTTGGCCAATCTTCGATCGTAGATGAGTCACTTACATTACAACCTCCTATTGTAAAGCGACAACGTGGTAGGCCAAAGAAGAAAAGAATTCTATCACAAGGCGAATTGGTTTCAAAAAAGATTAAATGTAGTCGTTGTAAAACTCTTGGTACTCATAATAGAAGGTCTTGTACGACAACAAATGTTTGAGTTTTATGTAATTTGATTTTTTCTTTGTTTTTTTTATGTATAAAATTTGGAATATTGTAAGTAAATTTCTCTAATTGTGTGGTATTATTTGATATTTTATTAAAATTCATAATATTTTGTAAAACAGGTCTGTTAGAGGTATTTTTAACAGTATTATAATACTGCTAAACATGAGTAAGGTTTTTTAACAGTATTTATAATACTGTTAAATATGAGTCACGAAAGTTTTATTGGAAAACCAAATAATTTTAAATCAGTTTCCTCTTGACCTATATTGTGAAAAGAAAGAAGGGTTATTGGACAACCAAAGCCTCCCTTCAAGGGTTGAAGGGTGTTAACGAAATAATAAAAAGAAATTAATATGGAGCGATAAAAATGACGAAAGCATGATCGGAGAGGAACAATTTTTATAGTGTAGCGTTAAAACTATTTATTATCGGAATTGTAAGGCATGCATTATAGGTAGTGAAGCGGTAGGATAAGGTGATGTTGAAGCAAGCAAGCAAGCGATTAATCAAGAAGCAGACGATGCAAGGAAATAGGAAATGGGTATGTGAAAGCAAGTAATCAAGAAAGAGAAGATGAAAGTAAAAAATAAGTATCATATAGAATTAGTTAGTGATTGAGAGAAGGAAATAGAAATTATATATATTCTATATTGTATATTTTATATTGTATATGAAGGGACAGTGTTAAATCAGGATTTCATTGGAAAACCAAATAATTTTAAATCAGTTTCCTCTTGGGTTGATATGGAACAACGTTTAGCGTTGCGATCCTTTTTTATTGTAAATAATGGTCGAGTATAATGTTTTCGATTTCGTTCTTTGTGTGTTCTAAGGGATAATAATAAGGTTGTTCGAGTATAATGTTTTCGATTTCGTTCTTTGTGTGTTCAAGGGATAATAATAAGATTGTTCAGAAAAAATAATTGCGATGAGTGAATTTTCAGTAATTTGTGTGAATGAGACGAAAAATATAATGTTGATAAACATAATATTGTTTATCAGTATTATAATACTGTTAAAATCTTGAATAAGAATAAAGTCTTCCATTTACACACAAAGCTTTATACTTTTATGAACCCTTGAGAAAATTCTACTTACTGTCTTTTGTTTCTTATACACTCTCCTAATCTCTCTACATGATAGTGGAAAATTTATTCAAGAACCGTTACATTTAGAAGAAATATAACACTAACAAAAAAAGAAAGTACTGATTTTTCTTTTAATTTGTGTGATTCTCATTCTCAGTTCCAACCACACCCACAAAACTCCAACTGTCACACGAATTATACAAAAAACAAGACCACAAATTCATTTGCTAAGCTAAAAATGTAAGCCTGCCAGTCTTAATGTTTAACATCCTATTTCATCATTACCTAAAAAGTTAAAACACAGGTAGTATATACCCCAATAATAGGTAGAACCAAAAGATAGATGGTCCACATTCACATCCACCATAACTATTTATGTTCTCTTGACAGCATCGAACGAAACAAACACTCCACATAATCTATTTCTTGTCATGGTCGCCGCTGGTAGGATTCCCGTTTGTTGAAGGAATGTCTTCTTCACGCTTAGCCATCTTGGTGTCATCACTATACTTTACCGTGTAAACATCATTTAGTAAAGCATGAAATATGTCAGCCCTAACTTTAGTTGCCCGATCCTTTTCATATGTCTCACTGATTTTTTGACATTCAAACATCTCTCTGATGTACTCGCAAACCAGAATTCCGCAATCAAGAGTTCCCTCATTTTGTTGTGGACATTCTTTTTTGCTTATAATTATCTCTTGACCATTTGTATGTTTTATTTGTCCAAGATATGTCATCTGAAAAATTAATATCATTCATTAAATTATATTAATAGATACAAATAACAAACAACCCTAATATATAATGATCTGCAATGTTTAACAGTATTATAATACTACTAAACAGGTTTTTAACAGTATTATAATACTGCTAAATAGGTTTTTAACAGTATTATAATAATGCTAAATAGGTCTGCTGCAGGTTTTTAACAGTATTATACATTTCTAATATACAATGATCTGCCATCGATAGAAACAGAAGAACATTAAAGTTGCATCTTCTAGATTCTTAAAATACATTTCAATACGTTAAATTAATAAATACTTACCATTGATTTCATCGTTGCCATGTATGGATCTTGCACATTCTTTTTTCGAGGAAGTAGCGAGTTGTAATGAGTTAAGGTCCCACTACCAGCGTCCAATACTAATAGACTTCAATGGTCGCTTAATCTTTTGTTCGTTGCTGTGTGTAGTGGGAAAAGAAAGAAACGCCTGCCCTTTTTCATTCCTTCTGTTTGTTATCACAACTTTACAGAAATAAAACAAGTAAACCATTCTTCTTAATACACTGAATTGAGTAAATATTGCCCAATACATAAAGCTAAGCAAATATCTGGAACTTCACTGAGGAGCTTAATTAAATTGAAATCACCAATATACCTAGAAATGTAAAACAAATATATAAGCTGGAAAAAAAAACCCTAAAAGTTAAACCTAGAACTATTTAGGATACGAAAACTTCTTTAAGTAGAATCGATTAAGAGAAGCAAACTTGAATCTATCACCCGCATGCATGGATTCCGTACTCAAAATTGAATAAGGATAAAAAGAATTGCGAACTTTACCTCCTTTCTCCGACATTGCTGCTACTCACTTACTCCGACTCCGGTGACTAAACCCTGATCAAACGCACATTAGCACTCGATTTAATTTTTAACTAAGTGAAGAATACACAGTGATAAACCTTTGTCAAAGTAAAGGACAGAGAATAAAAGAAGAGAGAGACGAGAATGGGAACTGAGAAGTAGACGATGTACCGATGATAGACGAATTTAAAGTCGACGACAAAGGGGTTTGTTCGTTCTTTCTTTCTTTCTCTGTAATTTATTAACATTGTTCTAAATGCGCACCTAGCATTGAAATTTCAATGGGGAGAAATTATTAGATGTGAAGTGAAATTAAGCTAAAGGAGAAAGAGAGTATTAATGGGCTAAAGGAGAAAGAGAGTCCCTTCTTTGTTTTCATTTAGTTCTAAGAGAAGAGAAAGAATAGAGGAGGGTTATTATCGTAATTGAATTATTTTTGGTATTAATCCGCCATTTGAATTTCATTTGGTATCTTAAATTGATTTTGAAACTATTATCGTACATATTTGTCACTCTCCCATGTTTAAAATAATATTTAAACAACTACTATTTAATCCGCCTTCCGCGCCACCATTAACGACTATATGTCACTATCAATACATCACCGACCATTGGGATATGCAGTCGTTTCAGTCGATTGTTAAAACCTGAGTCGTTTCAGTCGATCGGAGCCATTTTTGAAAATGCAGATCTCGATGATGAAGTTGGTTCTAGCCGTTGCGGTGATGCTAATGACTCCACTGTTTCTAGTCCCTACTTTTGTTTTGGCAAACTTCTCCTCTGTTTGGAACGTTACAGTTAATAGCTACACTATGCTTATCTGGAATATAGCTCTCTCTTCTCCACTGCCGAGCTCCTTTTCCAGTCAAAAGCGAGCAGTTGAAGGCTAGTCTACAGGCGAGAGCTTTTCTCCAACCGTTCCTATGGCCGCGCTCTTGTTGTATTATGCAAATTGTATAGGCAACAACACCTAAAATACAGCCGAAAAGAAGAAAAAATGTGGCCTAAAACCCTAAGAAATACCGACTCGTCTCTCTTTATGCCATATTCGCTGCCTCTTCACAACCGCAATTTCAGCGATGATAACACCCTCTTCTGGAATATCCGTCTTCAAAGCCAAATACAAACTCGAAACATAGCACGATCCTGATAAAAATCTTTGAAGTCTACTCCACCATTCTTCTGTATCCTCGTGTTGCGCTTAGAAGCTCACCCTCAAGCACATTGACAAATCACGATGTTTCGAAGATGTTGAACCGTTTATGAATCGCACAAAAAAAAACTCAAAATCAATCAAGAACCCTACCTCACGACTCTCATTAGATCGTACGACCTCGCTGTAAGATTTGATCATACTAGCCTAGCTGGTTTGAATGATAAAACTGTAGAGGTTTTCCGAAATGTAGAATCCAAAGGTGTAGAGGTAACCGCCAGCACTTGCCCTATGATTTTGGATTCATTGAACAAACAGGGAAAAATTGATGAAGTGGAGAAGCTTTGGGAGAAACTACTATGAGTTGGAAGCAAAAATGGATGATGATCTCGCCCTAGACCTCTACTATTTGCATATCCAAGCCCTGCCTTCGTTTTTGCCGCAAATGACATCTATAGGAATCACCGGTAAATCATTCACATAAAGAATATGGTGAACTACGAAACAATCTACACAACATGTCATTAAATCAAATGCGCTTTTTTTTTGTGCTAGAACGCCAAATGATCTCCAAAATAGAATGTCAAATAATCTCAATGTTTGAAAAAGTTATATGTCAAGTAATCTCCATCTTCAACGACAATGCTATAAGTCAGCCAATCTTCGTCTCCATGATTAAAAAGGCTATAATCCAAATGATCTCCATCTCCAGGATAGAAAAAGCTACCATCCAAGTAATCTCCATCTTCATGCTAGAGAAATGGCTATAAGCCAAATGATCATAACCTCCACAACACAAAGGATTTAAGACAAGTTATCTCCATGATATATACCAAGTGATCTTCATCTTCATATCTTGTTTTCACCTTTCTATGTGTTTATTGCATACTTCTCTCCATCCTTACAATGTCGCGGACATGTCACTGAACACACCTACGTGTTAGGAAAGGGGTCATACTGAGCACATACCATTTGAGTCAATTAATATGAACGGGCTAATTGGTCACGCCTACATGCTACGTAAAAGCCATACAGAGCCTAATACCTTTTACATGGTATAATAAACGAACTGATCTAGTATCAAGCCCTTGTTGGGCCAATAAATGGGTCGAAATGACCTCGTCGCGACTAAGTTGAGGAGCAAGTCTCACTTATAGCTACGCGATGAGCCATATTGAGCTCAACCTTGTAAGGATACGTTAGGACATCACAAAGGTGAACAAACAAGGGCTACCAATCCTTACGTCAATCGCTACCAATTGCATTCTCATACAAGCACCAATATATTGCTTACATGCTTACCATCTACACATAGTCACCTACGACATTCATTAAATTCTCCAACACAAGGGCCACGACATCTACAATATAAAGCAACTACATCTAAGTATAGTATTCACTTCATCATTCACCAAAGACTAGGGGGGGCTACTCATCCCTATCCAACAAAAAATCATAACATATCGAAGAAGCAGGTAACATCCTAACAACCTACTAATTGTTGTACTTTTTTCCTTTGGAAAAATAGAGCCTTTTATCCTCAAGGGAGGTTTTACCCGATAAAGGTTTTTAACGATGCATGAATAATTAAGTACGAACCAAGTTGGAGTCGTCTCCGATAACAATTCTGCTATGAAAATCAATATAGCCAAGCTATATGACTTTTCGAAATCTAGCCGACAAGGCTGGCATAGTTTCTTCGGCATGATCAATGATGCCTCAACATAAAAGATAAATGAAGACAGAGCTACGGCAATTTACCAAATAAAACAAACAAACTCCCTCAAATACGAGAGCAAGAAGATTACACTATCTGAATATTAACATCCTAACAACCTACTAATTGTTGTACTTTTTTCCTTTGGAAAAATAGAGCCTTTTATCCTCAAGGGAGGTTTTACCCGATAAAGGTTTTTAACGAGGCATGAATAATTAAGTACGAACCAAGTTGGAGTCGTCTCCGATAACAATTCTGCTATGAAAATCAATATAGCCAAGCTATATGACTTTTCGAAATCTAGCCGACAAGGCTGGCATAGTTTCTTCGGCATGATCAATGATGCCTCAACATAAAAGATAAATGAAGACAGAGCTACGATAATTTACCAAATAAAACAAACAAACTCCCTCAAATACGAGAGCAAGAAGATTACACTATCTGAATATTATATGTGACAATTATATAGTCTTAAAGTTTCGCTACACTCCAACTCAAAGACCAGGGGACTCCAGATAAGGAAATATTATGAATATAATATCCGAACAAAAATAAAATATATTTATAATTTAATTAGACGTTTATTATTATTTATTATTTATGTTTTGTAACATATATAAATAAGGAAAGAGTGAAACGTTTATGTAATAAACATAAGTAAACAAGGAGAGACCAAAGATGATTGAATTTTATACAGTAATAACATTACAAACTTTCCTCATTTTCTTTCTCTTTATCTCTATTTTTTTATTAAAATAGTTTAGTTAATTTCTTAGGAATTTTATCCCTAAGATTTTAGACAATATTTATTGCATGTATGTAGCAACGAATACTAAATCATGAAAATCTTGTAGTTTACTTTTTTTTTAGAAATTTTTGAGTATATTCTTTTAAACTTTTCTTTGGTCTTTGTTTACAATGGATGATATAATCATCATCTCCTTTCATTAATTTGGATGTTACAAAGCAATTTCAAAACTTTTTATTGCAACATCGTAAAGCTTATTCCTACTTCTTATATTATAGTTTTTCCACCTGCTTTTAGTCAACCTATAGAAAATGGACCCAATTCAATGGTGTAAGTGAAATTTATTTAAGTAGAGCGTATGAGTTATCCCTAGGTATAGCCCTCAATGGTATCAGGGAGTACTTCGACGTTGTCATTCCAGTATAAATTGGAATGTCATGTTTTATTGAAGAAGTGAAAACTTCTTTGTGATCTTGCGGAGAATACATATCATTTCTTTGTTTCCTTCCATGGTGATTGATTGCACGCTATTTCCAGCTTCTTGTCTGTCCGCTTTCACTAATCAATCTATTTTTCCTTGACTCTAGCATGTTGGGAGGCTATTGAACCATGATGACGAACACTCCCCGTAAGGATGAATGCTCTAGACTTCATATAATCTTCCACCCTGAGTATGTTAGCATCTCACTTATAAACTGCTCCACATAATGAACTGAATCTCTTTTTCCATTGAAGTTATCCATATTGTAATTGGTGAAGTCCTACCGTAATTTTTTATGCAATTTGTTTAATGCAAAAGGAGATTCACCTTGTAATTGTGAAATTATTTATTTTATAAAAAAAATTATAAAAGGAAATATATATATCTCTCTTATGGGCCGAAGGCCTTGTATTGTTTTGAAACATGGGTAGAAACCCAACAGGATAATGTCCTAGGCCGCCAGAGTATAATAAAAGCTCGGTTGAATAAGAGGGTCTGAGACCGGTGGATTTTGTTGGCTTATAAATGCTAGAGGCTGCATATACATGTTATTATTATTGTTGAAGCATGTGGAAACTTCTACGGTATATCTGGGTGAGCAGACGGTACAACCGCATTGCATTGGGATGCTTGATACTATTGATAACTATCCATAGCCGAGTCGACGAGGCTTGAAAATTTAGGGATTTTTTGTTTGGGCCACTGAGGCTTTCTGAGGATTAGGAAATTGCTATTGATTCTAGTTTGTTTTTTGTTGCGGCGGAGATGTGTGTTGTCGTTTCCTCTTTCGGGAAGCATCACTGTTGGAGTTGTTCTTTGTTCATCGGCGCTTTCCTCGATCGACCGAGAGTTTTGACTGTTTCCTATCTTCTATCTGTCATTTCATTATTTTTATGTGAAAAATTGTTTCTTTCGGTATTTCCTACCTTTTATCTGTCATTTCTTTATTTTTATGTGAAAAATTGTTTCTTTCGGCGTGACGATGACGACATTTTCTGCTTTTAATGGAAGATAATTGAGTAGAATGATTACTAATATTGTTGTGCGGTTGATATTCTTGAGATGGCATTTTAATATGAAATTTTTCTCCTCTTATATTCTCCTTCAACGTCCTTTTTAGGACAAATCTGATTTCATCTTCAACCGAAAAACGATATACATCATTTCCTGCAGCATTTTAGCATGACCTCACCTCATGTGTCAAACGTTGGAAGTCGGTCATCTGGATAGTTTCTATCACCTCCTTCTTTGTTAGCACTATTTAGCACTATTTACATCGATGAACCTAATGCTTTCTTGTTTTGAGTTTGTCGTGAAAATTAAAATTCAAAATTAATAATCAAATATAACACCAAATCGAAAGGTTATTATTTTTGAAATTAAACTCAATTTACCGAAGAAAAATTCATCTTGGCTGATCGATAAAAACTATAGTTTACCGTTTATAAGCACTTAACGAATGTTTTTTTAAGGCTTACTCAGCCGATTAAACCGCGGCCCAAAACTTGGGGAGTTTTGGCCGATTGGTCTTTAAACTCCTAACTATAGACGAATGGAAACCTATAATATCAAAACTATTTGATAATAGTAATAGAAAAAAGATTAAAAGTTAATCAAAATTTAACTATATTACTCAATATTCCAGCCTTTTTGTTCGACTTAATGCACCCTATAGGCACTTCGAACTCGTAATAAGTTATTCGTAATTTTATCCACATTCTATATATCTTTGTATGATCAAGCCTTAAAAATAATTCATAAAATAATAAAACCTGGAGCAAATGTACATGATTCCTTTTATCGAAATCACTTGTTTTCTCCCCCCACAACCCACGTACAAGATAAAGAAACAGCAGCGAGAAAGTAATACTTAATGAGCACAATGCCATTTCAGTTGTTCTTGGCAGCTGCAGCTTGCCTTGCACCAACAGCGAAGAACTCCGTTATAACTTCAAGAGGCATGCCTTTGGTTTCAGGAACTTTCAAGTAAACAAAAACCCAGGAGATGCAGCAGACGACTGCATACATGCCAAAAACACCAGCAAGGCCGACTGATTTGAGCATGACAGGGAGTGAATACGTGACTATAATGTCACAAATCCAGAAGGTAAGGGCGCATATAGCAATGCAGATTCCTCGCACGCGAGTGGGGAATATCTCCGCACACAGTATGTTGGGGACTGGACCAAACCCCATCACAAAGAAACAGAAATAGAGAACTACACTCCCTGTTGATATCCCAGCATGCACTATACTGCTCATGCTGACCGCACTGCTGATCACTAGAATCACTAGAGATGCTATCAAAATTGGTATGGTCACCAGCAGCAAACTCCTGCAATCAATAAGTGTAATTAAGAATAACAACCAATATACAAGGATATCTTACATCTTAAAAGCAGAAACATAGGTTGCCATAGCTTGCATAGCTTGCATAGCTTGATGACATAAGTAGAAAAGAATAGTTACCTTCTACCAGAAACATCCATGAGCCTCATTGCAACAGCTATGCTTGGAAGCATAACCAAGGTAGTAAGACCACTAATGAGCAAAGATGACGAAGCAGCACTGATACCCAAGTTTGAAAGCAGAACTCCAACACCAGCTTGCTCAAGAATTTGCGGAGTGTAGTATAGAACCCCGTTAATGCCGGAAAACTGCATGATTTAATATAAATTATAAAATAGTTAGCTAAAGGAGAAAGATAGGCAAAAAGTCCACATCTTTTTAATTTGTATTGTCCAAACGATCAAAAGTCTAGTTTACAGAGTTTCAGCTTTGCTTTCGAAAAACATCATAAGTTTTGATTTGGGAAGCACGGCACATATTATACCAAGAGAATAAAACACTGAAACTGGCATATGTTTCAAGAAAATAACATTCATGCCCATTCCCATCATATAAAAATAATTAATGACTTGATTAGATATGGAGTTGTATACTGATTCGGTCTTATATCACCCGATCCAACTGTTACCTGCTGAAGTACTTGTAGTCCAACTCCAACAATTAAGGCGTGTTTGACTCCCGGTTCAAATAGATCATGCCAACTTGGCCCTTTTGCTGCGGTTTCAGATGGGTGAACCATAGCTGGTCCAACTGGATGCTCTTTCATAAGTTCCTTGGAATAGAGAGCTGGTTGACTCACTAAAGCTGCAGCTTGAACATAGTCTCCATCCAAAGGAGCATCACCAGGCAGAGAAATGATGGACCCACGTCGGGATCCAGGGACACCTTCTTGGTGCAAATATATTCTTTTAAACCCACCTTCTTTCTTCCCGTCCTCACCTTCTTTCTCTGCCCATTTCCACGCAAGCTGCCAACCCCCACCAATCCCCATACTCCCAATCGCATTGTCTTGCATTTGACTACCTTGTCGGAGGGGTGGGCCTATTTCTTTCTCTAAGCTCGTTGTCTGACGTGAAATCAACGGACTTTGCAAATTGTCATCAGAGTCACCACCAGCGTCAGATGGATAGTCCTCCTCTCCCTCTCTCCCTGCAAGACTCTCTTCGTCCCACTCATCGTTTCTTGGTTGGTTGCCTGCAACGCTGAACATGCTTCCCAAGTGTGGGAACAGCATGCTACGCATACTCCCTGTACCCGGTAGCTTCTCGTGGACACTCCCAAAGAGTGTTACAAGTGGATCCATAAACGAGCCCTGGTTTGCCATGGTCCCCTGACGAGACACAAGACTGATAGTACTGTGGCCAGTAACAGGCATGGCAACCCAAGTCAGACCCTCTTCTGGCCCATATAACTTGATTTTGTCTTTATCACTCACAGATATATCTTGGTCTTCAGGGAGGTCATCTGCAGGGCCAATAATGTACTCTTCTATAGTAGTTTCACAACCAACTCCGAGTCCTTCGACCAGCAAAGCCATCTCTCCTGCCCATTAGCAAAAGTAGACCAATATTATACATATGCCCCCAGTAAAGCCATCTCTCCTTTTAACTTGATTTGATTCTATTACTTCTTCAGCATGATCGAAATATCCGAACAATATTTGTGAATAAATGTAAGTATCATATAAAACGAAAAACCTACAAAAGCTATCAACGCGAATAGGAAAGAAACTTTTCTATCGATTTAGCAAAGAACTAACCGGAGACATCTTCCCTGCCACGAAGCCTTTGCAGAACCTGCTTGGCCTCAAGCATCCTCCCTTTACTTACAAGCCACCTTGGGGACTCAGGCAAGAAAAATAAAGTTAAGGCACAATAGATTAAGGAAGGAATAGAAAGAACACCTAGCATCAATCTCCAATTAGGTGAGTCCATTAATGACATCCCAAAAACCATGCAATATGACATAAACATCCCACCAGAACCAGTGAATTGCGGCAGTGTATTCAACAAACCCCTTATCTCTGGTGGGGCGGTTTCAGATATGTAGACTGGAACAAGTGTTACTGCCAAGCCAACACCAAAGCCATCTAGAAGCCTTCCCAGAAGCAGAATATAGACATTTGGAGACCATAACATTACAAGACCGCTGACAAAATAGAGGAGCGACGACAGTATGAGCATAGGGCGGCGTCCTAACCAGTCCGATATGGCTCCAGAGCATGTAGTGACTAGAGTTGCTCCGATAAGTGACATGGCAACTATTAGCCCCTCTACTGTGGGTTCACTTTCCAAATTGAATTCTTTTTTGATGTATAGAACAGATCCTGCCAGCACGATAAAAAGAAATCAGCTGCGTTCCATGAAAGTTGAGTAGAATATAAAACGATATATAGAGGTACACCATGGGAAGCAGTTCTAAAATACAGAAAGCAGATCATGTGAAGAAAGATAGGGAAAAATTTATAAATGTTGTAACTACTATTTTAATATTTGTATTTGTTTTCTTATATAGGTTCTTCTAGGAAAAAAATAAATCTTTCATGAAAACAGAGGGTTGGTAAGGGAGCGATGTCATCTAAATGTAACTTCCAAATATCCAGGACTGAGAAAATGAGAGATGAATCTTTTATAAGGAAATATGAGTTGGGAATCCAGAATCCAAGCTAAGAACCTCGACTATCAACTATCAACTATCAACTATCAACTATCAACTATCAACTATCAACTATCAACTATCAACTATCAACTATCGATTATGACATGAAAACAAAAGTATGACCTGCAATAGTAGCATTGTCCCATCCTTGTAATAAGTTACCAATAGCAGCAGCAACAGCAACAAGCACAGCTCCACTCATTATTGCTATATGGCTTCTTCTTTTATTGACAAATCTACTCAAGAAACATTCACAGCTCAGCCGGCGACCAGAGCACGACCTGCCAAGAAAAATTAGACACAGATCAAACCAACATGAAGTGACAATGTGAAAAAGAGAGAATCAACAAGCAAAACGCAACAAGCAACAAGCCGATTGGATCTATGATTCAATCCGGTAAAAAGAACATGAAGTGAACAAGCAAACACGAAAATAAATGAAGTATCCCAGATGACCGAATCCAACATGAGAAACAAAGACACCCTTTCTTCTGGTTTCACCTGAACCTGAAGGAAGGAAGACAGAAGACAGGACACGGGAGAAGAAGCAAACCAAAGTGAAAGTGAAAGTGGGTGTGGTTGAGTTTGCGTTTGTGGTTGATTTGACGAGAGACTCTCAAGCTAATCAGATGCAGAAGATACTGTCCGACACTTTGCTTTACAACATAAAAGAAGTTGCCTCTTTTTCTTAATATTCGAATATATTAGATATATATAAATAAGTAAAATTGGCAAAAAACTCTAAAAAGGATGGTGTCACCTTATTCGACGGACAGATATGCAGGAGAGAGGGAGGAGAGAGAGCGCTAGTAAAAATGGGACAGGTGGCCTCCTCTACCTCTCGCTTATCTGCACGTAAGCCTGCCTCTCACTTCTGTCACTAATTTAGGACGGTTCTAGTAGATGACTTGTGAAAAATATTGGCGCTGTTTTCCTCACTAAATTTCATTAAGGGTTCATCAATTACTGGGGATGACACGCATAAATCGAGAAATGGTATTAGGTTATACTATAGTACTAATTTGCTTTAAATATTTTCAAACCTAACTATCAATTTTCTTTCGCAATCTTTTCTATATGAATTCATATATTTTTTTTAGTTATTAGTCCGGTTAAAACTAAATTCGTATGAGAAAATATGTCACGGAAATTATATGCGGATAATTCTAGAGAGAAGTTGAATAAGTAGAAAGAAAATGACAAAAAAAATATATAATCATTGACTAATGAACATTTTCATCACAAAGAGAGTGTTTTTTATACTTACTAATAAATGACATGAAAATATATTTGTTATGTTTCACGCATGTGATTAAATGATATTTAATTTTAAGACAAATTAAATTTACTTACTATACTAACAAGAGGTCGCTTTTATCAGCTTTGATTGATCAAATTTATTTCCCTTTTAATTTTTATAAAAACTAAAACATGTTAGAATTTAGATGGAAACATATAGAAATACCATGTTTATCATGCAACACGCCTGCCATGTATATAAAGCGTACACGCATAGTCACGCTAATAATGATGATACCACGCAAATCAAATTTGTATTATATTTAATAAAAAAATATTATTTTATGAACTAATTATTATATAAATCATATATTATAATTTAAATATTATAAAAAGTATTATTATAATTTTATAATTATATTATTATTATTATTATTATTTGGTTTTAAATATTATATTTGTTGTTATTATTTTATAAACCAAAATCATATCATGTTAAAATATTATAAGTTATATTGGTATAATTTTATTGTTACATTTTTTATATCTATTATTATAATTTGGTTATTAATATTACAAGTGCTATCCTCATTTTATAAACCAAAAGCATATGTTATGATTATTTAGTAGTACATTGTTGTTATTAGAATGAAAGGTAAATAATTTTTTTATTTAATTTAGCTGTTCACAGTTTATACTATTGTGGGCTAGGAGTTGTACAAATGTTTGCAAATTAAAATACAAGTTCTAAAAAATCTATTACAAACATCATTCATTTGCTTCAAGTTTTTTTTCGTAATCATAATCTTCATACTCACTCGATTCACCTTCAGTTTGATTTTCTTCCACAATTTCTTGTTCAAGTGTATCTTTATAATCATCTGGATAATCTTCGAAAATGTCGTCCACATTCACTTCGTCTCTAAACTCTTTGTCTTTCATCCTTTTATCTACCGCGGTCCAATCATTGATTGCCACAAGCACTCCAAGTGCTTTGTCCGTCAATCTTGTTCTCTTAGTCGTGTATTGCAACCTCGCTTGGCTAGAAGCACACTCACTTGCAACTGTAGACATATGTATTGCATAAATCTTTTTAACCAACCTGCAAAGAATAGGATAATCATCAGTTTTGGTACTACATCATCTTAAGATATCTTCAATACCTCGGTCGATATAACTTGTTAAATCAAACCTAGTGCTCAAATATCTAGACAACTCATTATTAGATTAAGAGGTTTCTCTAAATTAATTGCTACTTAACATTTCCATTTGAACATAGTTAGTAAAAGATCTTCATCTACCCCTATTGTTATTACCCCTTACATTTGAAGTTGTATTTGGTCTATATCTTCCAGCATGCTTATTATACATATTACACATAAACTTTTATACTTCGGCAATATACGTCGTACGGTTAACGGGTTCACGTGATGGACTGTCTTCTGAAAATCGTAAGGCATTATAAAAACATTTAACTAGTAATTCAAATTGGGATTTTGGTGGCGACTAGTGTCGAAACACAGTCGTCAGCTGTAGAAATCAAGAAGAATGATTCAAAACAATAGATATATACCCAATCCTAGGTTAGAATATAAGAGACTCAGAGACTAAGAGAGAAATCTCAATTCTTATTCATCAAAGTCTGACGATAAAATAAGATATAAGATGCTTTATATATGAGACATCCAAAATCCTAATAAAATATTCTAAATATACAATAAAATATTAAAAATAAAAATAAAATATAATTGGATGCAATCAGATTTGATTCACTAATTAAAATATTAGTTTTTAAATGAAATAAAGTAAAATATCAAAAACAGTAAAATAAGATTTTCGGACCCTAAACAGTAGAATTTGAAGTCTGAATTTCGTGACATAGTCACGTTTTTTACAGTTGTTGGGCTCGTCGAGACGTTCAATTTGAGTACCAATTTCGCCTAGTTTGGATACCCGAGCGAGATACCAGTCTGTCCGCAGTCTTCGCTACATCAGATTTTCGTGAAAAAAGATCCAAAATATACGCAATAGAATAAGTCATTGGGATTGGATGAAAATACTTTGTAAACTTTGCTTCCATTTGGGGTACCATGTCTACACATACAATATGAGCTCTATATTCATTCATAGGCATGGCAAGATTAGTAATTGTAAAAAAGGCCAAGTAAACATTATGACTATTCTACGTAGAAAAGGTTTTAGTTGCATCTTTAAAATATTTTAAAAACTTTAACATGGTAGCACAAAACCCAATGTAGATTTTCAAAACTTATATTCTGATAAGATCTATTATAAAGCGTAGTAATCTCTTCTTTAAATACATGAGCACGTGCAAGCAACATATAAGCAGAATTCTATATAGTTTTGACATCTAAAATAAGTTTTTTTTATATATTTTCTCATTATCAATAACAAGTGTTTAAAATCTTTTTTTAGCAGTGGAGGTCGTGCAAAATAGACCTATTTTTAATAGGATCAATATAATCTTCCAAAATCATATATATTCCATCTTTCGCAACTAATTGAAGTACATGTCATAAACGTTTAGTGTGAGACAATCGAGGAAACATGGGAGTGAAATTATTTTTAAGCAAAGATATAACAAAGTAATTCACAGATGCATTGTCGAAAGAAATAGACATAATTTTTTTTTAATTCCATAATTATGCATTCAACTATACTCTCTCTAATTACTTGTGTGTTATGATGGACAATAGATTCAAACCACACAATTCTGTTTTAAAGTACCCATTCGGGATTCATCCAATGAAGGGTAACACGTATCATATCAAAATTAGTAAAAATAGCTTTGCCACTAGTAATAGAAATATTTTATGGCAAAGCTAGCATAGTTCTGATAAAAAAAATTCTTTTTATAAAATATTTAAAGGCTAGCGCTCGCATAGAGCTACGTGGAATGCGTTTGGCTCGTGGGTTTACCCCAACTTTCATCCAATTTCCGTATCTTCAACTATCCGCATAACTGAAAGGTTGTAAACCACCAATCGTATAAATCATTGTTTGTTCCCTATACCTATCTTTGTTACTCAAATTGAAAATTGGTATGAGGGTCTATAGATGTATTACCATCTTCGTTAATTTTTAAAGGGTCGAATACACTATGAGTTCTTAAATGTATATTTATACCACCGGTGTCTAAATTTCTATTTCTCCACCTTTATAAACATAACTTCTTGCACAAATATTACAACTAGCGGATGTATTTTTGGAATTCACACTAAAGTAATCTCAAGTCCAAGATGTTTTCTTACGAGACCTTGACCCACTACTAGTACTTCCACCACCACTTTCGTGGGAGGAAAGGGTTTCAATGTGAGAGGAATCTCTAGAAATATCATCCATCGTATTGAGATTTACATTAGCGGGTTGGTGAACAGTAATAATTCTATGTTTTGGAGCCATTTAAAAAATTAAAATAATGTGATTATTTTTTAGAATATGCAATAAAAAACTAATCGAAACTAATATCAAAATTATTAAACAGTAAATTTAGACTAATAATAACTAATATCACAAATGAAAATAAATTATTTAGCTTTTTTAAAATAAAAATAAACAAATAACAACTAATATCTAAACTATTATAACAAGTAAATAACTTGAAAAATTATACAAATTTATGGATTCAGCTAGTATAATGTTACCAAAATATTATTTGATTTTTTATCGAGCAAAAACTAATGGCACAAAAAAGTAACTATTCCAAAAGTAGAATTAGAGTTTATAGAATAAGTAATAAATGCTTTTATAGAAGTTGATGAAAAAGTAAAGAGATTTAGAGCAGTAAATGGTTTGATTTTGTGATTATGTTTCTCCTTTATTTATATGGGAGAATCATAAATAATCGGACTCAATTCAGATTTCCGATTTTCCAATTTCGATATCCGAATTGAGTAACGGCTTGTTATTTTAACTAATCGTCCCAATTCAGAAATCTAAATTCAAAATTCGTATATCCAAATTGCTTATGTCAACAATAGCTAGTTTGAATCATCTAGCTGTTACCAATTCGGATATCCGAATTGCTAACGTTAGTAAAAACAACTAGTTTCTCCAACTAGCCGTTGATGCCACTCAGATATCCGAATGGTAAATTTGGATACCAAACAAAAAACCTATGAATAGCCTACTCATACCTAGAATTTTTTCACACCTTCAAATCTGTAATCATTAATCTACTACTACTCTACTACATCAAATTTCTCTCTCAATTTTTATTGATTTTAAACACTAAAAAATACCAACGTTGTTCTTGATGTCTTCAAGAAAATTAAAGCAGGTCCAGAGAGGTAGAGATGATTCATCATCATCGAAAATAAAAGCAGGTTGCGAAAGAATTTCTTCGCATCAAGACGTAGAAGAATCCAAGAATCGGACAATCGAACATCGGGCAAAAGAGAGGTTTGCGTCCATAACCCACTAGCACCACGAGGTGTAACCAAAATTTACTCGGGTATGTATTTAGATTATGATGAACTTATCCATGTTGAAGGTATGCAAGATTTTTTCAAACTCCTTGATTCTTCTAGAGGCTGAGGTTGGTTATATCTTGCTAGGTTCACTTGTAACTGGTATTTGGAATTAGTACAACAGTTTTATGCCACCGCACGTATAATTCAGAATGATCCTCAAGGTCAAGGGTTAGGAATGAGGTGTAGAATTAATGATGTTTCCTATATATATTTTTGAAACTGGTTTTGAAGATGAATTATTCTTTCTATCTGAATAATTATACAGTGGTTGAAAATTGTCGTCTCTTTCTTTATCTCGTATGTGTAAAGGTGATGATTGACCTATAGTCTTCGATGAGGCAGTGGATCTTTTGAGTTGTGGCCTGCCCCAACCAGAAATTAATGGTAAACGTAAAGCTGTAAGAGGTAATGTGGATGGTCTCAAAAAATTAGCTTTGAAATTGGTTAATAGTTATATTATTCATATTAGTAACAATGATCACACCTTTCTTATATTCAAACATTTTTAACATTTGTTAATGAGGGAAGAATTAATTTGGCTAGTTTGATGATTCGGCATATGGCATTAAAAGCTAGGGGGTTAATTTACCTTATGGGGTGATATTGAGTCATTTTCTTGTTAATAAAGGGGTTGACGTGAGTATGTACACTCCAATCAAGGTTAAGAAAACTTGTGTAATAGGTAGGCACTCTTTAAAATTGCAAGATATATATTCTTGGGAGGGAGAGTTATATCAAAATGACAAGTATGGATACACAATTTTCACATATTGCATCATATATGGGCTGCAAACGGTGTTACAAAATCATAAAATCCACCTCATAGTTAGCAAGAAATTCAGCCGCTGACCGTTTCCATGGCTGCTGGTAGTTCTTCTCAACAACGAAAACAACAAGGACTTTTCGATTGTGAATATGTTGAGTGGTCGCATAGTAAGCAAATGCAGTACGCCGAGTGGTCGCATAATCAGCACATGGAGTGGCATGGTCTTCATTCGCACTGGCAAGGTTAACAAGAGTAGTGGCATGGTCAAAACGAGCAGTGGTATAGTAAACTCGAGTAGTGACAGGTTCAAAACGACGAGCGTCATGGTCAATACGAGCAGTGATGAGGTCAATACAAGCAGTGGCATGGTCGACAAGAGGAATGAAATGATCGATTTGTAGCCTCTTAAGCGGAACAATCCAAATACACGCGACAACCGATTGAGAACATGCATTTGCAAGGTCCACCACCTTCCAACAACGAAGATGAAGCTCCTTAGTTTTTCTACATTTGATTGTATTAAGCATTTTAATTGTAATGTTTTTCTTTTTTATTTGATTAAACAACTATGTTATTTGTTTAGTTTTTATAATTAATGAATTGTTTGTTTTGCTTATATTTTATTTAAATGTTAATTAAGTCTTTTTCAATTTTTATTTTGTTATTTACAAGTATTATATGTGTATGCATATACTTATACAATTATAAAAACTTTAAATTCATAGTTCAAATATCTAATACTTCGAAAATCGAATAAACTATTTAAAACATCTAAACATATATACACTTCAAACTTGAAAGACCTAAAGAACTAAAAAAAAGTAAAGAACTAAATTAGAACTATATAATATTTGAAAGATCTACAAATTCCAACAAGTATTAGATATTATAATTTATACTAGTTATTTTATATTAAAAGTTATTCAAATGGCTAATATTAAATATTAATATCTAGTTATTTATATATTAGTCAAACGATTGATTATTTATATATATTATTTAAAATCAAAATTATATATATATATATATATATATATATATATATATATTTTAAAAATATTATGTTTAAATATCTTTAACAAAATTACATATCTAATAGTTAGATATTATATAAAAAAATTGGAATATTAAATAAATTATTTATAATATCTTATTAATACTACAAACAATATCAAAATAATATTAGAAGTATTTTGTTTACGATATACATATCTTAATTATTGAAATTCGATCTAGTTAAGGCATACAAATTAGTTTTTAATAACCTAATAATTTTGAAATTCTAGTGAAGTCAGCTTTCGAGGCTTTGCAAATTCTAGATCATTACAAGGGATATGAGGATGATGAATTAATTTTAAAATAAAATGTTTAAGGATCAACATACAATTAGATGTATAATAGGTAGATATTATTTAATATCTATCTAATATTAAATAAACTATCTATAATATCTAAATATAATTAAATAATATCTAAATATAATTAAATAATATCAAATAAATATCATAATTATTTTGTTTATAACATACATATCTTAATTATTAAATTTCGATTTAATTAACACATACAAATTAGTTTTAAATAATCGTATAAAAATCTAGATAAAGAGTGACTTAAATGGACAATCTGGTGGATATTCTGCATGAGATATCACGCCTAACACGCAAACACAGTGGCACACAACACGTCAAATACGCACACGCAGTGACACGCTGTCATGCTAGCACACATAAGCAGTGTCACGCATAACACGCAATATGTCACGCCATGCTTAAAACTGTTAAATAAGCTGTGGGACTACTGGGTCATCCTGTTTGCCGTGACTACATAAAGTATGTTTCAAATTTACATATTTACCTTTTCATAACTGGATCTTCTCACATCACTCTTTACTATTTATAAATAAGTTTATTAGTTATTACATATGACCTCATCAACCCTTATGTTTGCTTTATAGTATAGTCCTTCACATTTAATCACATCAATTTAAACATTTTGTTCATTACATTAAAGCTTATTCTTCACCCTATTTTCTCTTCTTATCAGTAGCCCCCAGTCCTAGTAAAAGTACTTGAACAAGGAATGATTTGTAGAGTGAAACCTTTCTCCCTCTTGACCCCCCCCCCTTGATTTTTTCTTCCTTCGGGTTCCTGGTCAGATTACTCTCCCACTATTGGCTTTGGTCGAATTATTTCTCTGTTGGTTTAAGTTATTCTCATGGTATCTTCAGATTATTGCTTCTAGTAGCATTCTTAACATGACATTTTAGCAACACTCCCCGAATTACTCTTGCTTTACACTTTCATCAGACAACTTAATTACTTATATTTCCTAGGTGGGTCTCTTTACGAAGCTTTCCTGTGATTATCCTTTATCATGGGTATTTCTTCTGATTCATGACTTCACCATTGGAAATGATGACCTCCTTCTCCTCCGATATTTACTTTAATCGGTGTGCGCCTTTCTATCTGTTAATGTGTCAATTGTTTTTAGACTGATGACATCACTACTGGCCAAGTGTCGGTTACTTCCTGACACACACCAACGTGCCTTCTAGATTTGTTTGTGAGGAAAAAGACGTGTCGAAGATATTTTCACACTCTCCAAGACTTATACGTATAAAAAAACAGACTATTTAGCTTATCGGAAAAAAAATCTTCAGCTTACTTAGGCCCTCGCACCTTTAGCAGCCCATATCTCTCTATATATACTTACCTTCACTCATTGTTTCAGGTTTTTGCATATTTTCTCATCTCAACAAAGCTAAGAATATCTTGTTTTTCGAGTGATAAATAATTTCTACTACTAAATTTCTTGCCTGACCTTTCATGCCTTGAGAGTTTATAGATCTTCACAGATACAAACTCTAGAAGTGTTTCAATATCTCAAACAGAGCTAAAGAACAAATAGGTGCCAGTATCAAAGAGCACCCCACTCCTCTAGAAATTTATCGAACAACATTTCACATAACTGGTCTCCTCTCTGGACGCGCTTTGATCTAGAGAGTATATCGATCTTGACAGATACAAACTCTGGAGGTGTTTCAATATTTCAAACAAGGCTAAAGAACGGATAGCTGCCGGTATCTAAGAGCACCCCACTCCTCTAGAAATCTATCAAACAACATTTCGCGATAATTGGTTTCCTCTTTGAACACGCTTTGATATATCAGAAGCTTCAGATAGCCACTTTTTATTTGCTCCGCTTACTACTTAGCCCCCTAGTCAATCTTGTTTTGAACGCAACAAGAGTGACCTTTCAATTTCTAAATACGCTCACAAATCTTCTCCATTTTTCCAATGGGTTGTGATAAAGAGAAGCTTGCTGAAGCGAGTAAAGAAGATCAATCTAAGAGAAAGAAATATCCAGAGCCAACTAAACAATCCACTAAATTAAAATCTCCCCTTCTATTATGAACCCCAAGTAACTCCACAAGGAACCCCTGAAACTACCGTTGAGGTTAGTCATCGGAAGCTCACTTCAAGAATGTTTGACTAGGTAAAATCTTAAAGTACATTCTAGAGATACAAGAGAAAAACCTAGTTAACGAATCAGATAGTGATCAAGAGATAAATAACATGATTCCAGTAAAAGCTGAACCTATTCAGGCTATCCCATCGTTAATCCCCCCCGAACATTTTGTATCGAGTCGGGAATCCTCTTCTCATCCCCTTAATATTGTGATCACTTCTCTTGCTCATCAAGGGGAAACTTCCATGGTGAAGAAGAGCAACAAAAAGAAGAATAAAAAAGATTCAAATTTGCCTTCGAATATAGAAGACATCTTAGGAGATAATCTTCACGAAGTTGAGGCCAAACATTTACTCGCGCTCTATAGGATGAAGTAAAAATATTTACACCAATCTGAGGAGGTGAAGATAAGGGGCCAGTGGGGGATTCCTGAGAACATTACGATTCGGTTCCCTACTGTCGGAGAAAGATCGTTGTCTCTTCGTGATCAGGAATTGATCCTCTACACAGAACTCATGAACTTGGGTCTTTGTCTGTCTCTTAACCCTGTCTTGGTAGAATACTTTCATCTGATTTAACTTTGTCCGTCCCAAGTTGGTCCCAACATTTAGTACACCATCATGGCGTGAATTATGGCTTCCATGATCGCTCATACCGAATTCTCAATGGAGCAGTTGATTGGAATCTCATGTGTAGCTAATAACTCTCAGTATCCTTTCTATTCTCCAGGTCTTGGGAGACAATATAAAGTCATGAAGGAATTCTTGGAAGCTGATAAGAAAAAGAAACAATAGTTTATTTTTGTTTCCGGGCTGTGGGAGACCGAGTTCGAACGTTCCAAGCAGATGCCCCATCGGTTGACCTTGAAATAGATTGGACGAGGTATTTATTTCCTTACTCACTTTATCTTGTTTGTTCAACCACTTAAACTAAACATTTTGTTGTGTACAAATATGAAGGGGATTGCCAAACCTTTTGCACACCATATTAAATCTGCAAGTACAATATTTACACAACTTGAGCTATAAGTTCAGATGTGTCACTCCCTCATGTTGAATTAGAAGCCATCTTTGGAGATGTGATCCGGGTCAAGTGAAATCATTGAAAAAACTTATTGTACCCTTTAGAAGACGTAATACTTAAGCGTTTAAAAGGCTTGGACAACCTTTTTTAGCTTCCCACCAGAGCTAGGTCTCCCAGTCATCAAGATGCTGAAAAATCTGATGACGAGGAGAACGATACTGATGGTGACACTGATTCAGAAGCTGAAGTCCGAGAAGGTAAAAAAACTGAAGTTTAAGAAAAATAACAAGTTGGAGTCAGAGAAGGACAACAAGTTGATATCAACCCTAAAGTTGTGGTCGAAGTGGGACCAGCTGTGAAGGAGGGTGTTGTAAGACTAGTAAAGATATTTTATTCCCATGAGAAGAAAAATAATATAGTTGATGTTAGGAGGAGGATGATAACACTACTGGTCTGAGTTTTCCTCTTATAAAACGGGTTGTTGTTGTCGACTCGGATTTTTCCGGGGAGTTTGTTCCCCAAAGAAGGCAAGCTGCTAACCAAGGAAACCTTGAAGATATTCTACAGAAATGAGAAATTATTGTCTCAGCTTATTTTGATGTGTACCAGAATCACTTTGTTGCAAATGAGCTTAATAGGTTGATTCGCGCTGCTGCTCTCCTCGAAAGGAAATACAACCGCAAAGATCGCTATAAAGACTAAGTTATCCAAAGAAGAGCCGAGGTGAAAAGGTCAAAAGAAGAGCTCACCCATGAGAAGGAAATATTTGCTGACCAAAGAAACATTGAGGTGAAGAGGTTAGAAGATCAACTCAACGTTGAGAAGGGTACATCTGTTGAGAACTTGAAAAAGATTACTGAATTAGAGACTAAACTTTTTGAAAAGAAAGAAAAATTCGACGATGAAAGAGAATAATTCATCACTAGAGATGTCGAATAAAATACTCTCATCGGTGGTCCCTTAAATTCTTATGATAAGACCCAAAAATACTTTGAGAGTGATGTTAAAGATATTGAAAGGCTCTCCGCAGAGAACGAATCCTTGAAGAAAAAATTTGAAGCTGACAAGAAGAAATGTCTTGAGGAATACGCAGCTGATTGCGTCTCTCGGCTCGAAAAAAACAGATGCTAACATAAAGTTAGCTTTAGTTCTAGAGATGCATGAGCACTTTCCTAATTTAAATCTAGGAAGACTTTGGGAGCATGTTATAAAAAGAAATCTCCCAAAAAGATTTTATTTGGATGATGAAGTGACTTCCAGCGACTCAGAAAGTTCTTCATCTAACTCGGAGGTATTACTTTTCTTATTGAATTTAATCTTTTAATTATAATTCATCTTACTAATCATATTATGTGCCCCTCCGCGGGCGTACGTTTTGTTGAACTTCTATGTTTGTACAACACACTTTGTGTTGTGAAGATTCTTTAATGAAGAAGTTTTTCGGTTACATATTATCCTTTTATACCAAACTTTTTCATACGAGAGCACTCTATACTTATTTTTTTGTAAAATACTCATATTTTTCAGCCAAACATTATGATGTGAAAAAATTATTTTATCTAACTAAATTTTATAAAAATACTAACATTTTTACTCTAATTTTTTCATATGAATATGTTTTACCTTTAACGTGTTATAAAAATACTAACATTTTTATTCCAAATTGTTTCACATGAAAGTGTTTTACTTTTAGCTTTTTATCAAAATACTCACATTTTTCGTCCAATTTTTTTCATATGAAAATGTTTTACCTTTAAATTTATATAAAAATACTCACATTTTCCATCCAAAGTTCTTCACATGAAAACGTTAACTATTGTATAACATTCGTTGACAGTCTCTTTTAATTCAAAAAGATGAATTATTATTATCTGATGTTTACTTAGAGATCTTTTTAGTTTAAAAAGATGAACATTGTTATCCAACATTCATTGGAGGGTCTCTCAAGTTAAAAAGAATGAACATTGTCATCCAACATCTATTGTAAGGCCTTTCTAGTTCAAAAAGATGACCTAACATTCATTGGAAGGCCTCTCTAGTCCAAAAAGATGAACATTGTAGAATCATTTTAAGATGGCAAAGAAATAATATATATAAGTCGGATATTAGGGAACCTCATTAAAACATTCCTGCACCACTAGGTTAAGAAAGAGTATGCCACCGATACTTACATAAGTTCTCAAAGAAAATATTTACAACTTCACATATTCATTCTAAATATAACTTGAGATGCTCAATAGTCCATGGGTGAAGGAGATCTCTGTCTTCCTTATCTTTGAGTTGATATGTTCTCGGCTTGAACTTTTTTGTTACCGTATATGGACCTTCCCAATTAGAACCTAACTTACCAAGCCGCATTTTGTTTTATGAAGGGGCACCTTTCTTAACACTTTGTCCCCTGCTTTGAATTCTCATCTCCTAACCTTTGAAGCATATCGACTTCTCATCAAAGTCTGATAGTATAGAGAATTCAACTATGCCATTTTCCTTTTTTCGTCCACCAAATCTAAATCTATGCACTTTCTTTTATCATTTGTCTCCTCGGAGTATTCACTGAGCCTGTACGAGGGGAAAATTGTCTCGGATGGAGCCACTGCATCCATTCCATAAACCAATACAAATGGTGATTCTTGTTTTGCACTCCAGGGAGTGGTTTTTAGGCCCATAAAACTTCATGTAGATAATCCAGCCATTTTCCAGCCTTACCTTCCAAGTTCTTCTTTTAGTCATCCAAAATTGTCCGATTAGTAACCTCGACTTGGCCATTCGCTTGGGGGTATGAAGGTGTCGAGAAGAACTGTTGTATCCCTTTAGAAGCACAAACAGATTTCATTTCTTTGTTATCGAACTGTGGTCCATTGTACATCGTTATCTTCATTGGAACCCCTAAAGGAACACAGATGTTAGAAACAATCAATTTGATCACATCATTAGTTTTTTTTCCCATTAATGGTTCAGCTTCCACCCACTTAGAAAATAAATTCACTGTAAATATTATTATATATCATCCTCCTGGTGTCATTGATAATGCTCCAACCAAGTCAATACCTCATCGGTCAAACGGTAACGATTTGAGTATCGACTCAAGAGGCACACCTGATATGTGGATTATGTTAGCAAATCTCTGGTAGGTGTCACATTTCTGAACTAATTCTTTGGCATCCAAGAAGAGTATGGCCAATAGTATTCTGCAAGTATAACTCTTCGTATCAACATTTTATACCCGCAGTGTGCTGAACCTTCCCTATCGTGTAACTCCGATCATCAGTTACTCATTCTCTCCTAAACATCAATGTAAAGGCCGACTAAAAGATTTTTTGTATATTATATCTTTGAGGATGACATAACTGTATTCCTTAAACTGTATTCTTTTAGCCATCACCTTATCAACTGGTAATACATCGTTCACCAAAATCTGTTTAATATCACCCCAATCGTTTGTTGTGCTTGTAGAAATTTGGAAATCTTCAACAAACCCTTCAATTTCTTCAGATCTCCTTACTATAGAAGGTTTTTCTTGTATAATAATCCAAGGATACTCCTCGGAATAAGAAGCATTTTCCAAATAATTAGCTACTGAAGCTCTAACCCTATGAACATGTTCGTATCTGATGCTTTCAAAAGCCAATGTTAAAGCCTTCAACACCCTCCAATACTTCACTAAATGATATTTTCTTGCTTCAGAATGACTAGATGCGTGGTTTATGATAAGTTGTGAATCATTTACCAACCTTACTTTCTTAGCCCCATAATGTTTTGCAAGTCTTGAACCAGCCAAGGCAGCTTCGTACTCAACCTCATTGTTTGATGCTTTAAATACAAAACATATAGCTTGATACATGACAATTCCTTCTGGAGAAACCAACTGCACTCTAGATCCGCATCCTGATGAGCTGGAACCCCCATTTGTTTGAACTGCCCTTTTTTCTCCAAAGTTTTCTTCATCAATTTCCATATATGTTCACTTGGAATGAAACTTAACTAAAAAATCGGCTAATGATTGCGCTTTAATGGCCGTTATTGGCTCAAACTCGATATCGAGATCTCCCAATTCAACCGACCACTTAATCATTCTTCATGACACATCGGGCCTTTGGAACATAATTTTTAATGGAAACGATATGCGTACAATGTTAGAGTGGGCCTGAAAATACGGTCTCATTTTTTGTGCAGCAGTGGCTAATGCAAGGACTAATTTTTCTTACTTTAGATACCGCTTCTCAACATGTAGAAGATTTTTACTCATATAATACACTGGTCTTAGAGAGTTATCTCCTTCTTGGATCAAAACAACACTTACAACATAATTTGACCCTGCCAAGTAGATATACAACTTCTCCCCCATATTTGATTTTGTCAAGATTTCTGGCGAATAGAGATACTCTTTGATTTGATGAAAAACCTCTAAGCATTCTTGGGTCCAGTCAAAATAATTTTCTCTTCTCAATACCTGGAAAAAAAGAGCACACTTATTCGACGATCGCGATATGAATTTGTTCAATGTTGCCAATCTTCATGTTAGGATTTGCACTTCTTTGATCATTCTAGGTGGTGCCATAGTGCTCAGAGCCTTTAGCTGTATTAGATCGGGTTCTATCCCATGCTCACTAAATATATACCCTAGGAACTTTCCGGATCTCACCCTGAATGTACACTTTTTTGGATTCAACTTCAAATTTATCTTTGTCAAGTTAGCGAACATTTCTTCTAGGTCTGCTAAATAGTTCTCATCCTTTGCATTATTGACTAACATGTCATCAATATACACCTCAACATTTCTCCCAATTTGAGTTTCAAAAGCTTTGTTTACTAAGTGCTGGTAGGTTGCTCCAACATTCTTCAACCCAAACGGCATTACCTTATAGCAATGTAAATCTCTTCTGGTGATGGAAGTGGTACTCTCTTGATTTTTGTGTCCATTCAGAGTTGATTATATCTGGAGTAAGCATCCATAAAAGAAAGTAGCCGATTTCCAGAGGTTGAATCAACTAACTGATTTATTCTTGGTACATGAAAATGATCTTTAGGGCAAGCTCTGCTTAGATCAGTGAAATCCACACGCATTCGCCATTTTCCATTCTTTTTCTTTACTAGGACCGGATTATCAGTCCATAAAAGATATTATGACTCGCGTATGCAATCCACTTTAGTTAACCTATATACCTCTGCCATGATGGCTTCAGACTTTTCTTTAGAAAAAAATCTTCTCTTCTGGATTATGCGACAAACATTACTTCGTACTGTCAGCTTATGACAAATAAAATCTGTAGGGACTCCCGTGACATCTTTGTACACCATGCAAACAAATGTAATTTCATTTATAAATAATCTGATTAAAAAATTTTTTACCTCCAAAGATAACTTTGTTCCAATTTTGAGGCTTTTACCCAGAGAAAAAACATGGTATTCAAAGCTTTCGTCTAGGACCATAAAACTGAGGGCTTCCCTCGGATCATCTACGGGATCAGACCCTGATGGAAGCCCCACTGATTGTTATCCTTTCTTTGATTCGACCTCCTTGATTCGTTTAGGGGCTAAAGTTGCTCGATAACATTCTCTTGCCATTTTTTGTCTGGTTCTAACTGTTCCCACATTGTTTCCCACAGCATACTTTAAACATTGATGAACGATTGACGGTAGAACGTGCATTTTAGACAGCCAAGACCTTCCAAAGATAGAATTATAAGATATTGGGGCATCGACCAAAACAAACAAAACTGTAACTACCTTCTTGAATGGTCCCCGACCCAGCTCGAATCTTCCCTCGAATTCTCCTACTACATCAGTTGTAGCCTCAGTAAATCCTACTATTGTCTGATCCGATCATAGAATCATCAGTGGACTTTTGATCTGGCTGTAAGTAGTCATAAACATAATGTTGGCAGAGCTGCGAGTATCGATCAAAAATTTCGTATCTTGTTTCCGATTATTTCTGCCATGATAGCTACTACATCCTCATATAGACTAGTTATATCTCTCATATCATCATCTTCAAAACAGAGTATCGGAGGCGGACTTCCATACAAATGTGGTGAAACATCTACTTCTAAATAAGTTGCTGAAGTTACAATATGTCTCTTCCGAGAATAATTTGATGTTCCTACAATAGTGTCGCCCCCGAAAATTGTTAGTGATTCAAAAAAAGCACATACTATCGGATCTTCCACTATATTTATGTTGTTTCTACCCGATTTTGGATCTAAGTACTCAGTGGAGATGTCGAACGCATCAATAGATTCTTCATCAATTTTTTCTGATATCATTAAAGTTAAAACATCTTTTTGCTTTAAGATAGCTTATTGTTTTAGAGGAACCAAAGAATTCTTCTTCACCAACGAAGTCAACTTCCCATTTTCAATCAAGTATTGTATCTATTTTTTTCAATGCCATGCAATCCTTCGTATCGTACCCGGTATCCTCATGATACTGACAATATTTATATGTTATGTCCTCTATCGGATTCTGTATTGGAAATGGTTTACGAAAATGTACGTGCGAACGTGATTTCTCAAAGATAGTTGCCACATAGTTAGTTATTCGGCAAAATTAGCGGGTCAGATCCACTTGTTAGACATGGTTCAGACATATTGATGAGCATTGACCATTGGTGCATATTCTTTCACTCTTGGAGGTGCATGACTTATAACTTGAACAGGTGCTCGAGGTCAGACTACATTTTCCGGTTGTGATACTTGCTATCATATACTTGCTGGTGGTGGATTGCTTCTTATAATTGTTGGATCTTGGTAGAATTGATTCGGATTGAAGTATGATATGGATTCCAACTCCGATGCCCTCGTATCTTCTACCAAAATTCTTTTTTCTATATGGTCCATCATTGCTCTGAACGTCATAGCTTGTCTTTTCCGCAACATTATCCTTCATTACCCTAAGAAGCAGTCCAATTTGAAAGGCAACCAGAGCCACTTTTTCCTCACAGAATTCCATGTCTGTTTTCACTTGGATAAAATATTTCGTATATTCTTTGAGACTTTCCCCCACTTTTTTCATGTAATAGATTATCGTATCCCCATTCGCACATAACTTTTTGCTTCCCACAAAATGCTAGCAAAACATGCTCCAAAACATATCAGAATTCTTTATATAAACTTGAGGCAAACGATTATACCATTTTGATGTAACATTCTTGAAAGTTTGGGAAAAAACCATACACAACAGTTTATCATCATCATTGTAATTAATTATGAAATTTTTGAATTGTTCGACATGGCTATTCGGGTCTTGTATTCCGTCGAAATTTTCCAGTTTAGAAACATCAAACTACTTCGAAAGATGACCAGAAAATTTCTGGGGATAGAGGAGATAATCTCCAATTATGACTTTAAGACGAGTATTCATTGGATTACGGTGACTCATAGCATTTTCTAGATCTTGCTCTTCTTTTAGAATATTGATGAGCTTTTCTCTGAAACTTATCTTTGGACTGATAAATGTTTTGCACTTGGTCTACTCCTATCCTCCGTTCTTGTCGAACTCAGACTTCATTCTCGGTGAACTGATTATCGCTTTGTTTTCCGCATTCAACCTCTCTATATCTTCTAACAATTCATATGTCGGGCAATCAAAACAAATTCTTCGAGTAGCTCTTCAACACATCGATCATTATTGTATCCTTCGTTTGTTACTTGTTCCTCGATCATGAGATCTTTAGATGAATCTCTGATCGTATGGTTTTTCGGATCAACCTCTAGCTCTCCACAGAATTTTGTGTCCATTACTCTTACAATGTTTTTAAATTAGTATTATGGTTTTGGAACAACGATTCCGGGTACTAATCGGTTTCCCACAAACGGCGCCAATGATGAATTAAGATATTTCTTAGTTAATCATGTTAAAATTATGAGAGTATGAGAGTATTTGTCAAAGAAATGTTCATATGCGGATAATCCTAGAGAGAGAGAAATTGAATGAGTTAGAGAGAGAAAAAGACAAAAAGAATAAATATAACAATCATTGACTAATCATTGGACATTTTCCCCAAAAAGGGATGAAGTGAGTTTTAAATTTATATATTTACCCTCTCATAAGTAGATCTTCTCACCTTACTACTTTACTATTTATAAACAAGTTTACTAGTTATTACATATGACTCCCTCAACCCTTATGTTTGCTTTAGTTTGGCCCTTCATATTTAATCGCATATAAACCTTTTTTTTCATTACATTAAAGCTTATTATTCACCCTATTTTTCACCCCTTATCAATAGTTATCCTTTTTATGATACTTCTATCAGAGCCTTTGGGTGCAGCAGGTGTTGTGGCACTTGGTTCGACAACCCGATATTCCCTTCCTTGTTCGACTGGCACGACAAATGCAACCTATGACTTAGCATCGACCCTTTCTTTTAGCGAGACTCGTATTGGTCTATTCATTGAGAGGGCTCCGTAAAAAAAAACTTATACTTTGACATATGGGGACCCTTTTTTCATCAGCATGCGACCCTTTTTCTTCTTTTTTCTTCTTTGATACCTCAGGTTGTACATATTCTCCTTGACTAGTGGCCCGATTGTCTCACAGGTGAAATGGCTTCACCATCATAGATTTTTTATTTTTATGCTGCTCATGGTTATCTTGAGGATTTTTAAGCATTTCATTTTGGCCAATAGGTTCAGCTTTGTACATAGTTTGTTTTTTTTTCTTTTTCTTTTTAGAGACTTTTTTCCCTAGCTACTGTCAACATGAGTGTCATGATTGGCTCGTTTATTTTTATCTCCCTTCTTGCTCAATGTGGCCTCTTTGAAATCTTTTCCTTCTCTCTTCTTAGGGACATCCAACCCAATCCATGACTTATCCATATTGTACATGTGTTGAAGCAAAACATTCTCTCTATCCTCCGGGTTGGCCTTTTCCTCGGTTACAGCCAACGTTATATTCTCATCATCACCCATGGTTAACTCTGGCATCGATCACAAACCCACTAATAGAAAATTTTCCTTCGTAAAGAGAGTGAAACTCTAGCAAACACGTAGAATAAGTAGCATCGGCTACCGTCAACAACAGATTTATCTCACCTACCTCGTACACTTTGCTCCACTAGTGCTGGTATTGGTCCGAATCTATGCCAAAATTCAACACGTATATAACATATTAGTATAAGCATAAGTGCATTAAAATGAAAACCACATAAATCATATCTAACTTGTCTGTATCCATCTAGGCTCGAGTTGACCATGCTTTGAAACAATGTGATACTCCCACTTTCCCGATATAAAAAGAAAAGAGTTCTTTCAATTATGGTCGGATGAGGGAATCTTAACGATCTTATTTCTGCCTTGAGCAGATATGTAATAGAGTAGGGTTTTGGAAGACTTATACACCTCAATATTGGTCATGAAATTTGTTAAACTAATAGGTATATTTAAAACCCTCAAACCTAAAATATATAAAGCATCATACGTAAACTATTGACCGTTAGATAGGTAGGGAAAATATGTATATACCTAAAGAACCCTTATATGAAGGGGTGAAGTGGTAGCCAAAGACCCCAATCGAAAAAATGGTATAGAAATAATTCTCGTCTCTCTACCCCGATGGGAATAATGTTCCCACATCAGGAACATGAGTTACCAACGAGTCGAAGATGCCATACTCAAACCTAGAGTCTTGATGCTCTTCCTTCGTTGTTTGATCGTAAGTATCAGCTAATTGACCAACTATAAATTATTTTTTCTCCACCACGTCTACGCAGGGATGGTCGTGGTGATTTTTGCCTTTTTTTTTGTCTCTTGCGAGCCTTTTTATGAGCCATTTTTGGTTTCAAAGAACACAACTTACCAATATATATATATATATATTAAAATTAATATGAGTCCTTATAGTTTCTGGATTTCAATGACAAGAGGGGGTTCTTGGCATATTAACCTTAATCTCAATACTATGATCTCACTTAAATCGTTCGAGCCAAGGATCAACCCCTACTATTCCAAATTGCGACCTAATAGACTCTCATGATCAGCTACTCAATTAATCACTCATCTTACAAAACATAATGAAGTGATTTGATAAGTTTCATACCTGTTATAAACAATACAGATGCAAGGAGGTTGATAGTGTAGAATCAAGTTAAGAACTTCACTACGAGGTTCTAAAACAATATACTATCACGACGAGTGCTTTTACATGAAATACCCAAATGAGAAAAATGAGTCTTCGTATATGCATATTACCCTTGACTCATTTGAGCCACTGGAATCTAATTTAATCCACAGTCAATATAATTATTATTTTATTGTATATAAAACTATAAAAAAACGAATCGACTTGTGGTTCACAGATGATTTTTTTTCTACATGCGTCGCATAAAGGAAAGCTATTGGTGGCGACCAAAGGTCCTTTTGATAAAAAATGATTTAAATATTATCAACATATATATCGTATAAATATTAATATATGACATCATTTTATATTTATTGCATGTCTCGTAAAATTATTTAAATAGTCCTTTAAAAAATTAGTTTTATAAAATTACGTTAAGGACTAGGGGAGTCTTGATAAGGCTATGCCGTCTGAATATATACATTCCTTATTACGTTCATGATAAAGACTGACAAAAGGGTAAGTTATACGTGTCACAATATGACCAAACTATTGGATTATTGGTGACTAGACGATGATAATAACCTATTGGATGAGGGTCATACAAGAAGTATAAGGTAGTTGAAGAACAAATGGATCAATGACGAGATGAGGTAACCAATAAAAGAGGTGAATATTTTCAAGATGAGCATAATAAGAACAATATGAGATAACAAAATGTATACGAGACGAGAGAAACATTCTACTCGACAGGAGCGCGAACCGAACACATACACTTGATGCCTGATCATTTATTAGAAAGTGACACGTATCATAATTTTGTACGTTACTTAGAAACATAATTGTATATATATTAGGAAATATGACCAATACTTTAGGAACCTTAACACGTTCAACATACTAACGATTGAGAAATAAAAATAAAGGGAGTAATGGACGAAGAATATAAATAATGGTGAAACCCTGCGCAAAAAACATGGTAGGTCCTCCATGTTTGCCAGTTATCTCACGTCAGTCATCTTTCTTTATCTTTATATTAAACAAGTCCCTCACGTTTTCACAAAAGAGATATGTTGTTTTGTTTTTGAAAACATGGGGACCTGTTTATTACAGAGGTAAAAGAAGGGGACTGAGGTGAGACAATTGACAAACATGGGGAACCTGCAATGGTTTTTAGCCGTGAAACCCTGAATGCAAATTGATCTGATTCTCAAAATACAAATAAGTTATTAGACTAATTATTTATTTTATTCGCCGATTATTTATCATTATTTTGGCATCACATTTGAGAAGGATTTTCACGTATAAAAAAACAACAGTGCAGATTGATAAATTGAAGTTCTATTGAGATATTCCAAAATTCGAGGAACTTTTATTTTAAAATGAATCATTTAAAGTGTTCATTTGGAGTTTGAAGTGTAATTTTTTTTGGATAAATCATCAATAAGAACATAATCAAATCTGATCAAGACCTGTAAAATCATTAACTAGTAGAGCCACCAAGAAATATAAAAAAAAAGTTCAAAGGTTGGCAGGTCATCTAGCACTATTATCCATACTTATCTCTAAGACTGCTGATAAAAGTCACCTTTTTCCAAGTATTTAAATGAGAAAATAAGTTCAATTGGAACGAGGAATATAACGAGGCCTTTCGCACTTTTTTTTTGACTTCAATAGAGATACTATCAGCTCAATTACTACATAAATCAGTGTATCTATATTTATTTGTCTCTCATTGTTGAGTGTCGTCTTGGTTGAGAAGATAAAAAAGGTGTATAGATTAATATGTTATGTAAGTAAAAGTCTAATTGATGCGGAAAAATATATTTGGATCTAGATGAATTGGCCTTAGCATTGGGGGTAGTTGCAAGAAAGATGAGATTTACTTTCAAAGTCATACCATTGTCCTACGAACTTCTTTTCCTTTATAAAATATGCTACAAAAATCAGATATTTCAGGAATGCTCACACGATGGTCAATAGATTTGGTGGAATATGAGATCTTGTAAGAAGAACCTTGTACGACGATCAAAGCTCAGTCCGTTGCTAATTTAATGAATGAGTTTGCTGGTTGAAGAACTAGTGAAGATGATGGTATACAATCAGACATGGAAAAATATTGGGAATGAGTAGTTAAAGTTAATAGAGCTTCAAGTCTTAACAAGGAATAAGCTTCGATCGTCTTGAGAGCGCCATTTGGTGAAAAAATTGTACAATTGGTAAAATTTGGGTTTGATGTTACAAATAACATGGAATAGGATGTAGACTTTTGGGTGGTTTAAAATAAGCTTGTATTTGTGGATCATAAATCATACGAGTAAGATCAGATTCGCAGTTGGTAATTAAAAGGTGTGTATGAGGCTAATCAACAAATTATCAGTTGAGGGAGATTCTAGAGGCATTTAAATAGTATGAAAATAAATTTGAAAGATTACAATACAAACAGGTGCATTGTTGATACAACTCAGTTGTAGACCCGTTAGCAAAAACAATAGTTTCAAGAGATAATCCACTTGTCATCATTCAAGAGAGGTTTTCTAATGAAGACAAAGAGCAGGAAGTTGAGGTTTTAGCAATATAAATAGTTGAAGATTAGACATAATAATTTTATTATATTTGAGAGATCAAATTCTCCTTAAAGGAAAACCAAGGCTCATGATTGAGAATTCAAGTTGTTAAATATATGATTATTGAAAATATCTTATACAGAAAGAGTGTTATGAGACCGATGGTATGATGTTTAAAAAATAAGATGATGTTATTTTTTGTCCAAAGGTATTTACATGAAGCGGTTCCCGAGGCTCATTATAGATCTAAACGTTTGATCAATATTGTCTTCTTGCATGTTTTTATTTCCTAAAATTAACAGCAAATGTCTAGGCCATCGTTCAAGGATGTGACATGTGTTAGAAGTATGATGATACAAGCCATGTCAAATAATCTGATCAGCATAGTCTTAATGCCTTGTCCACTTGATAAATGTGAGATTAATTTAGTAGGTCTTCTGCCAATGGCTACAATGAAAATGGAGTAATTGGTAGTAGTTATTGACTACTTTCCAAAATAAGTCGAAGCCAAAGCCTCATACAAGATAAGGGTCTAGGAAATCTGTGATTTTTAAAAAGTCAGATATTTCCTAGATACAGGGTCCCAAGAATTCTAATAACAGATAATGGGCCTAAATTTCATAATGAAAAGATGATGATGTTCGAATAAGATATTGAATAGAAAAATATTTTTTTTTGATTCCGTATTACCCCTAAGAAAATGGGCAAGTAGAAGTGATGAACATAACATCGATAAATGGAATAAAAAAAATTGAGGAGCTAAGGGAAAGTGGTCGGATAAGTTAACATAGGTGCTTTGGGCATACATGACGACCCCCATATCTACCCGAGAGAAACTCCCTTTTTGTTAGAATATGGGATCAAAGTTGTAGTTACAGCAAATATCATCATTCATAGTCATAAAATACAATATTATTTGAAGGAAGGAAAGTCCATATTAATTTGATTAAAGTACGACGAGACCAAGCTGAGGTTAGGGCGCACAATAAAATATTCTAAAAGAACATATTTAACTCATAACTAAAACCCAAAGCTCTTAAATATGAAGATTTTTTCATGAATAAAATCTTTTAAGAAGCAAAGAATGCAAAAAATCTAGCTCGAAACTAGGATAGAATGTACAAAGTTATTTTCAGAAGACTTCATGGGATGTATCGGTTAGAAGACAATAAAACATCCTTGGAGCATCCAACATTTGAAAATATATAAAGAAAATTTGTAATATGCTTGTGCATTGTTTTTTCATTTCTGGTGGTGCAGGAGGTTTTTTTAGTGAGGTATATTGTAAGAGTTCGTTAATAAAGAAGTTTGACTTTGAAAGAAAGAATCTGAAAATAAAAATAACCATTCGAGTTTGATAGATATTAAAAAAACAATCTTAGATAAAAAATAAATATTTGAACTATAAATATAAATATTGAAATCTAATAATAAAATATGGATAATAAAGATATTATTTGAGTTATAAGAATTCTAAAAAAACAAACAAAAAATTCATATGAAAAGAGCCGTATATAATGATAAATATTAAAGTTATAATACACGGATAATAATAGACTATATATATACATACAAATAAAATTATATACTTTAATTTTGAATGATTGTAATTTGATATATAAAATTATAAAATGATTTGGTTTGATGGTGACCAGTCCATCCGTTATAAATAAATTAAAAACACAAACCTCCAATTAAAGGACCTCTATCATTTGGACAATAACTAATTTGGTTACATTATTTTATCTATCCTCAAATCTCTCTCGTCACTATAGACATTCTTTTTCTTTTCCTCTCTCCTGCAAATTCAGTGTAATTTTGGATTCCTTACTAAATAATTTATCTTATAAAAAAAGGGGCTGCCGGTGGAAAATATTTAGTTTTCTGTACTTTTACCAAAAGTAGTACCAGAATTTTTTCCGTGTTTTTTATATTCCGTAGAAGATTTTTAAGAATCATTTTAACGGGAGTGATTTCAAGAATCAATCGAGGGAAAACAAATTTACAGTTCAAATTCAAGAGGCGACCCTATTAATTGAACGATAAATTAAAGAATGATGGAATGAAAAATAAAATCTCATTACAGTGTACACTTTAAGACGACAATCAATATCGATGGAAATGGAATGGTAAGTCAAAGAATGCTTTATTTCATCAGATTTTATACTAAATCCATATTACGAATCAAGATGCATCAAGAAAAATAAAGGTTGATAAACCTATAAATTTTGTTGTAGTAAGAAAGAATCCAAAACCTATAAATTCATCTCCGGTAGTTTGTACAAAGAGAACATGGTTAATAAACGAATTCTAAGGTTGAAAAACAATAAAGTCATGCAAGTGGTCATACATAGCCCTAACTAAAAATGTTAAAATAGCGAAAATGGTTATAGCACAAGCCTAAGGTTCAAAAACCATAAGGTTACGCAAGTGCCCATAGTGAGCCTTGACTTAAAATGTTAAAGTAGCAAAAATAGTTCATAGACCAAGCCTAAGGTTGAAAAAGCTTTAGGTTATGCAAGTGGACATACTATGCCCTAACTTAATTTGTCAAACCATAAAAATGGTTAATAAATATAGTGTGAGGTTGAAAAACCATAAGATTACGCAAGTGGTCATATTGTGCCCTGACTTAATAATCAAATATATATACTGACCCCACGAAAAGAATAAAAATAAAAAGACGTCGCCAAAATAAAAATAAGTAAGATTGAAACGGAAATTAATCAAAACTTAGAGTTGAGTACAAAATATGAAGATTCCATCAGAAGAGCATAACAAAATTGAGAATAAGTAATTTAGTAATGTAAAGAATTTCTTTCACCAATAGCATCGTCAAATCAACCATTATGAGGAAGAGAGCTTCTTTTGTTAGTGACTTCAAAAACTTTATTGGTATAAGATGGAATCGCATTGAACAACATGAGGTACATTGACAAAAACTTCTTCTGAACGATATCCTCCAATTAAAATATGAGGTACATTATCATTCTCAGTTTCTCCTTCATCACATGACGAACCCGGAGGCTTGTCTTCAGGTACTATAAACTTAAGGTTGCCCAAGATAACGTTAGAATATTTTTTTTACAAATATGTACGATGGTATCTTTTTTAACATTCTCAAAAAACTTTTGGACAAGAGACATAATATGTTCTTCTTTTTCCTAAATAGTTTTTTCACCAGCTTCGAAACAAATTCCTTAACAACCTTCTTAACACTTTCCACAACTTGTTTGATTTCTTCAGTTTTCTTTGTTTCAAAATTATCAAGTTTGTCTTGAAATTTGATAAAATCAGATTTTAAAGCAGCATTTTAACATTTGAAAACTGTGTTTTCAGAATTCAAGTCAGAATTCTTAGTAATCAATGTATTGATTTTAGTAGACATAGTGTTGATTTGTCTCTTCAAACCAACATTTTGTTTAATAGTGTTAACATTTTGAGAAATTAGCTTATCATTTTGAGAAAGTTGTTTAGTATCGTGAGTAATTAAAGACATTTTTCGAGAAATCAACTCCATATTTTCAGTCATGATAACATCTTTTTTTAGCTTGTAAACTAAAAACCAAATTTCTTTTTGAAGTTTACTCCTTGCCACTCTATCAACTTTTTTCTTTAATTTGAATATAGTTTTTAATTTTTTCCCAAATATTCAGTAAGTTCTTTAATAAATACAACACCATAAGTTCCAGCTTGAATTTTTTTTTAATATCTGATGAGGTCATTTGCCAATAAGCAACATCATTGAATTGTGATAACCTTAGAAAAGAAGATAAAAAAATGTTCATCAAAATACGTTGAATAATATATATTGATTTAAAACCTCTATTTGAAGCTCAAGTTGTCTTTGTAAGATGTCAGCAATACTCATTGTATTGTAATGTGACATATTGGGATAATATTTGAGTTGGTGAATCATCAGTAATGCTGGACATGGAAGATCAGTGGAAGCATGTCGTTGGCTAGTACATGGGGGAGATGATGGTTGAATAGATGAAGAAGTAGCAATAAGAGCAACTTTTTTACCTTTTGTTTGATAATAATTTAAAGTTGTAAGTTTTTTAGACGTGTTTTGCCTTTTATTTTTTGTTGATTAGAAAAAACAGTACAGATTTTGTTATTCATAACAAGGGCATAATTAGGAATGCTAGGATGTGTTTTATTTATAACAAAACTTTTGTGAGATATGAAAGATTTTTACTTGTTTACGTAGGGAACTTGTTATAAGCAGGAAAGTTTTTGTTTAAGGAAACACGGATTATATTGGAAACCTATGCATTATTTATGTTCATATTACGTATCTTGTTAGAGGTGAATGCATATTTCTTATTAGAAATTGGTGTGGACTATTTTCGACTGAGGGTAATTTTGTCAGATGTTTGTAGTGTTTCAAGGGTATTAAATGTTAAAGTGTTTTGTAGTGAGAGATTTAAGCTGTCTGGTTGTATTAAATGTTTATTTCTCTCATTAATGAAAGTAGTTTGGTATTTATACCTTTAATTATGGGCCATATGGGCTTTTGGGTTAAACTTATGAAATCGGGTCGAGTTCAAAAACCTATTAGTTTATTAAGCAGATTAGTAATTAGCTTAGTCAAAAGGTGTTTAGTGTTTCAATACTTTTGTCATGTCCGGATGGTTCAGTGGGTGATTACTGTCCGGATTGCTCCTGTCCGGTTTCTACAGTGAGTGGTGAACATTTCCGGACTCATCAGAAATGTGGGTATATATATATTTTTAATATGGATTCGATCTTATCTTGTGAGTATTCACCATTTTTATTAGGAGGTCCTTCTGATGGTGTAGGATTGTTTAGTAAAGTGTTATAATTTTCATCTTGTTGAGAAATATTGACGAATTCATTGTGTTTCTTTCTCCTGCAAATATGATAATTTCCTTAAGGGTCATCACGATCATCATCTTGGTGAGTAGTTTTTGCATCATGATGAGGTTGCTCTTTCTGATAAATAGATTATCTTGGAGATTCATTATTTGTGTCATTTTTTGATTTCTTTTTAGAAACATTTAAACCAAGCGCTCCCTTGTTCTTGTTGTGTATTCATTGAAAGTTTTCCATCATCTTTTATAGTAAGTTCTTTAACTAACATAGACAAACTAGCAATAAATTTTCAGTGGTAAAAAGAGCATAATATTCAAGATACTAAATGTTCAGCATATTCTATCTTACACGTGTTCATCCACCTTCGTTTGACTTGACCATATTCTTGTACTTCTCGATATTCTCTGGTGAGGATAAAAGTAGCCTGAGGGTAGGCTGGTAATTTCAAGTGGAGTTTTAAGGCGGCGTGAGGGTGTTTCAGGGTGGTGTGAAGGTGTTTCAAGATATTTCAAGGTGGAGAGAGAATTGAGCAGCTTGGCAGCAGTAAAGTTTTGTTACCCATAGTTAATGCTGGTGGTTGGGTATTTATAGTATGTAGTTTGGGCCCTTATGGGCTTTCGGGTCAAGTTTAATGGACCCGGGTCATGTTTAAAGACCCATGAGTTTTAAGTAGATGAGCAGGTAGCTTAGTCAGATAGTGTTTAGGTATTTTAGTACTTTAGTCATAGTTCGAACTGCTTTAGATTTGCAGTGTTCAAAGTCATCTGTCCGATTCAAAAGTCATGTCCGAATTAAGCTCTTGGAGTCTGTCCGGTTTACGGAGAGATTTACCTTGGGATGCCCTTCCGGGGAGCACTCCGAATTCGGACTCATCATTCTCAATACCCACTTACAAAAATAGAAGAAATTTTCCAATGATGGTCAGAAGTAGGTAATTGACAATTTTATTAATGTTTCTGATATGTACACAATAAAAAATGAGGTTTTTTTAGTTTCAAAATATCAGTATTTGTGAAGAAGTCTAGAAGATCAACAAGTGTTTCAAGAATTTTTAAGCTAAACAGTACACTGAGTATCGTACACAAGCTGTTAGTCGTTAGTTGGGAAGGGCATATGTAAATATAGGCTTTAAACAGCAACTCGTCCATGGACTACTGATTTTAGTGACGTATAGTCCATGGACTTTCAAAAGTCCGGCGATAGTCCTTGGACTATTGAGTTTGGATAAAGTTAGTCCTCAACATTTGGTGATTAACGTAAAGTTTCCACTGACATCAGATTCAACAAAAACTTGTATCACCAATGGTCTCTCGACTATAGGTCGAATTTCAAATATAGTCAAGGTTAAAGTCGAATGACCATTGGTGATACACATTTCTATTCAGTATGGTGCAACGTGGAGGACTAACTTTATCTAAACTGGATAGTCCATGGACTACCATCGGAGTTTTGAAAGTCTAGGGACTATCTGAATTAGTGTTTAAAACATGTAAATATATGTGAAGAATTCTTGGATAAATTTAAAAAGAGGAAACTGAACACCCTAGTGAAATATGTAGTAAATAAATACATTTCACCTATTTGTATTTTGATGGGTTAATTCACCAGTATCAAGAATACGAGTAATAACATCGTTACGAGTACTGTATTCATATCTAAAGATTTGATCTTACTTTTCATACATATATTTATAGGTATATTGACAAAAAAATGGAGGAACTCTTTCTCTATAACATCTACATGAGGAAGTTGAGTTTTGGCTAATTTCGAAGATAGTTTCCTTTGAAAACCATGTCTGGATAAAAAGAAGAAATAATATCAACATAATTTTAAACTAATTATGCTTTTATGTTTTGTTTTCGATTCAACATCAAAAAGATAAAATCTAGGTTTAATAATAAGAGGAAGAAGTATAAGTTAATACTCGAGTTTTAATGGCGAAGTATAAAGTATGAATTTCTTTTATGAAATTAAGATTTTTTTTCTAAAGTGCTATTAATATTTACTAGGTAATCTAATTTGATTAATAATCAAAACATATATGAACAAAAAGTAAAGAAAGGAATCGGTGTAAGAGACCAAAATTGAACTAAAATTGATTGATATATTTCTAAAAAAGAGTGAATGAAATGATTTAATTTTTTGAAATTGAAACAATTTTTAAACTTGCCAAAATTTGTAGAGGTTAAATGTTAGATTTTTTACACATGGCAATACAAATCTGAAATGTCAAAAGTTTAGTAGCTACCGAAACTAAAATAATAATAATTAATTAATAATAATTAAGTTCCTCGATGATACCTCCTCTAGATAATTTTTTAGTAGAACTCACATAAACTATTTTACGAAAATTACTTCAAAGACTAAGGCGAGTCCTGATAAGACTATATCCTATAGATAATATATATTTTTTATGGTGATGAGCTAAGTATATATCAAAGGCTAACAAAAGGATAAAATATGGGTACTAAGAAGCAAATGAAGAGGTACAAGAGGAAGATCAGAAAGAAGATATTATAAGGGTCAGAGAGAGCTATAAGATTAGCATATAAGAAATATTTTGGACAAGGGTCAGAAAGAAAATATTAGATGCATGTCATAAAGAAAATTTTAGAAGAGGATTATAAAGAAGATGTAGACGAGGTCATAAAGAAGACGTTAAATGAAGGTCATAAAGAAGAAGCTAGACGATGTCATAAGAGAGTTATAAGAAAAGACGAGGTGAGCAGAACCTAGAGGACGTTCAAGCAGTTACAACTGAACAGCACGTGTCACTAGGTAATAGGTTACAATTTATTATAGGCCATTATGATACGTGTAAATTAATAATTGGTACATAAGATCTTGGAAATAATAAAAATAAGGTCTTAATGCTCCATTTGTAGATTGGTCACTTTTAGATACACAAAATACTTTGTAGAGTTATATCATTTCTCGATTCTTTTACAATAAATTGGCTTTATATTTGAGAATATAAAATATATTATCAGAGGTGGTATATTCAAACTTCTCTAGCAAAGCAATGATAATGCCTATAAAATTGATGCTTCCGTAAGATATGGGCATTTGTACAAGTTTTAATCTTTCGGATTTATCTTCATTAGAAACAGGTGAACTGACTTAAAAAAAAACATTCGCAAGTGGGAGGGAGTTATAAGGACATCCAAACATATATGATTGAATACCAACATGAGATAATCAAAATAATAACTTTTGAAATTGGTCATATAACACGCTTAAGAGCAAATGAACTTTGTGAATATTTAAACAAGGTTGTAGAGAGTCTTATAAAAAAAACGGAGCATGAACAACCTTACATTTTAGCTACTAATAAAGATAACTAATTTTCTACACACGTAAAATGGTTCCAGAAAATCTTGTAAAATAAATACAAAAATAAAGTTCAATCTTCAAATAGTTTGTTAGGATATCTTTTAATTTTCTATCCTTTAGTTAGTTTTTTTAGATATCTTTTAATTTTTTATGTATTAGTTAGTTTGTTATGATATCTTTCAATTTTTTATGTGTTACTTAGTTTGTTAGGATATCTTTTAATTTTCTATCTTTTAGTTTGATATCTTTAAAGATATCTTCTTCTAATTTTGAAGACTTTGGTTACATTTCACATTTAAATAGTTTTTATCAGCATTGGAGAAATAAGAGGCAAGAAAGTGATAAAATATGAATAAAAAATATGTTTCTACTCAAAATACTAATCTAAAAAATATATATTTAAATTATTTAAACAGGATATGTTTCACAATTTATTAACAATATGTGTTTCGTAATTCATAAACGACTTACAAAACATGTTTCGCAATAAATAGTTGATAAATCATATACTAATATTTTCACATTTACAATTCAAATATAAAGATTGTTTTCGAGTTTCCAAATTAGAAATCTTAAATACATACTCTAAAATACACATTTCACATATTTACCTTGTTCCATATTTTGTGTATACATATATAAAATGTTGTGTAGTTCACATTTAACTTATATAACATATTTTATGTTCGTAAATCACATATAATTCGTGTTTTCCAATTTGCAAAAAAGAAAAAAAATGATTGTTTTCATATTTAGCTCATACAACAATATTCCTTTATGTTTCCTAGAAAAATATTACATCGATAAATAATATTACACGACAAACATGAAAACTTTGGAGATAAGATCTAAGTGTTACAAAAAAATCCAATTTTAAAAAGTGTTCTTTGGAATTATATTCGAGTGAGTATCCATTTTTAGTATAAAACTCTTCCATGACTTGAAGTAACATTTAATTAGAATTGGGAAAGCAGAACTATCTTCATAAACGAATCTCTTATGTTTTCTCGAAAACAACCCATGAAATTCGATATGATATATCTAAACCACAATCGTATTCAACCAATGATTCTACGATGTGGGTTGTAGCATCACTATTGGATCTAATATAATTCGATATATTTTTAGCAATAAAATTCAATATCAATTGTTTCTTATTTTCTTTCGAAAACTGGTACCACGAGTATGTTTTCCCGCTTACTTCTCAATGATAATAAAGTATGTGAATGTATCAATTGATTAGTAGAGTCTGTGGATATGACCCCGACATGTCTCTTTTAAACAAGAAAGTGCGATGCTCCTGACCGCTTTTACAAGCTCACTCACTTGTTGAGCTAGATCACCATTTCTCTTGTTATTGAAAATGACAGATCATCGTCCTCTTCGTTATTACATAAGAAAATGAAAGTTATATCGTTCATGGGAGTAACAGATGGACAAATCCGGTTTTTCTCGTATGGAGGATTTTCCACTTTGGAATGGTGAATTAGCTCATCGTTATTGCGTACCTCTCGGGGGGACGTGAGTTGCAACGCCGAGATTCTTTGTCCGATTGTGGATATTTTTCCTGACCTTAGATTCATTTTGTTGAGAAGTTGGCTAATTTTGTTTCCCGAAAACGGAACCAAAATGATGAGACAAAAATCACCCGAACTTATAGTACTAAAACAATTTGAACAAACAAATATATGGTGTAAAAGATTGTATGAACTTGAACGATTAAATGAAGAATACTTGTATATTATTTGTAGTATGAATTACAAAGCAATATATCTTGATGCTGCTAGTGTTTTCTCTCTAACTTTCACCTACATTAAAAATGCTACATTAACTCAATATATAGTAATTCCAATTTGGAGAGACCTTAGGCCGGCTTCTTATTGGTGCAAACTTTCTTAGACTTCCAGACATTTTTTCGAAGAAAAGTACGTCCTTTGGGGCAGCCATTTCATACAATATCAAGCTATGCTTCTGTTCATTTTCAGACACGGCTTTCATACACTTTAATAGCACGCGGGGGAGGGAGGGATGATAGAGGCTAAGTATTTGTTGACTAATGATCGTGGGGACTAAACACATGCTAGTTGCTAGCTTATTGCACGGATTCGCGAGCCATTACTTTCAGACTCTACCGATTGAACCGGATGAAGTTTGGCTAAGTTTGGTGTGCTTTGGGAGAATTATTTCCCCTTATCGGGCTAATTTTAGCTAGCTTGGCCTTAAGAGACCAACTAGTCGCATGAGTTGATTGGGCCAATCTTGACCAGCACTGGCCTTAAGCAACTAGGTGGTTGCTTAAGGCCCTTGTGCCAAGTTGGTCAACTTTGGCCTTAAGGGACCATGCGGTCACTTTAGCCACTTTTGCCAACATGCTCGATCGCGTCTAGCACCAGAGACGCGTTTGTAGGGTTTGAGTTCGGTTAACTTACCTCAAATTTATTTGTTTCGTATCATTATTCATTCGTCTTAGAAAACAAATACTACAATATATAATATTAAGTCTCTCCATAATAATTGTTTATATGAACTATAAATTTCAGAGATCACACAGTAGTCTCTTCTAAGACATCTTTATGTTCCTCTGACCAAAGTTCCGTCAATTTCTTCGTCGCCTTAAAGAGTATATTTATAATGTATGATACCAATCTCTCTCCAAAATAGAATGAACAAACTCCTAACATAAATAATTATTTTTTTGTTGAAAATACGTAACTAATTATGTTTGTAAAGTAATACAACTTTAACCATCGTTACTGAAAACTTGTACTAGCAGTCACACCGAAAAAACCTAAGTCCAATATGATGGCCTCTTGGCATGTGCATACTTTTTCCCATATGATGTCCTTCATACTAATACAGTATTCGCCTCATCCAATGGTCTTCATGCTGATGGACTCACTCGGTTTAACCAATGACTTTCTACTCGATGTAGCCAATACCTCAAATGATGACATTCTGGTCGATGCAGTTGCTCAGCTTGACCAAAGGCTTCTGGGAAGATGAAACCAATGCCTCGGCCGATGCAACTGATGAATGCCGACACAGAAGATGTTTGAAGATACCTAGGCCGATGCACCCAATCAATAAAGATTTAATTTCCAAGTCAGAATCATACTTTCACAATTCTCCACTTTTATTTTTTACTTTAAGAAATGAAGCACAATTGTCTTAACTTTAATTGCCGTCTTGCAAAGGCTTCAAACACGTCAAATATACAAGTCTAATAAATGCATGAACTTATTTGTTGTCATCGGTTTAGTAAACATATATGATTAATTGTCACTTAAAAGAACAATTATCTAGCACAATATCCTCATTTTCAATAATACTTCTTAAGAATTGAAGCTTAACATCAACGTACTTAGTTCATTCATGAAACACTAATTCTTTGACAAATGTACACTTTTGTTATCTTGGTTATCACAATGGACCATTAGAATTTCCTATTGAACCTCAAGTTCCCTCAACATATTAAGTTGTTTTAACATCAATATATACAGTTTGTAAAGGATAATGCTACTATGGATTGAAGATTCACTTTCCAACTTACATCACTACCAAAAAACACAAACGCATAATTAGTCTAAGACTTACTGGTATCCAAACAACCAATATAATTAGAATCAACAAAACCCTCAACACTTTCAGAATCCAAACCAACATTTCTATACACCAGTCCACAAACTTTTGGATCCTTTTATATATCTCATAACCCATTTGACATCCTGCAAATGTCCCCTGGATAGCCTCGACATGAATTTGCTCGCCAAGCATAAAGCATAAACCAAATCACGTATACTACATAATATGGCTTATATAATACTTCCCACTACATTGGAATAAATAATTTCTTTCATTTTCTACATATTCATGTCATCATCTTTAAGTTAGTTTAAATTTTTTAGTAATGGGACAAGTGACTAGTTTTTCCTATGTCATACCAAACTTGTCACACGCCTTCTTCAAATAATCTTCTTGTGACAAAAATAAAGTCTTTCCTTTTTTAACCTCTAGTTATCTTTATCACAAGAATCTTCTTGGTTTAGCCTAAGTCTTTCATTTTAAACATGCTCCTCAACATTTCCTTCGAGGCTCAGTTGTTACCTTGTCTTTGTTTGCAACCAACATATTATCTACGTACAATATTAGATATATATCAATAGAAAAAAATTCTTCTCATAGACACAACAATCATAACTGTTTCTTCCAAAACCACTTTTAACCATGAAATCATCAAAACATTTATACCATTACCTATGATATTTCTTCAAACCATATAACTCTCTCTTCAAGAGATATACATGAACATTCATTACTTGTTTATAAATCCTTTAGTCTGCTTCATGTAAATGATTTCCTTAATGGCCGCATGTAAGAAAATTATCTTAACGTCAGTCTGGTGTAACTTCATGTCAAACTTGGCATTCATTGTAAGTAGATACCCGATTGAGCTATGTTTCACCATAGAAGATAATATCTTATTGTAATCCACACTCTTATGTTTAGTGAACCCTCTAGCAACCAACTTAGCCTTGTACTTTACCTTTTCAACCCTATTAATTTTTTTATTCGTTTTAAATCTATTTTGTAATCACCTATTTTCACCTTCAAGTTTGTCTATCGTATCATATGTGTTATTCTTGATAAGAAAAGTCATTTTATATTCCTTAGTTACAAGACACTGGGCTTTATCCTTACTTTGCACTTTTTTTGAAGTTTTCAAGCTCATAGCAAATAACCTCAGATGTCATAACTAATGTGCAACCTGTTAGTTCAACATATCTGAAATATTGAGGAGTTCTAATCACATGTATGGTCATGTACTTTGCTATCTGTGAACCATGTTGAGCTTAAAAAACCTTTCTTTTTTTATAAACGTTTCTTGTCCGGATGTATTAGTTGGTTCACTTCTTGAACCACCAACAGATTTTGATCAAGGTTACTTCACCTCAATCTCAAGTATGTCATTTTTATCAGGTAAGACTTTAGGCTTTTCACCATAAAATATCGGATACTCATTCTAATTGAATGTTACATCCCTGATGATTAAACACTTCTTATAAAACATTTCTTATTGATTCATCAAGTCAGTCATACTAGATGAACATCTATTTGTGACGTAGTCGGCAGTCATTGTTTCTGACTAAAACTTCCGCAACAACTTAGCAATCTACCTCACCCTCTTAAGAATGGTTATGCGCATTCTTTCAGCTATTTTATTTTTCTCGGTAGTGTTATATGTCAAGTTATCTATTCAATTTTACAGTAATAAGTAAATTCAATTGCATATAATTCAATATCAATATCAGTTCTATACTTTTACTATTTTTATCAATTTGTTTTTGTCTATGATCCTCCATTGCTTGAATTTATCAAAAACCTCTCCTTTTGACTTCAAAAAATAAATATATATCTTATTTAAGTGATCATCAATAATTGACAAAGTATTTGTTACCTCTATGTGTTTTAACCCTTGCTCCCCCTAGATATAAGCATGTATATGTCAATGTTTCCTTTTGTTGTGTGTTCAGATCTTACAAACTTGACCCTGCTAATTTTTTCACATATATATATACATGATTGACAAAATTCCAAGCTAGTTAGTTTATCATTTATAAACCATCCTTGTTTCTGCAACTCCAACAATCCGTTCTCACTCACATGTTCCAACTTCCAATGTCATAGGGTTGTTTATCTACTTTTCCCTTAGAAGTTAGACACTTTACCTATCATAGTATCTTCGTTCAAGGAATAAAATCCATCTTACAGGTTTTCATTCATAATAGTTATGACACCTCTAACAATTTTCATGTAACCATTTTCAACTTTGTTGAAACAACTTAAATTGTCCAACATGCTAAAGGATATTAGAATTCTTCTCAGATCGGGAACATACCTTATATGTGTCAGAATCCGATCATAATCATAAAAAATTTGGATCGTTACATATCCTATTCCAGCTATCTTGAAAGCTTTGGTATTGTCAAGTAACACAGTGCCACCGTTGTTCTCGTTAAATGATTGGAACTAGTATCTATGTGAAAACAGATGGAAAGAACACCCCGAATAAAGAATCAACTCCTTACGGCCTTCATATGAAGAGTGTGTCAAAATCTTTGCAGAGTTATATCCTTTAGAAGCCACATAAACATCCCTTTGGTATGATATACAATCACCTTGCTTCCTCGGTCTTTTGGGACATTCATTTCTAAAAGGATCCAAGTTTTGCAATAATGACATCTTATCTTGGACTTATCAAAATTCTTTGATCACTTTAAGCTAAAATTTCCTTTGACCTTGTTATTATCCCTTATTTTTTACCTCTCTAATGTTCAAAGCTTTATGGTTACTTCCCGAACTTCCAGACTTCTTACATTGCATGAGTTCCAACTCATTGGACCTTATTGCATGTTATAAGTCATGCATCAATGATGTTTCTTAGTTGTATCGATGGTACCCTTCAACTGTCTATATACATATGGTAATAAGTTTAGTAACACTGGAATTTATAACCTTCTCCTATTATAATGATACACTTTTTGCTCGCGACATCTGTGAACATAAGCATTATTATCGAACCATGTTAAACTTATGTTTTTTTTTCATTTGTGTATGAATCATTTATGATACATATTGTATTTTGATTTATAAAATTTAGTGGTTGAAGAATCACATACATTTTAAAAAGAATATAATTTTATATATTGAATAACAGAATTAAAATATGAATAGAGAAAAATGTGAATAAAATGAGTACGTAAAGACAAGTGACTCAGGTGAAGCAGATGAGCATCAACCCCGTTTCAAAGAAATAAATGGATCGCTCGATAAATCTATTAGGGAAACCGAGCACATGCTTCGATATCAATATACACGAACGCCTTACAAAGAATAATCGAGCCAATCTTGAACTGAATAATTAAGAAAACTCAATTAAGGCTAAATCCGGAGCAAACTGAGCAGATTGTGTAGCATGCCCAAACTCAATCAAAGTAGTGTCGAACATAAATGAAACCAATCATAAGCCGTTTACCGAGATCAAGCCAACTCGGGGTGTGAGAATTGTTGAAACCTAGCGAATGCGGCTTTTATGATAAACGATCAAGGAGAAAATCATAATTAAGTCACATGCATTTATTAATCAACCTATATACCACATTAAGATCATAATTGTGACAGTGGTTTCAATACTGATAAGGAAATAAAACTTTGGGGATCAAAATATAAATAGATAACACCTTGTCTAATAAATTGTATAGTTATGGGAGAGATTTAGAGCTTTATAAATATGTGAGGGACTAGTGTGCAATTAGACCCTTTGTGTAACAGTTTCCGTTATGCTTAAGTCCTTGCATCTATATATAATGGCTATGGCTGAACTAAGAAAGGATTCTCACTTTTGAGATTAAACTACTTTCACTTCTTGACTGTCTCTCTCGATAAACTACTTCTCTCAAAATCTCTCCACTTCTCTCTATTATTCTATTATACTCTACGAATTATATAAAATCCCCATCAAATTGGCGACTCCACTGTTTCGATCAACAATGGATCCAAGAAACAAAATTGAACCATTAGTTAGAGCAGATGTTGCATGTGGGGGATGATAAGCATGATAATTGTATTCCAGTTCGACAAACTCAGTCAAACATTGAAATGCGAATGAATCAACCACTAGACAAAATTACAGCTCTGAATGAGAAGTATAACCAAAGAGAACAAGCAATTTAATCACCTAGGCTGTGTAATCAGAGGTGAGACAGTTGGATGATAAAAATGACGCTGGCGATCAGTCTGATCGATCTTGCACAACTCGCCTGGTTCGAAGTGAGCAAAAAAATGCACATTTTGAATCTTCTAAGGAGCGTGACACTTCACGAAAAGAGAAAAAAAAATACAAACAGAGGTACATACGTCTAGCGATGAGGAAATTGAAAGTTCCGGATCTGAGTTTAAACGATCTCGACGATCTTCGAAAGAAGAAAAAGACCGACCTTGAAAATAACGAAAAGAATACAAAGTTAGAAAGGAGAGTATACACGATGCTTGAGGGAAGCTGAATCATGTAAAGGGAACACGTCGAATCAGTACAATATGGTGGATGATCAGAATTTATATGTTGTGATGGGTGTTGGGAATGATAATCAGTATATTCAGGGAGTTGACTGGAGAAATTCCCCTTTGATGACTAAGATATGATCCATCTCTCTTCCGAAGTGGTTTGATATTTCAAAGGTTGAAAAATTCGATTGGATGCAAGAGCCTGACGACAACATCGAATAGTTTAAAAATTACATGATGAATTTCGAGGACGATGATAGGTTGGTGTGTAGAGCATTCTCTCAAACTTTCAAAGGAACAATATTAAAGTGGTACAATAGAATTTCGAGGGGTTTTATTTCAAATTTCAAAGGTTTTTATACAGCTTTCCGAAGATAATTTGTGGGAAGCAAAGAGATGCGGGAAAATGAAGATATGATAATTCAATGTAAACAATCAGTAAGAGAAAAATTGAAGGACTATACTACGTGGTTTGTGTAAACCAAGGGTGGTTTGGATAATTGTGAGGAGTAGGTAGCAATGATAGCATTTTGACAAGGATTGTTACCAGGAGATCTAGCCAGTGAAACAACAACGCGAAGAGAAGAATTGACTGAAGTTCGAGGAGTAGTTGGAAATAGTTAAAAGAGCTTAGGACAAGTGCCAAACAATCAAGGGCAATCTTCAAATTCAACCCAACCAGCACGTCCAAAGAACAACAACAACTTACCTCTTCGAACTAGGGGATATATAAATCAAGCAACAAGGTACCAGTTTCATAGACCGAGGCCCAATCAGTGGATAAGCCTGAGTACTAAGTCGATCTAATTGAAAATGTTGCTATAATCTATGGAAAGGTAAAGTGGTATGTGAATTTCAATAAGCATGCCATCATAAATATGCCAAGGAAGAAGCGAAATAATAGGTTTCGTAAGTTACATAATGACATCGGACATGATACCGCAGACTGTATTACTTTAAAAAAGAGAGGTACAAACATTAATTGAAACTGAAAAGTTGTTGGCCTATGTAAATAACAGAGCAATACGTCAAAGGTTCTAGTTGCATTAACTTCACAGGCAGCAAATCCAAATGCACATACAATTTTTTTTAATGATTATGGATTCAAATCTTGATGATTTTGATGCTGCATCAGAATATTTCAGTAGCAGACCCAGATCAGTTGATCTTAATGGCACTACAGGTCCTCATGAAGATGATCTAAGAGGCATTATAGGTCCTCATTAAAACGCAATGGTTATTCGAGCAGAGATAGATGGAGTCAAAATACGACGTGTACTCATAGATAGAGGGAGCTATGCATATGTTCTTTTTAAGTAAACTTATATTAGAATGCGTAATCCTCATTGGATTCCCAATTAGAGCATACAATCATTGGTTTTACAGGAGTTACAATACAAGTAATTGTAGAATTCGAGGGAGAGGTGAGTTTGGGAAAGGGACCCTTCAGAAAGAAGGTTCAAATGCTGTTTATGGTGGTGGATTATCCAACAAGTTATAATGCCATTTTTGGAAGATCTTGGCTGTCGAGGATGTATGGAGTTGTGTCAATAATTCACCAGTGCTTTAAGTATGTCATCGGAGCTGCGTGAGGGTCGTCCAAAGTGAACCGAAGGTTGCTAAATAAAGTTATGCCAGAACTCTTCGAATTCAAGGGTCGAGCAGTGGTGATAAAATGGTTAAATAACAACCATGGGGTTGACAATCTGAAGGAAACCTTACTCACCCTATTTTTACGGTAAGTGAAAATATAGAGAAATATACTTTTCATGATGGAAATGTACTTCGAATAAGAAACTTACTCACCTTATTTTTACGTCAGTAGCTATTACACTATTTGTTTCACAAATTGGATGTTTTCGCTTGGAAAACAAAAGATGTGGTAGGAGTTCCAGCCGTAGTGATATCTCATAGTCTAGCAATTATTCTGAAGGTCAAACCTTTTATACAAAAAAGGTGTACTTTTTCTTTTGAGAAAACAGAAGCTATCGTTTCTGAAGTTGATCGTTAATCTAAGTTTGGACATATAAGGAGTCATAATATCCTTTATGGACAGCAAACTCAGTGGTGGTTAAAAAGAAGAATGAGAACTGGAGTTTGTGCATCGACTTTATAGGTCTGAATCGAGCTTATCCTAAAGATCATTTTCCCGTTCCTCGAATAAACCAATTGATTGATTCCACTTTGAGAAATAAAATGTTGACTTTATGGATGAATTTGCAGGGTATAATCAAATTCAAATGGATCCAAAAGATCAAGAGATTACCACCTTCATCATGGATCGAGGCTTGCGTTGTTATAGGGTTATGCCATTTGGGTTAAAGAATGTTAGAGCCACATATCAGAGATTAATGAATAAAACCTTCACTTCTCAGATCAGAAGAAATGCGGTGGTGTATATTGATGATATTGTGATTAAGAGTTTAACAGATGATGCACATTTGGAAGATTTGGAGGAGACTTTTTTGAATTTGAGGGTAATTAGACAAAAGTTAAACCCTGAGAAGTGTACCTTTGGAGTTCGACCAAGAAAGCTTATGTGTTATGTTATCAGTGAAAAGGGAATGAAAGCTGACCCAAAACGACTAAAAGATTTGGTATCAATGACATCCCCTCGAACTATCAAAGAAGTACAAATTTTAACAGAAAGGTTAGTTGCACTTAACAAATTCATTTTTAGATTATCTCATAAATGTTTCCCTTTCTTTCAAGTATTACGAAGACCAAAATAATTTGCGTGGAATTCAGAATGTGAAGCAACGTTTTCAAGCGTTAAATACTTATTGTCATTACCAAAATACTATACAAGCCTCGAAGTGAAGAACAAATCTCTTTGTATATTTCAATTTCGGATTTTGCAGTAAGTGTTGTGTTGATAACTGAAGATTCAAGAATTTTGAATCCAGTGTATTATGTCAGTAAGAGTTTGGTAGCATCAAAAAAAAGGTAGTTGAAGTTTGAAAAATTGGCTCTAGCTTTAGTAGTGGCTGCCAAAATAATGAGCAGCTATTTTCAAGCTCACACTATTGAGGTTCGAACTTCATTCCCACTGGAAAATATTTTACAGCGCCCTGATATTTTTGGGAGGATGACTAAGTGGTCAGTTGAGTTGGGAGATTTTGACATCATCTTTTCACCTCGAATGGCTATCAAAGCCCATGGATTAACAGATTTTCTAGTTAAATTCCATTCGAGCAGATCAGATGAGGAGATGAACGGGGAGGTTGCCAAGGAGTTCGATGGAGATAGTTCGAACTGACGGGGTTCTACCATTTTATGATACAATGTTGGAGTTCAACTGATTGCTCCATCTGGGGAAACAATGTTTCAATCCATTAAGTTTGGCTTTCATGCATCGAAGAATGAAGCTGAATATGAGGTTGCATTGGCCGGATTAAGGCTTGCGAACATTTGTGGGGAAACTTCAATTCGTTTAGAAACAGATTCCTAGTTAGTAGCAAATCAAGTGTCTGGAATTTCTGAAACAAAAAACGATCATTTAATTTTATATCTTGGAGAGTTTTGGAATTTGACTCTCTTGTTTGATCACTTTACTATAAAGCATATCATTCGATTAGACAATACAGTTGTTGATTCTTTGGCAACCATGGTTTACATAGAAGAATACCCTTGGATATTATTACAGGAGAGTCCTTCGGGTCTTAACTGCTCAGAGCAGTGCAAATTTACAGAAGAAGTCTTCGTTATTCCAGATGTAATCCAAATCGATTGGAGAACTGATATTATGAATTTCTTGTTAAGAGGAACACTACCTCAAGATATGCAACTAGCAAAGAAGCTGAAAGGTAAGACATGTGGCTATATGATGTTAGATGGGGTTTTATACAAAAAAGCATTGAGTAGGAAAATATTGCGATGCTTGAGAAAATAGGAATCACAGGAAATTCTGTCAGAATTGCATGATGGAGAGGGTTCAACACATTGTGGCTTCAAGGCATTGACGCATCGAGTTTTGCTGGTAGGGTATTATTGGCCTTCGATTATGAACGATGCTAAGAGTTTAGTTCGAGGCTGTGATACTTTTCAATGGTTTTCCAACTATATTCATACACCTGCAGTTCTACTCATGTTTATTACTGAATATATCCCTTTTGACAAATGGGGAATAGACTTAGTAGAGCCATTGTGAATGGCCTCTGGAGAATGCCAAATGATTATTTGTATTTAAGGTATTAATATTCTTTAAACACACCAATGAAGTTCAAGTATTCTCACTTCAAAAAGTATATGTTTAGTTATGACATAAGTTATATTTCGAGGACAACATGACTTGTAAGTTTTTTAAAAAAATATATAATAAGAATATAGGAGAAACAAAGCCTTTATGCATTCAATTTATTTCGATGATAACAAAATAAGTTTTTAAATGCCAAGTAAAAAGGCATCTATAAAAAACAAGTCATTGTACAACAATTGAATGACAGACACAAAAAAGAGAGAGATAACAAAACGTTATTTGTCCTCAGAGCTTTCTTCAGAAGATTCCCCTTGTTCAGAAACACTTTCCTCTGATTCCGCTTCTTCGGATGAAGAACTAGGAACAAGATCAAAAGCTTCACTGGGGCGACAGTCGATAGGAATCTGCTATTAAAAGTTGGAGGTGTTTGCCTTAGGAAATGTGCCATGAATTTCGCGAAAAAGATTAACAGATCTTTGTTCTTCGGTATTTTGTATGGCTGCTAATATGTCCTTTCCACATTCATTCTCAGCAGCAGTAACATCAAACTTTTTCTCTTCGTTGAATTGAGCTTTGAGAGCATTCATATCCTCTATCAGTTTTTTCTTCTCATCCTCGCTCTTGTTGAGTGAAAGTTGAAGATCAACTGATTTTTTCTTCTTTGTAGCTAATTCTTCGGAGCGCTTAGAATTGAGCTGTTATGTATCATTTTGATGAGAATTGTTTAGCTCTTCTATTTCTTTCCGGTGCACATTTCTGAGGTAATTTTTGAGATATATGAGCCCTTTAATGAATTCAGATCTGACCAGTTGAAATCCATGCAACTGCTTTTCCACGAGGCAACCAAAGATTTCCCTTATTTGTTTTTCAACAACAACAATTTTCTTATGGTGAACCATCTCCTTTGCCATATGCTCTAATTGACTTCAAGCATATTCAATTTATTGGGTTAATCTTTGTGTTGCAGTACCAAGATTGGAAAATGGTTGAAGGGCAAACACAACTTTTTCGGGTGGCACTTCGGCAGGAAAGACCATTGGGCTAGGAACAGGTATAAGAGCACGGGAAAATGGAGGCAAAGAGACCTCTGGTGGAGTTGCTTCGGGAAGAACATGAGCAAACCTTTTACCATAATTTTACAGTTGGTCCTGAAATTCTTCAACGTATGAATCTTCATCTCTAACAAGCTCTTCAGATAATAATCAAACTTTTATTATTGTCTGCAGCAGTCTCTCCTTGTTGAGTGCTACCCTCTTCAACACCTATTTCATTTTATTTTTGCTGATCTTCCACAGCATCAACATCGGAAGACACCTCTTGAACGGTTTGTACAACTTTCTTTTCTGCTTTCTTTTGACAGTTTGCAGAGGATTGGGTCGCTCCATTAAATTCAAAAGAAGAGCAGCTCTCACGTTGATTCTCCATAGGTGGTTGTTAATAAAATTGATAGGTTGAAAATCTGTGTGAAATTCGTTGCCCCTTCGTTTTCATCCCATGCTGCAAGCATAATAAAAATGTCTTTGACATATTTTCAACGACGTCTGTAACGTCTCGAAATTTCTAGACACAACACAAAACTTGATGAGAAATAAGTAGACAATTAATTGGAGATGCAATTCAAATAATAAAATAAAAATACTTACTGTTATTCCTCCAGACGAAGTTCAACTTCGATGAGTTGGCTTCAAAAATCTCTTTACCATTTTCTCAGGCTCCTGAAATCGAGACAAACTTTTGTTTCCAAAATGTGTCTGCCTCCAACAAATCATGGATGATCTTTAGGTCATCATCTAATATTAGATAATAAAATGGAAGTACTTGCCCTTTCTACAATTCGGTCAGTGAGATAAAGTCCTCGATGCAGAGGGGAATTTGGGCTAATCGAGAAGCCAAAATCACATAGAGAAAAATGAACTACTAATTATGTGTCACCTAAGTTGGGCACAGATCTAGAATCTCTAAGTATTCTAGTATCATGGGGTCTACTGGAAATCGAAAACCCCAATTAATGATCTCTGGGTAAACCACCAACTCACTCTTTTTGCAGTCCAAATGGGTTTCTCTTCTTTGGGTAGAAAAAGTGTAATGTTGTCCCTCATTCCCCATTATCTTTTGAGCTCATCTGCTAGGATCTATTGGTAATATCTGTAAGCAACATTCTTTAAATCCAATATATAAAGTATCAAGAGGCTTTAGGTTTTCACGACCAGCTCTTTGGAAAGCTTCGCAAAAGAATTTTTTTTCTTATCCTAGGTGCTTTTGCCTTCGAAACACTTTTCACTTTTTCAGTTTTTGTTTCCTTCGAACCATCTTCTTTTGTATCAGCCTCGATATTTGATTGTGTGGCTTTATAATCAATTTTATCCTCGGATGCCTCATCCATGAGTCGAGGTGGGTTACTTAAGGGATTTTGTTGAGACTCTGTTGTTGTTTCAACAATTTCCCTCAATTGAGGAGAAGAGGTTGATTGATTTGAGGCGAGATCAACATCATCACCTATGGCTGGTTTCTCTTTTGAGGGTTTGAGGAAGTTGAGTTTTTGTATGAGCTAAAAAGGTTTCCTTGCATAGTGGACGAGGGGTAATCTTCTTGAAGAGGATTTAGTTTTGGGTTACCTTGCGATTGATTCAAGGATTTGCGCTTGTAGAAGAAATTCAAGGTGATGGTCTATTTAAAAGGGGTAAAATTTGAGGTGTGTTCGGTGTATGAGTTTTGGAGGACTGACTCTCTTCTGGAATAGAAGAATTTGAAAAGGTAAGAGGAGTTTTGTTACAATCAAAGTTACTGTAGTATATAGTCTCTGTAGACAAACCACAAGGAGCGTTGTTTATTAGTATAACTGCTCTATATTCATATGTTATTTCACTTATGCAGAAGTAGTTGTATGATCCGAAGTGAGATTTCTGTTTATCTCGGGAAGATGAATTTTTGGGTTATTTAACTTTCGGCTTTTTGAATTTTGGATGTTTTCTCATAAACAAACCTAAAAGACAAGAGGAGAATGAATGTTTTCCGGTGAAGGTATATTAAGGGTTGAAGATTCAGATGAAGGTATCTAGTGAATTTTTTTTGTCTCTCTCTAAAAAATGTTGTGAAACAAAATGACGCATAAATGCGTATTTATAGGAAAAGTTGAGAAAGAGGGAAGTGGAAGAGGTTGAGAAGGCGATTTGACAAAATAACAAAGGGTTACGTAAAGAATAATTTAACACCTGCCATATGATAGGCCTAGTCGCAGACCTAGTGCCTAGGGCATCATCACCGATTCGATCTCTACTTCGAAGAATTATAACCGTTGGAAGGAAATGACTCCATATGAAAATATATGAGGCATTAAGTCAGAAATATAGGAACAATAAGATTGAAGCAACTCAGATCTTGTATAAAAGGTTCTTCTCTATCTGTAAAGATTTTTGAAGCTAATTAGTTCTCATTCATTGACTTCCATAAGAACTAAGGGGGCTACTAATAAGGAAGTAAAAATTTGGGAATAAAAATGTAACTAAATAAAACCTTGGATGATAACTTGTATAGTTATAAAAGAGATTTAGAGTTTTATTAATAGGTGATGGACTAATGTGTAATTAGACCCTTTGTGTAACCGTTTATGTTATGCCTAAGTCCTTGTGCCTATATATAATGGCCTAAGAAAAGATTCCGACTTTTGAGAGTAAACTACTTTTACTTCTTGACTTTCTCTCTCTGTAAACTACTTCTTCCGAAATCTCTCTACTTCTCTCTATTATTCGATTATACTCGACAAATTATATAAAATCCCCATAAAAAATCATTATCATCAGTTATTGTCTGCATGAAAGAATAATGAAATCACGTAATAAATGATTAAGTACAAATGCAATGTAATAATATAAATAAAAAAAAACACTTTGTACGAAAAGAGATCTACTGTATTAATAAAAATCACTACTTAGTTGTTAGTTTCCTTCCAACATTAATTGAAATAGATATAAAATAATAATTGCCAACTAAATCTCCATATCTATTAGAAATGCTCAACTAATAATACGTATTAAATAGTTTTAAGTTCGGTTTTTATAATACTTTTCTTAAACTAAATACAATATATTGCATAACGTCATAGGAATAGGATTAGTTTAGTACATAAAGGGCCCACCACCAAAGGTGCGCCAAATTGAAGACCAAACTTTCAAATATCCCTCCAAAATTCAAAACAGAGAGCATAATCTATAGAGTCTGGGACTTCTTCAAGTGCTAAAATTTACGAGTTGCTTCAAAGATGAAGAAATTGTAGTTCTTTAAAGGAATTCTTCATGACTCTACCGAGAAGTGCTTGGATGAATGAGAGCTGGAAGAAGAAGGATACCAACAGGATCATTGTAAGGTTGAGGAGCCCTGCTTAAAATGACACAATGAAGTGTAAGTAAAAGTATTACACAGAGACTTTAAAGAGGAGATATAGATTAAGAAGCATCCCTGATATAGCCTATTCTCTACTATTCTAAAAGAATAATGGATTTGAGGTAAGCCGGCGCAGATTGAGAGTTGAAATTAAGCTTCATCTTCCACTTGTGAGTCCACTTGACCAACCAGTCGGCAGCGTTGTTTTGGGCTCGGTTGATGTGTTTGATGACTATTCTTGGTTTGAGAAGGCTACGACAACACGCAATGATTTTACCAATGGGAGTTGAAAATGTGTCAGAAGCAACAAGATTAATTACGATTTCAGAATCCAGCTCAATGTCAACGTTAACGAAGTTATTATTGTGACAGATGAGGAGCCCATCAAGAAGAGCCTTGGATTCAGCATAGAGAGGGGAGAGCTTTCCATATGGAGAATCATGAGCAGAGACTCAAGAACCTTCGTTGATCCTGATGATGATACTGCCACTAGCATCTCCTCTAGCTAAAGAAGAACCGCTAGTATTTTATTTGATTTTGTTGGGATTTGGAGGACAACAGAGATGAAGTGAGGGAGGCTTGGAGAAGGTAGCACTATTGAAGCATCCAATTTCAGCAACAACGTGGTTGAAGGGAGACCAGTGCTTTCTCGAAATCAATTTAGCGTTGCCAAGACAAAAAATTATGTAGTTAACATAATTAATGGTAGATTTGGGATTGATGATTTTAGCATTTATTTTAGCTTTCTTTCTCGAATTCCAGATGACCCAGCAGATTATATGAGGGATGATGGAGCAAATGTGGGTATCATTGTTAGAAGTCCACAACTAGGCTCTAAGGATGTGAGGTATGGTCCCCATATTAATCTTAAAAATAGCAGAGTAGTAGTTCCATATACTCCAAGCAAAACTGTAATTCACGAATAGGTGACTAATTGATTCCTGATTGGGGCAGAATTGACACTTCAAAGCTAACGTAAGATGTCTTTTTTGCAAGATATCATCAGTTGGGATGAAGCCTTTGAGCAGTCTCTGGGCAAGGTAAAAGCATATTCTAGGAGTAATCTTGTTCTATAATTTTCCATAGAGCTTAGATTGGGTATGCTTTGATCTGAGATAGTTCCAAGTGTCTTTTGTAGAAAAATTTCCATCTTTGGTAATAGTCCAGGAGAGACTGTCTTCCAGATTAACATTAATGGTGATGTTTATGATGGTAGAAGTGTCAGTAGAAGTAAGGATAATGATTAGCTTAGACTCATCCCAACCTTGAGGAGTCCAGTAGTTACTAACTTTCTCAAAGAGAGAGTTATTGATAACAAAAAGGTTATCAGCCTTATAGATGGGGGAGCTTCTAAACCAAGAGTCAAGCTAAAAATGGACAATTTTGATTCCAATATTCCATTTGATGTGAGATTCAGCTCCGTCTTTGATAGAGACCACCATGTTCCAAACTTTGGAACCCTTCTTGTTGTTAAAGATAAATAAGAGGGGTGGGTATTATGACAGTAAGTTCTGTTAATATATCTATCCCATAGCGTAGTATTTTGTTTGAACTTGATCAAGAGGTTAAATGATGCAATGTCCTGAAGATCTTTTAATTTTCTAACGTTGAGGTTGCCTTCAAGGTAAGGTTTGCAAACCTTATTCCAGTTACACCAATGGAGCTTAGACTTGTCATGAGTTGAACCCCAAAGGAAACTATTGAATATCTTTTCAATCCTATCAATGACACTATTAGTAAGAACATTACTCTGAATCCAATAGGTAGGGAGAGGCATGAGGATAGTGTTGATGAGGTTGGGTTTCCTAGCAAATGATAGGTTTTTGTCCTTCGACTCATTAATTCTACACTTGATCTTGTCAATTAAGGGGTCAAGGTTCATGTTCTAATTATTTTTATTGATGCTAACACCCGGGTAAGTGAAAGGGAGATGTTCACATCTGTAGCCAGTGTTAGCAGAGATAGCTCCTATTTTAAAAGTAGGAAATTTGATTGAAGTTATAATGCTGGTCTTTCTTTGTTGATCATCTGTCCAGAGACCTCCTAATAATCCTCCATAAATTTACTTAAGGTAGTAATTACATAGTTAGAGCCGTTAGTAAAAATCAAGAGGTCATCAGCATAAACAAGAGAGGGTATGCAACTATGACTTCTAGTTTTGTAATGGATATGATTATTATTATAGAAGAGCAAGTTTAGGCCACGAAGCAGGATTTCTTCAACAATAATGAAGAGACAAGGAGACAGAGGGTCTCCTTGTCTTAAGCCTCTGCTAGTTTTAAAATACCCACAACTTTGCCATTAATAAGGACAAAGGTTTTAATATGTCTAACAATGTCATTAATAAGTTTAACAGAGTTGGTATTGAAACTAAAGGTCAGAAGGACTTTCTCAAGAAAGCTATGGGAAATTTTTTCGAAGGCTTTAGCCATATCGACTTTGATGATAATATTACCATCTTTAGTTTTCTTATTAAGATCATAGATTATCTACGTTGTTTGAAGAATGTTATCATGAATGGATATGTTGATCACATAAGCTCCCCGATATTCACAGATAATCCTGGGCAACAAATGAGCAAGCCTATTGCTGATAGTTTTAGAAATAATTCTATTGAATAAGCTAATAGGTATATACAGCATCCAGCAATAAGGATTACTAGTTTGGGGATAAGTACTAAACATATGGCTAACACTCCTTGAGGGAGAGGGTAACCATTGAAAAATGAGATAATTGCTTCGAGGAGGTCAGACTTTATACCGTTCCAGCATTTGGTGTAGAAAGTGACGTTGAATCCATCCATGCCTGAAGCACTTGTAGTATTCATACTCTTAATGGCAAGCATAGTTTCTTCTTCACTCGGAAGCTTGATAAGATTATGATTATCCTGATCAGAAACAATTTTATGAATAACATTTAACAAGTAACTGTTAAGATTATTTGGCTTAGAGTTATGATCATAATAATGATTATGAGTTAGAGTCTTTTGAGAATATGATTCAGCAGACTTGTTGATAAGAGTTTCATCAGTAATTCAGGTAGCATCATCCTTAATTTTGCAGATTCTGTTCTTTCTGACTTTTTTCTTAACATAGGTATGACAAGTTTTTGTATTATTATCACCATTCTTGATCCAGTTGGAATAGGTTTTTTGCTGCCAAAAAATTTCTTCTTGAGCAAGCACTTGAAGGAGAATAAAGTTTGCTTTTAACCAGTTGGCTTTATTGACTCAATTGTAGTTGTTCATAAGAATGTCTTCCATGTTGATAACCTCTTTTTCAGCTTCAACCACTTTATCAAAGATATTTCCAAAAAACAGAGACATTCCAATCTTTAAGAGCAGCCTTCAATCTTTTTAATTTATTCCAAAATTTGTGGAGAAGGGGACCTTGCATTTCACCTGACCAGTTAGTAATGACAAAAAGTAAGAATTCATCATGTAAATATCACATATTTAAGAATTTAAACCATGATTTCATTTTAGTTATTTCATTTGAAACAGAGATAAGAATGGACATGTGATACGAGCATGTTCTAGGAAAATGCTTGACAATAGTTTGTTGAAATAGTGAGACTATTCGCTGTTGTGAATAACTCGATCCAAGCGCTTCCATTTGATCTTGTTGAACCAAGTGAATTTCTTCCTAGTAAAGCCAACATCTTCAAGTCTACAAGGACTTAAACATCATTGAAATTGTTAGAACTGTTAGCACAAAAGTTAATGCATCCTTTTTGCTCAGAAGAGTTAGAAATAGTGTTAAAGTCATCAAGCACAATCCATTGTTTGGCAGAGGTGGAAATATTGCAAATATTGACCCACGAATCCTTCCTTTGGAGCCTCTGGCCGTTAGCATAAACAACAGTGAATGAGAAGACTTTGTTTTGATTGGAGTAGGTGATCTCAGCATGGATGAGTTGGGGATAATCTACTATTATATTGATGGTGAACCAATCTTTCTAAAGCAGGAAAATTTTGCTGTTGCAATTGGAGACATAGTGATGAAAGCCAAGGTTGGAAGCAAAAGAATAAATTTGATTAGAGGTAACCATGGGATCTTGAATAGAAACAATACTGACTTTGTTTTTTAAGATAATATTATTGAGCCTTCTCAAAGAAGCTCTATTCGCAATGCCTCTTATGTTCCAATTAAGGATGTTTATCATGATCAGTAGGAGACTTGCTGTTCTTGGCCCCAAATAGAGGCTTGTCGATTCATTTTTCAGTTCTGCTTCTAAATCTAGCTGCTTTAAGCCTTTTGTTGAGAAGTGTCTGAAATCTTTGGTCTGTTTCCTTTCTTTTAGGACATGAGAAGGTGGCAAGCTTCCAAAATTTTGATGATTAAGAGTATAATTTCCCAGATCTTCCAAGTCTTTGGGTGTCTGATCTGTATCTTTAGCTCCTCTGTAATCCTCTTCAAGGTCTCTTATGGCTTCTATTATTTCATTGCATTTAGTGTTGTTATTTGTCTCAGGGATGATAACTTTGATGTGGCTTGACAGTTAATTGTTGTAATCAATGTTGTCACCTTGATTTTATTGATTGATGTTAGGAGTTATAAACTCCGTGCTGTTATCTTTCTTATGTTGTTGACTAGTAGGCTTGATGATCATGAGAGAGTTGAGTTTTGGCATAGGCTGCTTAGCTGTAGTCTGGTTGCTGTCTTCATTAAAAGTACAAGTGTTTTCTTGATTTCTTGGTATGTTCTTTCTGCATTGCGTATGGTCATGGCCTATATGATAACATTGAGTGCAATAGGATGAGACATCTTTTTATCTAACATGAAGTCAACATCCTTCATTGATACCAAATCCAACCCAAATTTCATGTTGAATTTTCTGGGTAATGTCCAATTTAATTAGCACAGAACAAGCATTAAACATTGCTCTATTTTTTGTGGTTATCCAACATCTTAAAAGAGCACATATTGTTTCTGCAATCGAAGATATTATTTGGTGACATAAGAGGTTTCTAGTGTATCTCGTTCTATATATGGAAAGTTAAAAATTATCATATAATAATCGAGAAATATAAAAGAAAAAATAAAAAATGGAGGGTTCGTCACTTTTTTCACATAGATAGGGGAAAAGGTTTCGATAGCGTGCCCCTTCCCGCGATCAGAGTTACATAGTGTCTATTTTTTGTTAATAAAGGGGTATTTCCATGGGGTTGCCTTGGTATCTATCCGCCTGTAACCAATGGAATCCTATCGACTTTATTCTGTATCTATATGAATACGTTCTGAATCGATATTATTACATTTCAATTCCTTACCGATACCCAATCTCGAATTGGATCCAAAATTAACGGGATCCAAGGCATGTTATGATATACCTCAGATCTAATGAGGATTGCGTTTAAAGCACTGGTTCAGGGCTCAAACACAGTAGACAATACGCTATACAGGGTATTTCGTTGGTCTCTAGCCGGAGGGGGATACCCTCCATATTATACCAGTATCTGTTTCAGTTCTTCGGTCATCCAGAGGTGTATATTCCCATTCTGTTGGTCTTCCTTAAACATATATTATGGAAACATTTCTATGCGAATCCAAGTAGGAATTATTAGATTTTTGTATTTCGGGTTAAAATTGGGAGACCATTTAATCAATCACATGATTTTTTTTCACCCACAGTCCATAGCGTTCTTGACCAAAGCTTGCACATGTCGTCTTTAGAGGCAAACTCGATCAACAGATGTCTGGAGTCCCAGCTACTTACGTTCATTTCTCTAGAAAATTTTCTGAGGTTTAAGAAGTGGTTTGACGTTTGTCTTTTGGGTATGCCTTGCGTAAACTTACCTATGAGAGTGAATTTACGGCTGTTTTCCAAAATGTCTCTCGTGTCTTTGTTAAATTAGATTGATATGTGAGATTGCAGGTGCTTGATTGAGGTTGGTTTTAACGAATCAACATTGGGTTTGAGGTTAGCCTCCCGATGATGATCGAATAATTTCTTGACTAATGACACTATAGGTGAAGATAGTTGTTGCATATCTTTTGCCATGTTTTTGGATTGTTTGAGAACAAAAAATTCTCTGGTATATTGATCTGTGTCTTCCGTGATGAAAGAAAGAACAAACAACAATGAAAAGTGACTCTAGGCAAGATAAGGCCATATCAACAAAAGGAGTAGTCGATAACAGTAACACACAAACATCAGAATTACGAAAAGAGGTAGGGAGTTCGATCTTGAATAGGAGCGAAGGATTTGAGAATGGAATTCATTTCTTGATGATTAAGGAGGACTTTCTTAAAGGGGAAGGCACCCCACCGAATGGACTAATCTAAGGTTTTTATAATACTTCACCCTATAATCTATACATAGGCATTGAACAGTCAATCGTCCCTCGACTATCGCGTTTGGTGGCAGATAGTCCCTTGACTTTCAAATGTCCGTTGACAGTCCCTGGACTATCGCGTTTGGATAAAGTTAGTCCACCAGATCCTCTAATCTATGAGAGGCTGCCACGTGTCACCATAGTCCCCAGATTTTTGTATCACCACTAGTCCCTTGACTTTAGGTCAAACCCAAAATGTAGAAAATTACAGAAAACTAAACTCAAGGGACTAGTGGTGATACAAAAATCTGGGGACTATGGTGACACGTGACAGTCTCATAGATTAGAGGATCTGGTGGACTAACTTTATCCAAACGGGATAGTCCAGGGACTGTCAACGGACATTTGAAAGTCAAAGAACTATTTGTCACCAAACGTGATAGTCGAAGGACGATATACTCTTCAAAGCCTCTATCCATAAAATCAGTAGATGGATCAAAACTTATTAAATTTGAAACGGCTGAAATCCACGTCTATCTCAACGATCGGGTTCGGTTTTTAGAACACTAATTTATACAAATATCTCCAATTATGTGACGGAAGAGACTAATGTTAAGCATCAAGTGGATGAGATGCTTCCTTGAGTTTTGTTATACCTATTTGTAGACCACTCACTCACCCGTTCGCTCATTTTTCCTTTTAACATAAAGTGACGATTGCAAACCGAGAGACAACAATTAGTTTCCTTATGATATGGCCTTAAGAAATACTAATGTGATGCGGCACAATAACACCACAACTCTCGGTTTCTCTCTGCCAAGCGTAATATTAGGACATCTTCAGCTTAAATTAACCAAATTTAACGTTTGTGTTGATTCCAGAAGAGGAATTTCGACAATCTCATGCCTTGCCGGAACTACGGTCTCAGATGTTAATCAATTTCAGATGGATAAAACCACACCATCAGACAGTAAGTTGCTAAATTTACTCTTGTTTGTATTACTCTCTTTCTGGAAAGCAAGATCGCGCGTCTCATGCTTAATTACGTACATAGAAGAACTTGTGTTGATTGACATGGTGCTATTGTTCCAGTCCCGATTTTCAAAGACCCAGTAATATGGTTCCAGAAATTTTAGAACCACAGTCAAGACATGAAAGGTCATTTGGTTTAGTTTTGAATCCAAAGCTTTTACAAAAACTCTAGTGCCATATTTCTCCTACTGTCTCTAATTAATTCTTAATAAGTTTAAAGGAAAACAATTTTGAGAGAAGAAAAAAGAGAGGAAAAGAAAGGAGTGTGATACAACATTTTTTCTTAATTTGGTTTAGCTAAGGAAAAGTCTATTTTTTTTGTTGGATGGTATAAAATTGATTTGTGGATAAATTGAAGCTATTGATAAAGTAACATATTAATGTTTGTTCCCGGTGAAGGCTGGTCAGAGTTTAGTACTCGAGTGTCAGGTGAATGGGATGGATATGGTGCAGAATTTACAAGTGAAGGGCAGCCCATAGAGCTGCCTGAGGCTGTTGTACCTGAGGCATATCGAGAATGGGAGGTTAAAGTGTTTGATTGGCAGACACAGTGCCCGACTCTGGCTCAACCCCATGAAACGACCATGCTGTACAAATCTATAAGGCTACTCCCCACAGTTGGCTGTGAAGCTGATGCAGCTACGCGTCACAGCATCAACGAGATGTATATCGGAGGTCTTAATAACAAAGTTTCTGCCTTTGCCTACCAACCTTGTGGGTCATACGTAGCTGTCTGGCCAGCTAACGATAAAGTAATCGAATTGGAACATTGCTTGATCGATCCTCGCGATCAGAAGTCTCGTGTGAGGATATTTTTGATTGTCAGGGTAGAGGATGGAAAGATGGTGTTGCAGAATATTCGAGTCTTCTGCGAGCAGTGGTACGGACCGTATAGAAACGGCGATCAGTTTGGTGGATGTGCTTTCACTGGTTCTGCGTTTGCTTCTACAGCTCCCTTGACAAGCTCCGAAATCGTTGGTCATTGGCTAGGTCAACATGGAGTTGCTCAATTTGATTCTCCTCCAATGGTTACCTTCTTTTCTAGCTCGTCTTATTATTGAACAATATATTATGTATTATAACAAATGACGACTTTCAGAAGCTTGTTGAACAACTTTCAAATGATGAGACAGTACGAGATGATAGTAACCTCCAACTGCTTCCAATGCAACTTACAAATGATGTGACTGTACGAGATGATACTAACCTCGTACTTCTTCCAAGACAGCTTTGGTGTTCACTAAAAGAAAGAAAAGACGGTGTAATCTGCAGTGAGGTCGGATGGCTATTTGAGCAGGGGCGTGCTGTTACCTCAGCATGTATCTTTTCACGTGACGCACAGCTCAAGGCAAGTCCTTTTTCATTTACAAAAGTGCTCTTCCCATTCAAACTATCTGTTTATTTCTGAAAACACCTTCTGATCTGTGTTCATATAAGATATAAACCAATTAGTCCATAATCCACAAATTTACAAACTAAGAGCTGCTGCTTCTATTCCAGGAAATTTCAATAGCATTGGAAATTTCGACTCCGTATGTTTAGTTCCTATCCTGCTCCATTCATATGTCGGAGGAAGCAATATTGTTATCCGTCACTACTACTTTCAGCATCAAAATAGATGGAACCAACAATTCGCATTTTTTTTTTGTATCAGAGACTTGGTGTATACATATCTTAGCTAATGCACCATTCTGAGTGAGTACATAACACCTTCTCCGGTTTTGTTGTTACCATTGTGTTTGGACTAAATGAATTCCATAAATTTTGTTTGGACTAAATGAATTCCATAAATTTTGTTTGGAAAGCCAAAATGGGGAACAAACATTGTGCAAATGAATCAACATGAGATTTCCACCAAACTAGAGAATTCATTACAAAATTGAATTCCAAGTTAAAATCTATTGAGTTCATTTTATCGAAACAAAACAAATCAGTTTAATTTAGATCTGTTGGTGTCAAGAGCATGCAAGTCTGGTGCAACATGCGACTGATTTCCCAACTATCCTTCTCCTTCCTGTTTAAATCCTAAATGTTTCGAGCACAAGAGACTATTAGGCTTGGCATCAGTAACCTCCTGTTGTTCAAATCCTAAATGTTTTGGGCACAAAAGACTGTTAGGTTTGGCATCAGTACTCTCTTGTTGATTTTCATTTTCAGTCAAATGTGAAAGGATTCTATTAGGGTTTCTCGTAAAACTAGTACATGGATCCGTTCATGACTTCACTCTTCCAGTACTAAAAGAGTTCCTCGGATAAGGATCTCAACGGAATGCTTCCTTCCATCCGCCAATTTAAAATAAATTTATATTTCAAATTTGAATGCAGATTCACTTCTTATATTTAACTAAAAAGGTAATCATTACCCATCAGCCTCTCTTCGGAACCCTCTTTCTCAATCTTACAGCAAGCAGCCACCACGGCAACATTAAAGATGAAGTACAACCCTTGTATGACTTCCTCACGCCTAAAAACTGCAAGGCTCACTTTTCTGCAACGCCGAGCGTCCGCCATGTGCTAATGAGGACCCCGCTCCGTTGACCTCGGACAAAATTACAACGTAAGATCGATCCCCATCCGTGAAGACTATAAGGTTCAGGTTGTTCATGGTACCTTCAAGGGAAACAAAGCGAAAGTGGTTCAGCTTTACCGTGGCAAATGGGTCATCCACATTTAGTGAATTACCTGTGGGAAAGTATCAGATTTTAGTAAGGTCCACATTTACTGAATTTGTTAATAAAGTCGGGTTCTTCACATGTGTTATTGCTAAGTTCCTGTATGGTTAAGTATCAGATTTTAGTAGGTGTTTGATTAGTATACTTTGGCTATTCTCGTGGGAACCAGACTGCTAATGGGTTATATTTGGAATAGAAAGTTCTGATATTTGAACTCTAAAGTGGCATGTGTATTTTGTAACATTAAAGTGACATGTTTATTTTGTTTGTTGTAGAAATAGTTTTATAAGAGTTATAAGTAGAGTTAACTGTGTTTTGTTTGCTGCCCAGCTTCAGTAGTTTGATAAAACTTAGGTTTACTTATCTGCTTCATAGTTATTAGTAGCCGAGGTATAGCACAATAGCGAATGACAATGTGAGGCGCTCCCCTTGGGTCACGCATTGCCTTGCGTTGCAGATATAGGAAACACAAACTAAGTGTGCTAAGGGGTCATAGGCCATAGCGCAGCGTTTTTGCATTGCACTATGGCTAGGCCAATTAATTTTGTCGGGGTTGACCCATAAATTTAAAATTATGAATTTATCTCTTAGTTAAAGAAAATTTACAATGTTAATCTGAAAAGGAAGCAGAAAATCATATCTCATTTTATTATTTATGAACAGTTTGAAAAAATGCAAATTTAAAGCTGTTTTCAAATTCAATATTTAAACCTGTTTTCAAATTCAATATTTAAACCTATCAACATAGGATTTAAGTTAAAGAATGTTTCAAATCCAAACGGAAAGAGTTTTTAAATGTTATTCTAAATTTGTAATATATTATTTTGATAATGTACACGACTATATTTGTGCGTGCGTTATTTGCTCAGCAGCTATATGATATCTTGATCTTTTGTGTGTTGCATGACTATGATTTTTTTTTTCGAAATGTGATCCATTCTTCGGAGTATTAAGGCGCTAGTTCAGCTAGAAATGTATATGCAACAAGGCCTTCTAAGAAAATCAAAAAATATTTGGTTTTCTTTTCTTATTTATCGTACTAAACGAGGTAGCACTATTTATTTATATTAGCTGTATCTGTTGTGACGCAGTACTATTTAAAGAATAAAGAACCATCTATCGAGTTATTTGTTAACTCGATAGATCTATTTTTGTTGCTAAAATTTGGTATCCACGACCGTAGAAGTTAACATGGGCTATGTAATGGCTACAAGAAAAAAAATGAAACTTTTTTTTTAAGACCATACAATTGCGGTACGATTTTTTTTCAGGAATATCCTCCAAAACACCACATTTCAAGGACACTAACACGATGGTCTATAGAATTGGGAGCCTTAGATGTCAAGTTCGAACCACAAATTCGTATTAAAGTTAGGTAGAGGTGGCAATTCGGGTGTTGTCCGGCCCGAACTTAGAACAGGTCGGGTTCGGGTTTTAAAATATGAGTCCGGGAGCGGGTCGAGCCGGGTTCGCGCTCAAGTGTCAAAAAAGCGGGCTCAAGCGGACCGGCCCGAACCCGGCCCACGGACGGCCCATTGCCATCCCTAAAGTCAGAGATCTAACAAATTTCTTCATACCTGTTCATAAGATAGTCCTGAATCAATGTAGATAGTCCGCAAGGATGGGAGCACGAGAAATCAAGGATCTAGAGCTGACATTCATCTTATGTATTGTTCGGGGGTCATTCTCTATCAATCCGTCCGATTTTGATCTCGTTTCGAACAACAAAATCGAATATGAAGCAATAATTTCAGAGTCCTAGCTCACCCATATTTGTAGGGTATGACGCATAAGATTTTTCACCAACTCATAAAGGGTAGTCAATCATGCATTGCGACATGTTGATGCAAAAATGATACACTTATCGTATATCTAGAAAAATTATGGGCCGATGCCTTAAATTTTAAACAAGTGCAGTACGACAAAGTAATAGAGCCTGAAGATAAGATATTCGATGCACTCGCTTCAATAGAAAGCCTGAATCAAAACTATGGGTTTTTACCTAAGAAAAATCTGTCATATATTAACCACCACCGGTCGAGCCCTCTGAATCAGCTACGAGGCGGTGACTATCAGTGAGCCACTAGATTGGTGAACTCCAATCCGAGCTTACATCATGGAAAAAACACTCGAAAACAAAAAAAGTCGAGTGTTTTATTTGTAATATGCTCCATATGTCCTATTTGAAAACATTACATGTTTCTCCACGTTGTCAAGATCTCTTTATTTAATGCTTGGGCTCAAACGAATTGATAAGATTGTATGCTGCTCAGGTGCCATTCCTTTTTTCCCTCAGAATGTAAAGATTCATATTATAAGGAAGAGACGTAATGTTATTGTCAACAAATATTAATCATTTTAAGAACATATAATATTAGCGTCGGTAAATAAAATTGATTAATTGGTAAATGGAAGCATAAGTAAAAGATTTGGTTAATGACGTTAGGAAAAATGATAAAACAACAGATTCAAACAAGAGTGTTGTCAAAGGCCTACATGAACAAAATAGCAGACGTCAAAAGATCTTCAATTGAGTGAAAATGTAAAAGACTTAGAGATTAGGAGGTGTGCAGAGAATGTTATGTTTTACTAAATTTCTCATTGCAATTAAGGGATAATATAGTAATCTTCAATAATTAATTGTAATAGGTGATTTGGTACGTGTCATTAGATATACATGTGATTCATTCCTATCATTTTAGGATAAAAATTACCATAAGTACGAGATCTAATCATTGCAACAAGTATTGAGTCACCGCTTAATAAAATTACTCTTGATCATTTAGTCTTATCTTTTTGGCATTCTCTTAAGGAAGGAAACTTTTTTGTCATTTGGGAACGTTTTCTTCAAATAAATTTATATTTTCCAAATAACGATGAATAGATAAGAGTAAATAGAGGACCGTTAGAAGGAAAATATAATCAATGACAAGACAAAGAAACAAACAATTAAAAATTCCTGTAATGGGCTAATCCAAAATTGTTGGGCTAATTCAAATGGTTGGCCTGCTAATTCTAATAATATAAAAGTCGGCTCAAAATCAAATCAAATTATTGTTATTAAAGTGATTGATTAACAGAGTTACAAGTAGAACCATTAAAACAAAAAAACATAAGGTTTGAATATTATTAAATGGATTTAATAATAAATCATATTAGTTCTATTCAAGAACCACTATTAAAGTGATTTAATTAAAGGAGTTACAAGAACAAAACAAATCATAATATTGATTTTATTAAATTATTAAATGAGTTACATAAATAACCATTAAAAGACGTTAAAATTTTGAAATTTCAGAAATACATATTATTGTGAATGTGTATTCATGGTTCTTAATCGAATATTGAACTTATCAAGATATATCTTATGACGTTCAAACAACGAAAATTCGCAGTTGTGGTTCTAATCTTCATATGTGAAGGGTTAAGGCTCATACAAACCGTGTTGTTACATTATCGAGGTTCCAAAACCAATTTAGTTATCGGGTCTAATCGCACTGTTGGCTGGGCTCCTTACATTTTGTATCAAGATCGGGTTCTAATGCAAGTTTGGTTATCCTATTTATTGTTTATTGTTCTTAAAAAAACACATTCCTACCATAAAATTTATCCATACCACAAAGAGTATTGTTACCATAAAAATAAAAATAAAAACACATTCCTACCATAAAGTTTATTCCTACCACAAAGAGCATCCTTACCATAAAAACACAAAAAAAAACAGAAAGACAAAGGGTTTTTTACCAAACAGCTAGCTTATTCTACATATTAGTTTTGTGAAGTGAAACTCAAATTCTAAACCAAAAAAAAAGAAAAAAGAAATTACTTACATTATTATTTCTTATCTTTTGGGTTTGATTACTTTACTTATTTTGATTTTGATTGCTTATAAGAGTTCGATTTTTCTTGTTTTAAATTTTAACTAGATTTTTTTTCCGATATTCAATTAAGAACTAAAGAAGACACAGAGAGTGGAAAAAGGAAAGAGTGTGTGAGATTATAAGAGGGTAAAACCCAATACAGAGAAAACACGAGTGTGAGTGTATCAAGTCTAAAGTGAAACACAAGAAGGAGTGTTTGTGAGGTTCCTAACACTGTTTTGTAGATTCTAAACATGTCAAACCAACAATAAGAAGTAGAGCTGTTAGGGGGCCTCCCAACCCGTTAACCCGCCCGGGACCGGACCGGTAAGGCCCGCCCGAGACCGGTCCGGATAACTTAGAGAGCGGGTTGGGAGCCAAAATTTTGGACCGATTTACTTACCGGTCTGGACCGGTCCGCCCGGTAACCAGCCCGGTAAGGGAGATATATAATATTGTTTCCTAATCTATGTATATTTTTTACTAAAACCCTAAAAAAATTGTGATAAACTAACAAACCCGCCCGTTAAGAGTCGGACCGGACCGACTCGACTCTTAACGAGCCGGTCCCGGTCCATCATATTTGGCTCCCTTCGCTTAGCGGTCCGGCTCGACCCGCCCGGTAGCTTAACGAGTTGGTCTCGGTCCCGTCTAAACCCGGACCGACCCGACCCGTTAACAGGTCTAATAAGAAGTCGAAAACGAGAAAATCGAGAATGAAGTTTCTCAACAACATGTGGTTCCAAACCTTCAAATCCAAGCATTGTCAGGAGAAATGAGGCATACGTTGAGGGATGAAATGGTCCAGGTGCATAATAGATTGGACAGAGTGGAAGCAGGAAGTTCTAAGAGATAACAGCATGGCGTCCGTAATAGGCAGCAACGTAAATGTATTCCTCAAATTTGTTTTGAAGAAGAGGTGGACTTAGTGTAATTAATGAGCCAAATTAATTCTTTGGCATGTTTGAGCACAAATATGAGAATATATGAGGTAGGATTGATAGACATATGAAGGATAATGAGTTAGGAAATATAAAGATTAAAATCTCTTCATTTCAAGGTAAAAATGACCTTGAAGCATACTTAAAGGGAGAAACTAAAATGGAGATGGTGTTTGATTGTCAAAACTACACGAAACAAAAAAGGTTAAGTTGGATGCAATAAAATTTACTCATTAGGCCATTGTTTGGTGGGACCCATTATTGATCACTAGAAAAAATTGAGAACCATCAGTGGACCCTTGGGAAGAGATGAAAATGGTAACAAGGAGATGTTTTGTACCTAGCTACAATTATAGAGGGTTGTATCAAAAATAGAGGTTAAACCAAGGTTCCAAAATTGTGGATGAGTATCACAAGGAAATGAAGGTAGTTATGATTCGAACTAATATAAAAGAATATAGGGAAGCTACGATGGCTAGATTTTTGTATGGTTTGAATCGTAACATTACAGATATAGTTGAGGTGACATATGTGGTACATCAAGTAATTAAAGTAGATGATAAATTAAAACGAAATGGATTGATTAGGAGAGGAAAATATATGACTACTAGTAGTTCGTGGAAGACATCTCCAAAACGAGAAAATCATATATAAAAGAAGCAAATATTTGAAGGCTATGGAAATACTAGTCCAATTACCACTAATAATTCTGGTAAAAGTGAGTATTCTGCTTTTAAAACTCGTGATATAAAATGTTTTAAATGTCAGGGGCTATGACATATAGCTAGGCAGTGTGTGAACAAAATGGTGATGGTTATAAACCCCAAATGAGAGATTGAGTTAAAGGAATAAGACGATGATGATGATGCACTACCACTTTTGGAGGGAGTTAATGAAGAACAAAAGTGTGTGATATGAGAATTGTTGGTAGCAATGAGAGCTCTTAGTGCACAAGTTAAGACATAATAAGGTACCCATAGGGAGAACTTGTTTCACACTAGATGTTTTATCAACCATAAGGTTTGGAGAGCTATTATCGATGGTGGGAGTTGCACCAAAGTAGCTAGTACTTACTTGTTGGATAAATTGGCATTAACTAGGTTAAAAAATCCTCACCCTTATTGTCTTTAATGGCTGAATGATTGTGGCGAGATCAAGATAACCAAACAAGTTTCGGTGGCATTAGCTACTGAAAAATACAAAGATGAAGTTCTGTGCAATTTGGTTGCTATGCATGCGTGTCATTTATTATCGGGACGACCATGGTAGTATGATATGAGGGTTACCCATGATGGGTTCACTAATAGGTATTATTTCATTATAAAAAAAAACTTTTACTCTTGTTCTGTTAACTCCAAAACAAGTCATGGATGACCAATTAAAGTTGAAGTTACAAAAATCAAATAATCCAGAAAAGATGGTCGAAATTGAAACAAAATAAGAAAGAGAGAAAAGAAATTGTGAGACAAAAAATGAAAGAGAGAAAAACAATGATGAAAGAGAGATGATTTCAGCCATAGTGAGAGGAAGAGAAGAATATTTTAGTTATATAGAATAAAATGTAGAGATCAAAAGAGCTTTACAATCAGACTAACTCCTTATTATACTTATGTACAAGAAGGATCTTTTATGCACTTATCATTCATCAATAATTTTCCGAGCGAGATTGTTTCTCTTTTGCAAAAGTTTGAAGATGTTATTGCAGAAGACACACATATGGTTTACCTCAACTTCGAGAGATTGAACATAAAATTGATTTCATACTTAGTGCATCAATTCCTAACCGACATGTCTATAGGAGTAATCCCGAGGAAACCAAGGAACTTCAACACCAAGTAAGTAAATTATTGGAAAAGGGGTATGTGCGTGAAAGAATGAGCCCGTGTGCAATTCTTGTTCTATTAGTTCCTAAGAAGGATGAAATGATAAGGATGTGTGTTGATTGTCAAGGCATCAACAACATAATGGTAAAGTATCGTTATCCTATTCCTAGATTAGATGACATGCTGGATGAATTACATGGTTCTTGTGTCGTTACAAAAATTGATCTTAAAAGTGGATATCATCAGATTAGGATGAGAGAATGCGATGAATGGAAAACCGCCTTTAAAACTAAATATAGATCGTATGACTGGTTAGTGATGCCTTTTGGCTTAACAAATGATCCAAGCATATTTATGCGTTTAAGGAATCATATTTTGCGTGCTTTACTGGTAAAGTTGTAGTTGTGTATTTTGTTGATATATTAATATATAACATGAATCTCGCAGAACATGTGATATATAGGGCTGTTATCGGGTCGGGTCGGTCCGGGTTGGACGAGACCGAGACCGACTCGATAAGCTATCGGGCGGGTCGTGCCGGACCGCTAAGCAAAGGGAGCCAAATATTATGGACCGGGACCGGCTCGTTAAGAATCGAGTCGGTCTGGTCCGACTCTTAACGGGCGGGTTTGTTAGTTCATCATTTTTTTTGTTAAGGTTTTAGTTAAGAATATACATAGATTATGAAAAAAATTATGTATTTCTCTTATCGGGCTGGTTACCGGGCGGACCGGTCCAGACCGGTAAGAGAGTCGGTCCAAAAATTTGGCTCCCAACCCGCTCCCTAAGCTATTCGGACCGGTCTCGGGCGGGTCTTACCGGTCCTTTCTCGGGCGGGTCTTACCGGTCCGGCCCTGGGCGGGTTAACGGGTTGGGAGGCCCCCTAACAGCTCTAGTGATATATTTGAAATCTGTTTTGGAAATTTTAAGGATAAAAAATTGTATGCTAATCTTAATAAATGCACAATTTGCACGGATAAACTTGTCTTTCTTGGTTTCTTTGTAAGTAAGGGTGGGCTTGAGGTAGACGCAGAAAAGGTGAAAACAATTTGAGATTGGCAGACCCCTATAACGATCAGTCAAGTGAGGAGTTTTCATGGTTTAGATAGCTTTTATCGTTGGTTTGTGCGACATGTTAGTAACTTAGTTGCTTCTCTTACCAAAGTTATCAACAAAAATGTTCATTTAGTGGGGAAAAGAACAAGAAGATGCAATTAATTCGAAAAAGGATAAGTTAACTAATGCATATTTTCTTGTCCTACCTAACTTTGCAAAAACTTTTGAAATCGAGTGTGATGCATCAGTACTAGGAGTAAGAGCCGTTTTTATACAAGAAAGTCAGTCAATTTCTTATTTTAGTGAAAAATTGAGTGGGTCAAGCTTAAATTATCTCACTTATGATAAAGAGTTGTATGTGTTGGTCAAGGCCTTGGAAAATTGGCAGCACTTTCTATGGCCAAATGAGTTTATAATCTACATAGATCATGAATCTCTGAAGCATTTGAAAGGACAATGAATCCTTAACAAACATCATGCCAATTGGTTTGAATTCATTGAAACCTTTCCTTATGTGATTAGATACAAGAAAGGTAAAGAAAATGTTGTGGCTGATGCGTTGTCTTGTAGGTATGAGCTACTTTCTATTCTTGATACAAAATTCCTTGGATTTGAATATATTAAAGATCTATATTCACAAGATTCAAATTTTGGTGATACGTTCCATGCATGTGAAAAAATGGCTTTTGGTATGTTTTATGAATATGATGGATTTATATTTTGCAAGAATATATTGTGTGTACCTTTGTGCTCTTTGCGTGAATTTCTTGTGGGAGAAGTTCATGGTGGTGGTTTGATGGGTCATTTTGGTGTAGCTAAAAATTTGGGAATTTTGCATGATCATTTCTTGTGGCCTCCTATGAAACGTGATGTGATAAAAATCTGCGAGAGGTGTATCCGTGTAAACAAACAAAATCTAAGTTGAAACCCTATGGGTTGTATACCCCTCTACTGATGCCTTGTACACCTTGGACCGATATTTTTATGGATTTTGTTTTATGGATACATATGATTAAGAGGGGAGAGACTCAATTTTTTGTTTTGATAAATCGATTTTCCAAAATGGCACACTTCACTAAATGTCATGAAACTGATGATGCAATACATATAACTGATTTATTTTTCATAACAATTGTTAGGTTATATGACATGCCTAAAAAAATTGTTTCTGATAGAGATACAAATTTTTTGAATTACGTTTGGAAGATTTTATAAGGAAAATTGGGAACTAATTTTTTGTTTTCTACTACTTATCATCCACAAACGGATGGTCATATTGAAGTAATGAATAGATGCTTATTTTCTTTGTTACCTGCTATCATAAAAAAGAACTTAAACACATGAGAAGATTATTTTCCACATGTTGAATTTGCTTACAATAGAAGTATACATTTTGAAACCAAGTATTCCCCGTTTGAAAAATAGTTTATATTTTTAAACCATAGTCTCTTTTGGATTTAACTTCTTTACCTTTAAATGAACGTTTGAATTTTGATGGAGAAAACGGGCAGAATTTGTCAAATCGATTCATGAAGACGCACGAACGAACATTGAAAGACAAACTCAATATATGTCGATCACACTAACAAAAGACGTAAAAAATGGTGTTTGAAAAAGGAGACTTGGTTTGGTTGCACTTATGAAAAGAGAGTTTTCTAGAGAAATGAATTTCAAACTCCTCCCTCGGGGTAACAAGCCATTTCAAATCATAGATCGTATCAATGATAATGCCTACAAACTTGAATTACCAGGTGAGTATAATGCTAGTGCAAGTTTTAATTTTGTTAATTTATCACCTTTTAACGTAGGTGATGATTTGAGGACAAATCTTTTTCAAGAAAAGAGAATAATGCAAACCAATGAGCCGTTGGAAATATAGTTGATCTGGACCGAAGTCTTTATCAATTTCTAGCGGCCCGATGACAAGACTAAGAGCCAAACAATTCAGAAATGTACTTAATGGGCTAATCCAAAATTGTTAGGATAATTGAAGTGGTTGGGGTGCTAATTCTAATAATATGAAGGTGGGCTCAAAATCAAATCACAATTATGTTATTAAAGTGATTGATTAATGGAATTACAAGTAAAACCATTAAAAGAAAAAATAAAGGGTTTGAATATTATTAAATTGCTTTAATAGCAAATCATATTATTTCTATTAAAGTGATTTTATTTTATTAAAGAAGTTACAAAACCAACAATTAAAAAACTGTTAATATATTGGGATGTTTTAGAAATTTAGGAGTTTTTTAACATTTATATTGTCTTTAATCCTCACTTTTTTTGGAGGGAACCCGCAGCCGCTACTCAGAGTTCAATGAGTGAGCACATGGTAAACCCTCAGTCTGACGCAATAGCCTGCGAACTAACGCCAGAATGTAAATCACACAAGGTGACATGCTCAGCCAAGAAAGTGTATGTAGAGAGACTCAAACTCATGACCTTTTGTCACAAACATGCCTTACTCAACCAACTCGGCTACCCCCTTGGAGGCCTTTGATTCTCACTTTGACTCTTCTATGCTTGGAGAATATCCTAATTATAAATAGGATATTTCACAAGCTTTGTAAAGACAAATGAGATTTCAGAAATAACATATTATTGTGACCGTGTATTATTGGTTCTTAATTGAATCTTGAACTTATCAAGATATATCTTGTGGCATTCAAACAACTAAATTCGTATTCGTGCTTTCTTCATAGGTGAAGGTTCACTGGTAAAACAAACTTTATTGTTACATTCTTGGAGTTCCAAAATCAATTTAGTTATCGAGTTTAGTCGCATTCTTGGTTCGGTTCATATTAAGTAAATTTTTTAAATTGTTGTTTCGCCAAATTGTGGGATCAATAATGTTCAAGGGACTATATTGGTTAAACCAACATCACCGGTAACATGGATTCGAGTCTAAGAATAAAATATTGTCCAAGAAAGGTAGAGAGATGAAATGGTAAGTCCAACTGCCACGGTAGTACCACTACAAGGTTTATCGAAGAATGCTAGGAATATTCAACATTTACCGGTAGAACCTAAGGATGATAGATCAAATCTTATGATTCATGATTTAGAGTGTCAGCTGAGTGAGTTAAGATCAGAGAAATACAAGTCAGATTTATTGCAAAACAAGCGAGATGAAGAAAATCAAAACCAATTTTAATCAATAACTAAAACTTTGCAACTTGTCACTACGAAATTTACTTTATGAAATAATGTGAATCCAATGGGAAAAGCATATAAGGATGAGTTAGTTTGTGAAAAATGGCATTTTTTTAGAAATGATAAAGTGGAAGCGAATTTTTTGATTCAAGCAATGAAGCATTGACAAACACGAATAAAGATAAACAAATATGAGAAAATATTGGAGGATAATTTGAAAAAAAGTTGTGAGACCGAGAATGGCCATGTATAGTTTAGTAGAGTCTTGATTAACACGAATGATTTTAAAATGGAAATTACCAAAGAAGTTTGATCCTTATAAAATGAAAAAATATAACGGTACGAGAGATTCAGAGCATCACTTGAATAATTTCGAAATATCATGTTGGGATTTAATGCAGACGCTACTTTAATTTATCGAGCTTTTTTAATGATTTTTAACGGAATGGCATCGGTTTGTTTCAACAATTTACTACTATGATCAATTAACAAATTTGAAGATTTGTGGACTTCATTCTGACACAATTTCATTGCTTATAAAATGTTGAAACACGAAGGTAGATCATATCTTGAGTTATTACAAAAGAATTAAGAATCATTAAGGGATTATGTTCACAGGTTTATTAAGGAGATGATTTCATTGGAACATTGTACCCAAAAGGTAGCGTATCAGCCTTAAAAAACGTTTTTCCATGGTAGTAGTTTGTTGGAAGATTTAACAAACTTTTCAGTAGGTTGTATGAGAGATTTCTTAGCCATATCTGAAATTTATATTAAATTATAAGATACAAATAAGAAAGGAGCAACGCAAATCCGGATGAAAAAAGTAGAGAAGATCCATTAGATAAAAATTGGGATGCTAGTAGGGTAGCTTGTACAGTGATTGAAATTGGAAGACGACACATCCACTTTCAAGTCCATTGCAACGTCACCCAAGAAACTTTTTATGTTACCTTCGTTTACCCTTTGTATACAGTACCGCAAAAGAGAGTTCTTTGGGAGCACCTAACCACCATCAGGGCCAACATTCGTTTACCTTGGATGATTATGGGAGATTATAACACGTATTGTGCTCCAGGAGACCGAATTAGGGCTGCTCCTCTTCGAAATAGTGAGTTAATTGATTTAAATAATTTTCGAATATCTCATGGTCTTGTCGATGCACCTTCCACAGGTCCTTTCTTCACTTGGAAAAATAGTACTATTTGGGCTAAGCTTGACCGAGTCCTTATAAATCATGGGTGGAGTGACAGGAATCTCATATGTAGAGCATCGTTCCTTCCGATGGAACCCGTATCCGACCATAGCCCAGTTATTGCATCGGTTATTCGAGACTTTCAGCATGGTTGTCGGCTATTCAGATTCTTCAACATGTGGCTTAAACATCCCAGGTTTGCTAGTATCGTACAAAGTTCATGGGGGCAGTTTATTGATGGTACGAAACAATATATACTTACACAGAAGTTGAAAGCCCTAAAACGTCCATTAAGAGAATTGAATAAAGCTGAGTACGGGGGTATTCTCGAGCGTACGGCTACTGCAAATTCAGAATTTAAAGAGGCTTTAACCTCTCTTATGGATGATCCTGACAACACTTCTTTAAAAGAGGAGGTTCACAGATTACGGGCTCGAGCGAACTTCCTTCTTGATGCCGAAAAGAGTTTTCTCCAACAGAGTATGCAGACTACCCACCTAGTTGATGGAGATAGAGGTACGAAATACTTCCACAGCTTAATAAACCGAGACAATGCAAGAAAGAACATATCATACATCGTCCGAGATGACGGCACCCGCACCACATCCCCAATAGAAGTCGCCTCCCTCCTTGTAGATTTCTACACACACCTCTTTGGCACATCCCGGCCAAGCACCCCCATTGACCCGACAGTCATGAGTAACAAACCACTAGTCGAAGATCGGTTTTATGAGCAGCCACTTAAACATGTAGAAGGTGATGAAATCCGGAATGCACTCTTTGATATCGGGAATGACAAGGCCCCGGGACCGGACGGCTACACCTCGGCTTTCTTCAAAAAGAATTGGGATATTGTGGGCACAAATTTGATTGATTGTGTTTGTGAATTTTTCGACACTGGTAGTCTACTTCGCGCAACAAACCACACCATCCTCTCCCTCATACCGAAGAAAGACAACGATCCTAAGGTGGGTGACTTTAGGCCAATTGGTCTCACAAATGTTACTTATAAAGTGATTACCAAAATTTTGGCTAACCGAATGACACCCTTACTTCCAACTCTCATTGACAAAGGACAAGGTGCTTTCGTAAGTGGTCGAAATCTTGTTGATAACGTTTTCCTTGCCCAAGAGTTGGTTAGAGGTTCGAACCGTGCAAGAATTTCTCCACGATGTATGCTCATGGTAGATATTCGCAAAGCTTTTGACACAGTCTTATGGGACTTCCTATCGACAATACTCCATGGTATCGGCTTTCCTCCTAAGTTTTTGGGTTGGATTCTTGCTTGCGTTACTACAACATCTTTTTCGGTTTCCATCAATGGCGAGCTTCATGGTTTCTTTCGTGGGCAACGAGGCTTAAGGAAAGGTGATCCCATGTCCCCTACTTTATTCATCATTTGTCTTGAATATCTATCCCGATTGTTAAAGAAGAGATCGAGTGAACCGGGCTTTAAATTCTACCCGAAATGTGCCCGCACGCACACCACCCATCTTGCTTTTGCCGACGATTTGATGATTTTCTCACGAGGGGACGAGACATTGGTTAACATCCTTATGGATTGTTTGGGACATTTGGAGGATGTATCAGGCCTCTCATTGAACCCTACTAAATCCACAATATATCTAGCCGGAGTTAATGAGATTGTCTATGATCGGATTATGGAGAGAGTCAGATTTGAAGTTGGCACATACCCTGTTCGTTACCTGGGGATACCTCTCGCTCCAATGACGGTTTCAGTTACTAATTTTGCTCCTTTAACTGCAGCTATCTCGAGTTACATTGAGAAATGGGAGCACATGAAACTTTCTTACGCGGGAAAACTTCAACTGATCACATCTGTGCTTCAAGGAGTAGAATGTTTGTGGTTCCACGCTTTTCCTTTGCATTCGGCGGTCCTTAATACCATCCGCTCGCTCTGCCTCAAGTTCTTCTGGGGGGGTAGACCAGCTCGGTTTGCATGGGACAAAATTTGTAAACCGAAGGAAGAAGGAGGTCTTGGACTTAAAGATATAAGAGTTTGGAATCGTGCTCTTCTTACCCGTTCGATATGGTTATTTCATTCGGGTTCCGAGTCTTTATGGGTGAAATGGGTGCACGAGTATTATCTTCGAGGACAAACTATCTGGGACTACCAAAGACGAGATAGCGACAGTCATCTCATTCGAACGCTTCTTGATATTAGAGATTCTTTGATTCAGATATTTGGGGGCCGAGACCATGCGATTCGGGGTCTTGAAAGTTGTGTTTTGGATGGAAAGTTAATCACAAGTCGTGTCTATGAAGCCATGAGGACAAAGGGTGAACCGTGTCCGATGCTATCGAAGATATGGAAGAGATACATCCCACCGAAATACACTTTCACCGTCTGGCTTGCATTCAACCGTCGTCTGGCCACAAAAGACACACTTTACTACATGGATTTGCCTAACATCAGTTGCCCCTTTTGTAGGCATTCTGATGAATCGAGTGCACATATTTTCTTTTCTTGCAGGTTCAGTGGAGAAATATGGGGTCGTATCAGAGCATGGTTGGAGATTACTCGCGCAATGACCACGCTTGACAGTGCACATAAATGGATTAGGAAGGAGCACCGGGGCACATCCTACCGATCCCGCGCCATCAACCTTGCATTCCAAGCTACTGTTTTTGAGATTTGGCGTGCTCGAAACCGCCTTGTATTTGATGAAGAGATCGTGACTCAAGACACCATTTTCACTCGAATCACCCTTACGACTTTGAAGATTTTATTCCGCTTATATCCGCATTATCGACTTGCATGTTAGATTGCATGTTAGATTTCTTTTGACTTATTGATGTTCTCAGTTTTCCTGATTTTATTTGTAAAGTCCATTAGTGACTTGTACTCTACACAGAGATCTTTGAACTCTCTGAACGATTGTAACCTTGTACATCATATATATATATATATATATATATACAAATCCACATTTACCTAAAAAAAAAAAAACACAAAATACAATTTTTGTAAACAAACATTTAAAGCCTTAATAATACATCCATATTTTACTAATATATATCTTAACGATCTTCAGATCTTGTATTGTCCGATTTGTAAAAACTTCACTTTTAAAATTGGTATTTTAACCGGGTTATGAATAGGAAGAAAGAAATGATAGATTAAAAAGAAATAACCATTCATATGTGTGATAAACTTATAAATATATCGGAAGTTTCTTTCTATCAAAACCGAAACACGTGGCAATGTTCCTTTCTAACATAATCGATTATAGCCTATCCTACGAAATATTGTTAAGGGTATTTATTTGTTAGGAAAAATGGGCTAAAATCCAGGTAGAGAAAAGAAAAGCCCATTAAATATAGGCTTATAGCCCACTACCGAGCAATCACTAAGAAGAGGAGAGCGCTGATAGAAAGTAGCAGAGCGGCTTCCTCCTCACACAAACGAAGGCAACATGAATAGGTATCGTTACAGCTATGAACCTGACTTATATATTGTTCGTCCTTGTTAATTAGGGAGGTCCTTTTACTTCCTGTTTCGTATCAATACCACAGTTCTCTATTCCTATTCCTAAAGGTACAGTTTTTATTCTTCACGATTGTACATATGGATTTATTTATAATGTTTGATGTTTATGGAGAAACCCTTGATTGATGATACTAATTTTTCTTTTGGGTGTTTCATTCGTCTTAAATTTGTGATCTTTTTGTTTTTGGCGTTGTGGTTAGTGTAACCTATTATTTGTGATGTATGGATTTTATTCAATACTCACGGATATGACTATGAATTTGTCTCGATTGAAATAGATTTAAGGGGTTTAATTTGTGGACAAGGAAAAGCAAGTAATATAAGTTCATCTGTATAATAGTTAAGAAGATGGATACTGGTGGCAATTCTCTAGTATCAGTATCAGGAGGGGATGGGGTTAAGAGAAAAGTATGCTATTTTTATGACCCAGAGGTCGGCAATTACTACTATGGGCAAGGCCACCCTATGAAACCTCACCGTATCCGAATGACCCATGCCCTTCTTGCTCACTATGGACTGCTTCAACACATGCAAGTCCTGAAGCCGTTTCCTGCCAGAGATAGAGATTTATGCCGCTTCCATGCCGACGATTATGTGCATTTCCTACGGGGCATAACCCCTGAGACACAGCAAGATCAGTTGAGGCAACTGAAACGCTTCAACGTTGGTGAAGACTGCCCTGTCTTTGATGGTCTCTACAACTTTTGCCAAACTTATGCTGGTGGATCTGTTGGTGGTGCAGTCAAATTGAATCACGGGCTGTGCGATATAGCTGTTAACTGGGCTGGTGGTCTACATCATGCTAAGAAGTGCGAGGCTTCTGGCTTTTGTTATGTCAATGACATTGTCCTGGCAATATTGGAGCTTCTTAAGCAGCACGAGGTTTGTCTATTATTAGTAATATAAGTCTGGTTCTTTATTTAGATTTTGCATTCATGGTTTTAATTTAATATATGCAGCGAGTTTTGTATGTTGATATTGATATTCACCACGGTGATGGTGTGGAGGAAGCTTTTTATACAACCGACAGAGTAATGACAGTTTCGTTCCATAAATTTGGAGATTATTTTCCTGGGACTGGGGACATCCGTGATATTGGATATGGAAAAGGAAAATATTACTCCCTAAATGTCCCTTTGGACGATGGAATAGATGATGAGAGCTATCACTTGTTATTTAAACCCATAATTGGAAAAGTGATGGAAGTGTTTAGGCCGGGTGCGGTTGTTCTTCAGTGTGGGGCTGACTCCCTGTCCGGGGATAGGTTAGGCTGCTTCAATCTGTCAATCAAAGGTCATGCAGAATGTGTGAAATTCATGAGATCCTTCAATGTGCCGCTGCTGCTGCTGGGTGGGGGTGGTTACACTATTCGCAACGTGGCTCGTTGCTGGTGTTATGAGACAGGAGTTGCGCTCGGAATAGAAGTTGAAGACAAGATGCCGCAGCACGAGTATTATGAATATTTTGGTCCTGATTATAACCTTCATGTTGCCCCAAGCAACATGGAAAACAAAAATTCTCGCCAACTTCTTGATCAGATTCGCTCACAACTGCTCGAGGATCTCTCAAGGCTTCAACACGCCCCTAGCGTTCAATTTCAAGAAAGGCCACCTGATACCGAAATGCCTGAGGTTTAGTCTCAATACCTATTTTATTTCTTTATATATATATGCATACAACTTTAAGTACAGCTAATAGGAGCCAATTGCCTGCTAGTGGTACAGTATGGGGTGCATAGCAGAATGCATATCTATTTTAAAATCAAGCTGTGTTTGTTTTTTCAATACAGGAAAGTTTAAATCTTTTTATTTGGAATCAATTTTTTTTTTGTTTTGGCATTAAAACTACTCATTCTTGGGATGTGAAATAACTAGAATCATATTTTAAAAAGCTGATTCTGAAATTACTAATTTTGATCCCGACAGTAAAATTCAAATTAGAGTTATTAGGATTGTAAATTCTTTGAAATTTAACCCAAAAGTTAACTTTTAGATAATAGTAGGTTCAAATAAGGGTAATTTTATAGATCCAAAATTCAACTGTGACCCATTGACTAGTAATTCTAAATTAGGATCTCTTAATGTAGAGTTTTAGAATTGTTGATTAGATCCATCTGGAAGCTGATTGCCATGGTATCATTTTCTTTTGGTGTTATTGTTTGAGAATTAATAGGCTGACGAAGATGAAAATGGTAAAGATGAGAGATGGAATCCTGATTCGGACATTGATGCTGACAATGACCGGTAATTCATATATCTTTATTTTTCGTGTTGATCTTAAAAGTAATGTTGAGTGTTTTACTGGTTTGGAATTGTACAGTAAGCCTCTATCAAGCAGGGTAAAGACTGAGATAATTGAACCAGAGCCCAAGGAAGAGGTGTTTCATGTGTGAATTTATATATATTTCTTTATCGTCATCATCTTTTTATTAAATGATGATTTATTTAAACCTTCCATTATTTGTCTCAGGAGGCTCAAAATAGAATTGATCTACATACTAGAGGCTTTGATTCGGTACCAGATGAGTCTATGAATTTGAAGTTGAACACGAAACCCTGAGCTATGTCATACAAGGTCTTCATTTGCCCTAGAACTTGGGATATGTTTTGTGAAAATTAGTTATTTCTCTTTGGACACTTGCATTTGCAGGCAATGGCTTGCCAATGAAATAATATTTTGACAAATTATATCAATGGCCATGCAAATGCTATTAAAAAGTGTGTAATTTGGTTTGTTGTCATGTAAGACTTGATAGTTTACCTGTGAAAACAATTAGGCTTGCTTCTTTTTCTTGCGCGGGTACCGTTTGTAGTCATTTTCTTTATGGACTATCAAATCATCTACAATTTTTGACATAGTTTTTAGAATGCTTTATTGTTATTAGTATTTTCTATTTTGACCTTAAGTAAATTTTTTTAGCTAGAGTAATGTACCGATAATTATTAAAGACCAGACCTAAACCAAACATATTGAGACCAAACATATTCTCGAGTCAAAGTATGCGTTAACTTATCTAGGGCTGTCTTCTCAGAACCGGGCCGGATCTTAACGGTTCGGTTCGCGATAGGGCTATCAAACAGATATTTCGGATCCCAATCTACCGAAATCATTATTCGAATCCGAATTCGAATCCAACTATTATAATATCCGGATACGGATAATATTCGAATTTTAATATCCACTAAAGTTTTTAACTAATTTCACTGTTGGTTAGACTATATTTATAGGCATCTTAGTAAAAATTCATATTTTCGCCGTGTTTTTTATATAGAAAGTTTGGTAGCAATTTTTTTCCACATTTTATGTGGGATAAGAGTTATAAGACAAAAGAAAGATATATTTGTTAAGAAAATCCACCATCCTAGCAATTCTTTTTCCAACTTTAGATGTGGGATGAGATACAACTTTTAAAGAAGCAATATTCTATATTTATGGACAACTTTTATTTTGTTTTGCTTTTTACGATGTGGGATAGCTAAAAAACATGTTTAAATAAAAAAAGAATTATATATATTTATTTATACAATTTCGGATTTCAGATATTTCTAATACAGATATGACTATATCCATATCCGCTATTTTCGGATACGGATATTATCCGTTTTCTTCGGATTCGATATCGAATATTTCGGCCGGATATCAGATTTTTTTAACCGCCCTAGTTCGCGGTTCCATTCGATATGGAACCTAAACATTATCGGACCGATATGGAATTGAATCGATAAAACCGAAAAACCGATAGAACTGATAGGAAATCGGACCAATAAAACCGATTATTTATTATTATTTATTCTTTTATAAATTATGGTACCAAAGTTTATAGTTAATTACCAATTTTTTAACAAAATCAAAAGATTAATTTTTAAACTTTTATTTTTATTTTATTTATTTCAATAAAAAAAATTAAAAATTAAATTTTAATTTTTTTTAAGTGGACCGGACAATACCGATAACGAAACGAACTGAGTCGAAACGGACCAAACCGGAACCGAACCGAACCAAAAGCTTAGCGGTTCGGTCCGGTTCCAAAAATTAGAACCGAAAGCTTAGCAGTCCTGTCCGAATCGATAAGCTTAGCGATCTGGTCTGTTTCTATCAAAATCCCGACCGATAACAGCCCTAAACTTATCCATTTATTTTTTTATTTTTCAGTATACCAAAGTCTTTTACTAAGACTAATATTTTATTATAAATTAACTTTTCGAGGCATTTGTATATTCACATTGTTTTTTAAAATACGAGTTGGAGAAGGATATCAAACCCTAATCCTTTTTTTTTAAAAGGCTTGGTCATTGTAGATGTGAAATTTCAATAAATTCTTATGATATTGATGAGCTATTTGAAAGATGAGATTCTGAGTAAAATATGTATTTAAATTTAGGATTAGGGACTGTTTGGAGAAAAAAACCATTTTATGTTTTAGGTATATTTTATTGCATCTTTACGAGTATGACAAAGTTTGTGTCCTTTGTTTCAAATCTAACATTTCTTAGATGCGATATATAAGATATGAAACTAGTGTAACAAGAAAATGGTACATGCGATATATAAGATGCGAGACCGATAAGATGCGAATTGTTAGATGCAAATTGCAGCGAGATCAATGAAAATGCCAAATGTGAGATTTAGATGCGAGATCAAAGTAAAAATGAAAATGTTAGACGCTATAAAGGAGATTGGAATAATAATATTTGGTATAAAAAGAAGCACAATTCTAAGCCTTAGAGCTTGAATGGTTTACTTGGAAACAATGGAAGCATGTTAGCAAACAAAGCAATATGGATATATCAATGTTAAAAAGTAACTACATGGTAATTAAACATACAACCATAAAAAAAAAATTGCTTTCTTTTGGACTTGGGAAACAGAAGGTTTAGTTCATCCTGTCGACTTGGTAAACAATCACCTGGTCTATCCAGGAATCTTTGTCAAGATAGTTTTCGTACATTGAAATCTGTCCACTTGAAGTCATTGATAACGCCGAAATGCTTCTGGTGCCATAACGGCCCTGCACAACCTAAAATTGTGAGTCCTCTTTGTTTCACTGAGAAAAGTGTTGCAGTAGCAAGGGAAAGGGAATAGGAATAGGAATAGGAAGGATTGATTACCAATGGTGTATTGATATCAATGAAAATAGAACTTAAGTGGTACTCGAGTTCAGGAGGGTAAATGCAAGGCAATTGGCTCTCTTGGTCCTTAACCGTGTTCTTCATAAGATTTTCCATCATTTCTTTAATGGGAACCTCCTTCTCGCCATATTTTTCAAGTAATTCCTCAAAACTATGGCGCAGACGTAGTGACTCCCAAAAAGATAAAATCATATCATATTCATATCTAAGATGTACACAAAATAGTTGTAATAACAAAAGCTAAAGCATGTTTAGAGGAAATGAGTATGGATTGGATTACCTTGAGCCAAGGAGTGTCAAGGTTGGCATTAGATAAGACGTGAATTCCTGGTGGTACCTCCAAGATAGCGAGAGTGTCTTTTGGACGGTTGGTTACATAGACCATGGCTTTTGAACAAAGATCCGCCAACACCAGGTTGAAACCATTATACTCCCTACCCTTGTCCATGATTGCCTCAGCAAACTCCATTGGGCTTTTCGCACTCTGAATATTTAAATATATATATATATATATATATATATATATATATATTTCCTACTTAGAATTTTATCAACTAAAATAATATATTTATTAATTACTAACCTTCAAGAAACCAACAGGGAGGTCTCCTCTGCTTTTGGCCTTAGTAGGTAGGGTTTCAACCTCCCTGAAATTAGTGAGAAACGCTACTTTTCCATATTTATTGGAAGCAAACCATGTCCCCCCTGCAACTTCATCTTTTCCACCAACAATTTCACCGCCTTCCCACCAACCTAGTGGCTTTGTAGGCCTATAAATCAAATACCGAATCTCATATGGTAAATTAGGCTTACCTCAGAAGCCGCAGCAATTTGTACCCTAAATTAGGATTAGGGTTCTAATTTGTACCCTAAATTAGGATTAGGGTTCTAATTTGTACCCTAAATTAAGATTAGGGTTCATAGTTCAGGGTTCAGGGTCTGGGTTACCTGCTGTGATACTCGTCTCTATTGAGAAGTAGCAGAAGTGGATAGAGTGAATGAGACTGCCAGAGGAAAGCCGCTATGCACATCTTGTATTGTTGATCTTCAGCTTTTAACTGTAATGCTTTTGGTAATCGTTCAATGCTTAACTGCATAACTTTGCCTTCTTTTATAGTATAATTTCTTTCCAAAAGAACTATTTTACCTTTCAAGTCAAAATAACCGCTTAATCATTGTTCATCTAATTTTTATTATCATAAAAACCTTACCATTAAAAAAAATTAAAGGCGACTCCCATATTAGGACTATAAAATTTAAGGATTATACCACACAGCATTTTTATCCATATTTAAGTATCACCGAATCATAAAACTATTCCAACACTTTTTTATAACCGGATAAATGAATAACCAATTTTTTTTTTTAAATACCTATTTTTATTATTATAACTTAAAAAAAAAATCAAAACCGAATTGTTTTTATTTTTATGAGATAAATCAAACAAGTGGTGATAAAACTTATTTTTATTATTATAATTTTAAAAAAAATCGAAATCGAATTGTTTTTAGTTTTATGAGATAAATCAAACGAGTGGTGCGAAAGATATGTTTTGAGAAATAATTTTACACATGTCATTGTTGATGGTTCAATGACATAAGGTTTCCAGAAGATTGTTCATACAAAAATTGTTATAAAACTGAGAGTAAAAAATTATTTGATTAGTATTAAAAGGTCGTTCCAATCATTAATAAAAATGTATCCACTCCCTTGATTTCGTTTTGTTTTATATTTTAAGGTCCAACGAGCAAGCGAGTCAGCAGCTTGATTTTGGGATCCATAAACATGTTTTAAGATCATTGATGAGAGAATGAGCTTCTTGCAATAGATGATCAGTTTGTTGAGGAACCAAAGACCATAACCTTTTTCAAGCATTTCAATAAGGACTTCATAGTCAGCTTCCATATCCATATGGGTGAAGTTTTTTTTACTACAAATTGTGAGACCATCAAATATGACACAACATTCAGCAATGAGAGGACTTTGCTTATTATAAATTCTATCATACGCAACCATGACATCAACGATGTTGTTTCCGATGAGTCCAACACCACTAGACTCACCATTTGTGAGGCAAAAACCATCTAAGTTTAATTCGAGTCTAAATTCATATGGGGGACACCCGTTGAGAACTTTAGCTATGGAAGAAGTGTTAATATTGAAGAAACAACCAATTGAATTAGCTATATGCTTATCATTAGTCCAAATATTACTCTTAAGAATATTAAATAATCAAGTCTTAAAAATATAAAATGAATTTTATCTAATATATATTTAGAGGTAAAAGATTGATTATGGAATTTTGATTTATTTTTTAAGTGCCAAATAGTCCAACATGTGATTGTTAAAATTATAGTTCTGATGTGGATTGATTTATTGGTAGACTAGAACTAACACATAATGATAAGAACCTCTTAGAATCAACGCTCTGAAATATGATAGAGATAACTTTGCAACCAGGAATCCAAAATGATTCAAGGATCAAAGGATATTGGATCGATAGGTCAGACAGAGGTTGTGAAAAGACGTATGATATTCCAACTGATCTTCCTTTGGATATGACGCGGAAAATGAAGAACGAATTTCTTGTGGATATTACACACCAACAAGAGAAGAGTAAAACCCTTAAAATATGAGTACATAGTTTTTATAGGAGAAAGAACATGTCTTGAACACAATTAAGGTTGCTCTAAAAAACATAATACATGCCTTTAACACAAGTAAGGTTTTTCTTGGAAACAAAATGTATGACTTGAACACATTTAATGTTATTCTTGAAAATGAATTAAGAGTTTGAAATCAGACTCTTCTCTCCTCCAAGAACGTGACTTTTGTTCTATATGGGCCTTGGGCTTTTATTTCAACAAATGGGCAACAGTGAAGTGAAACAATTGCCTCATTAAAAATCTTCTCAAGAAAACTCATTGGAAAAACTTGAACAAGGGAAAAAGAGTACAATGGATAAACTTTCTCATTTGTTTAAATCAATAAGCTTGACTTAAGACCAAGTAGTTTGACAAGCTTTACCTTCATACTTGCTGTTTAGATCACATGGATTCTCCATTTGATTTAGCAACCCTCCAACAACTTTGTTAAATTATTTTACTCTTGATCGAGTTATTAGAACATCCTCAACTTCAAGCTCATCCTCTTGTTCAAGTTGCTCAACTGGTTTTTACACATTTCTAAGTTGTATGCTCTTTGTGTCATCTAGGATTACATCACCTAACTAGGTGTTGGACAGTCATGTGTCTACCAATGATTATGTTGAAAATGTCTGGTAACAATATTTGTAAATATATTTAGCACCTTTGAGTTTATTCAATTGTATCTTTTATGTTGTGTAAATATTTTCAAATAATAAATTTAATGTTATTACCGTATAAAATTTTAAATATTTTGTTTTATTTTTTTATATTGAAAAAGAAGTTCAAAACATTTTTTTTACAATTTAAGAAGATGAAAAAATGAAGAAATAAAAAAATAGAAAGAATAAAAATATATATATTAAGAATTATAAAAGATATGATTTTAAAAAACGATTAAAGTGGAGAAATTGAGAAAAATAAGAAAATACATTAAAAGATAATGTTTTTTAGTTTGACATATTTTTTAAAATACTTTTAATGTAAATTTTAAATAAAAAATTCCATTTGATTTCATTTATTTTTTCAAAACATTTTTTAATTATTAATATATTAAGATATGTTTTCATAAAATAATTGATTTTTTATTTTTGAATTTGTTTAAAGATACGTTTATCACAAAATATGTATTGAAATATTTTTAGTTTATTTTCAATAAAATAATTTATTTATAATATAAATTATGTTTGGTACAAAATTAATGTAATTTAATATATATATATATATATATATATATATATATATATATATATATATTATTTAGATTTAAAAAATAAAAAGTAAAAAACAAAAATAAAAATATATTATTTAGATTTTAGTTCCATCTATTTTTCAACAATATTTATTATATATCAAATTTATTTGTTTGTTATCATTACTTATTTTGTTCTATCCTATCCTATAAAAAAATTAAAACAAGTTTTGTTTGATTTTTATATATTCTTATATAAAAATTGATTTTATTTCGATGTATCTTTTAAAATACAAATTTGATTTTATTTTCATATATTCTTCAAAAATATCTTTTATATGAATATGAGAAATTTTAATTTTCTTATTGAAGAGATAACTCAAATGCTCCAAGAATCAGTAATTCTTCTTGTTGAGTTTGGCCTTTATTTCTAATCGTCGACCTCGTTTTGGCAGCCGGCCAAGATCTAGCTTCACCATTGATGTACATCTCCAACTAACATCCCATAAATGAACCATACAAGAAACAATTTCCAGCTTTTCAACCATCCAAAACTACCACTAACCAAGCCAATCAAGCCAAAGTTTTTCATAACAAGTTTGAAAACTCTACTGGATATAGCTTCCTCTTACAAGTATATCAGTTACTGAAATTTTTAGACCCTTAAACAATGACTCTGTCATCAAACAATAAAAATTCAAGAAATAAAAGACCACATCTTCTTGCAATTCCGAGAAAGTGGGAAAGATTCTCTGCTCGCAGCAACTAAATTCACATAAGGAAGTTTTCCCAAGGCTTGCCAAAAAGAAATATTCTCAATCAAATTTTGAGGCAAAGAAGTTAACAAAGAGTAAAACATCACTAATTGGATGCAAGGCATATCTTCATAGAATTTTCGCTTAAATCAGATATGTGTAAGCTCTGGTCTAGATGTGTTTGGTCAGTTGATGAATAATAAATGAGAATATTCAAATGGTTACCATCATTCATCCAAAATGTGAGTGTCCAACAGTTCCAACATGGTTTAAAATAGAATATGTTCCAAAATACATGTATAATGAAGAATTTATCCATATTAGCTAACTTTATTGGCCAACCACTTAAAACATGAATTCTTGCAAAAATCCATCATTGTCAAACCAAATTTTAACAAAAATCTGAGCAATAACTCTATTGAAGATACTGATCATATTACTATTAAGAACATGCCTCTCATGTTAGAAAGAAAATATCCAATGAATGAAGAAATTATTGATGCTATCAAGAATTTAGAAGAATAATCTTCCCCTTCAACCTATCTTGAAACAGACAGCCACACTCCAACACAAAAAATACTAGAACTTACCTCCCACTCCCAATCTTAAGAGGAAAGAAGTTGATAAGGAATTCCAGGTCCTCTTAAACAAAAGATTAAAAGAAGCCAAGAACATAGAGAAAAAAAGGAAATATAATTATCAAATCCCTATTTGGGGCTAGCCACTCCCCAAACTTCAATATTAATCATGATTAAGTTTCTTTGTTGGAACATCCATGGTATCAGTAATAAGACTTCCATGAGAAGGCTCAAGTCAATTATCAAAAATAAGAAATCAACATCTTTTCCATCTTTGAACCTTTCATTAAAGTTGAAACCATCCCCACTATTGATGTCAAACTTGGTGTTTACAATTATTGTTCTAACTCTACACATAAGATTTGGTTATGTTGGATGGAGGACTTCAACTTCAATACAATCCTTAATCACCCTCAGTTGTTGCACAATGCTGTCACTCACAAATATTTGAATAAAGTCTTCTACTTAACTACTGTTTATGCAAAATGCCAAAGACTAAAATGATTTGATCTTTGGAACTCTCTTAAAGCTATTTCAAATTTTGTTACAGAATGGCTTGTAATTGGTGATTTTAACTCTATCTCATATTATGATGAACATATAGGTTGTTTTATATTATGCCTCGACAACTCAGAAGACTTCAATGAAACCATCACAGAATATTCTCTGGAAGATGCAGGATATGTGGGCACTAGGTTTACTTGGACAATAAATTTAAATGGAAAAGATTGGATCGTAACTTATTCAATTCAGACTGGCCTGACTAATTTAAAATCATTAACGTCACTCATATGGCCATAACTTACTCTGACCATAATCCTCTAATTGTTACCATATCTAATTGCATAAATCACTCAAAATTTAGCGCTAAATTTCTCGATATGTGGACTATAAATGATGATTTCCTTAAAATTATTGAAACTAATTAGAATTTAGATATTCAGGGCTACCCTATGTTCCATCTTCTGGAATAAAATCAAGAGGCTCAAAGCTGCTCTTTGGTGAGTATAGATTTTGCCTTAGTAAATTGTTATAAGAGAATTATAGAGAGAGAAAGAGTTAGAAAGTTTTTAAAGAGAGAAAGTTTAAGTACAAATGAGTTTAGTAGAAAAAGTGTTCAACCCCTTTATTAGGTTAGCCTTACCCTTTATATAGAGGAGCCAAGACTTAGCCTTACAATGAAATCTGTTACAAAAGAGGACAAATTGCTCTTTAGTCCTTAATAATTATACACAATCACAAATGTTCTCTAAAACTTACATTATTTATAATTTCAGGACTGAACTTATATTATTTACAGTTTAATCCTTATATTTATATTATTTATAATTTAATCCTCAAAATCATACTTCTATATTAGAAGCCCCCTAGTTCTCATGTCAGTAAATGAAGGAGAACTAAAATGTCTTCGAATTCTTCCATACGTCATACCGATTGTTACAATACAAACTTGAAGTCCAAAAATCCATCAGAAAATGCAAATTTAAAGCAACCATTCGAAGAAACCATTAGAAGAAACCATTCGAAACAACCAAAATCTAATATAATTTTGAAGCCAATAATTCTCCTCGAATCATTATGGAAGCAGAGCTTCAAAATGTAATCATTGACTTTTATTAAAACAATACACAAATGTAACCGTTTTATATTACCGTTCGAATCCATCATGACTATATAACTTTTAGACCCATAGCTAGATGCCTAGTCTGACAGATGTCGAGTTCTTAATCTCCTCATCGCTTTGTATTCTACCCTATCACCACCAGAGTCCCTTACACTTCATACGTCTTCTTTTCTTTCTATAAATTTAAAAGTAGCTTAAATTTTCATTCTCACAACACAAATCATTTGAGAGAAAATTCAAACGCTTGGCTACCTTTATCGCATTCTTCCTTTTTCCCAGTATCTTCATCAGAAAAAACCAAATTTTCTGATCAAAACTTATCTTCTCCGATCAATCTTCATCCGGTTTATGAGTAAAAACCAAAAAACCAGAAGATCCAAGGCTAACATACCCAAGAAGCCAAAATCTCCAGAACCTGATAACAACTTAGTCTTCAGATCGTACGACTACTTTTGCATTACTCAAAGAGCGGAAGAATATAGAGCTGCAGGATTAATCAATAGCGCTTCTGTTGGAACAACTACCAAAACAGTTTATTACAGTAATTTCGATCCAACCAAAGCTCCTGTTTTTTCTCCTTCTCCGAAAATCGAAGAACGTTCCTCTTCCAAAGCCCTAGGTCCTAAAACACCTCGAGCCTCTTCATCTCAAATTAAAATTTCTCCTTTGATTAGTGAAGAATCTTCTTTAAGGAAAAAATTGAATACTCCTTCTTTGAATCATTCTTCAACAAAAAAAAGAAGAACTTTTATTGCCATGGGAGACGATTCAGAAATCATTCCAACTCCTCCCCCTTCGAACCCAGATACTGAAACTCCTCCTTAAAGAGAAATAACTGAGGAAGTTCCTCAAGAAAATAACCCATCACCAGAAACTGTCAATCCATTACCTCAATAATCCGGAGAAGAAACATCAAGGGCCAATGAAGCTGATTCTGAGGCTACCAGAATCGATCTCGAAGCTGAATCTGATGATGGGAACTCGAAAATACGCATAAGCCTTGGAAAGAAAAAAAATACTTGCTTTATTTCCGAAGAAGAAAGAGCTACAATTGACAAAAATTTAAGGGATCTCGAGGCTAAATACATCACTGCTCTGAAAAAAGTTCGGTTTATATATAACAAAGATAGCCAAGCTTCGGCTCTAAAAAAACAAGGGGAATGGGAGATAATATAACAGTTCGACTGCCTAAAGAAGGAGAAACTCCCTTAGACTGCAAAGATGACGAGCTAATAGTCTACCCCGAAATCATCAATTGGGGTCTTCGGTTTCCACTGGATCCTAAGATCGTGGAATACTTCAAACTTCTCAACTTATGCCTTACTCAAGTGACACTGAATCAATGGTTCACCCTTATGTCAGTGATAATGGAATCTCGACTATCTCAAATTCCAATCAATATCAATGATTTCATCTCTTTGACTCAACTATCGAAAGGTCCGAAGCTTCCCTTTTATTACCTCACCCTGGTGGATGACCTCAAAATCATCGATAACCTCTTAGAAGTTGATAAATTCTGGAAGCAGAAGTTCCTTTTTATATCAGGAGCATGGGAGAATGGCAAATAAAATTTTGATGCTAATCCTTCAAATCTAAATCTCATCTAGAGAAGCAACCGTAAGCACTTCGAAACTTTTATACTCTGAAATAAATTATATCTGTGTCCTTTCTGTTTCTTTAATTTTCCACTTGCATCATTATTCCAGAAATTTTGAGGCGTTATTCAGCACGTCGGCCAACTCATAAGAATATTTTCCAAAAACTTGCTGCTTGGGCTTCAAAAGAATGGAATAATGCGTTCCACACTGCCTTCCATCCCATCAATTTCCTTAACTTCCACATGTTCCCAATCTCAGAGGGTGTCTTGCCACCTCGAAATTTGATGTCAGAGCTCGATCCGAAGATAGTCTGCAAAAGGTTAGTTCATCCCGATTGTAAAGTCTTCCTTCCTATTCGCAACAGATCAGAGAGTCATTTAACAAAAAATAAGAAAGAAAAGGCTAACAAAGAAAAGAAAGGTAAAAATATAGCTAGCACATCTGGTGCTAGCCCTTCAACTCCATCGAAGCCAAAGCTTCGAAAAAGAAAAACTGCAGAACATGCTCTCTCACCCATTGAAGAGGGGAAAAAATCAAGAACCGTCTTCATAGAAAAAGAAAGCTTCTTCAAATTCCGATGGAAAGAAAGAGAAACAAGAAAAAATCACTTCGTGTACACTGGTTGATGAAGAAGAAAACACTACTGCTGAAAACCAACAAAACCCTTTGGTCGAAGAGCAGACAACCAATGACAACACCGTGATCATCATCGAAGACAATGCTATTGACGAAAATCAAAATGCTGAAAACTTCGATCCCGATAGTTTCATTAATTTTGAGAATAATGAAGCGCTTACTGGTGAAGACGACCATGTTCTTCAAGTCATTCAAAATCATATGCTTAATTTTGGGAGACCAACACCTGTCAAGCCGTCTCAAAAAATTATCTGTCCTCCTGTTCCAACCACAACTTTAGATATGATTCAATGTCCTAGTTTAGCAGAAACAGAAATTCTTCCTCCTTCTTCGAATCCTGTGATCGTTGTTTCACTCCAACCATTTACCGATCTCGAAATTGCAGAAAAAGAACTTTCTTCCCAAGTCGGAGCTTCTCAAAACCATCTAAAACAATTGTCGAAAGACATGGTCTATTACAAAGGATCTTACAAAGCTGATAAAAAATTAAGAGTAGATTTGCAGAGCAAAGTGGTTGGGAAATTTCATTTGTATAAAGCAACAAGGTCTGAGCTTATTCGAGGCGCTCTCTCCATGAAAAATCATCTGCGAATAACACATATGGTTTACAAAGAATGGCTGATGACTTCTTATGAAAAAGATATGAATAAGGTCAAAACTAATCATACAACTGAACTGGCTGCTGAAATATCCAAATCCAAAGGTCTGCAAAACTCTCTTACCCTTTGCGAGGCAAAAAATCAAGAATTGACCGAGGAGATAGCTAAACTCAAGAAAGATTTCGAGGAGGAAAAAACTGGTGCTGTTACTGCTGCCGAAGTTGAACTTTCAAAAGACATGCTGGCTGCTATTAACAATTGAAAAAGAAGAAACAGTCATTCTCCTTCTTCGAGAACTTCACGCTACTTATCCGAAAATCAACCTCACAAGTTTTTAGAACGATATTCCCATCGAGAAACATCCAAGTGAAGCTTTCGATCCTATCCATGATTCATCATCTTTAGACGAAGAATCATCCGAGGAGGATGAATTGTCTGATTAACTTTATCATTTTTTTTTATGTTTGTCAGATTAGGAAATTGCTTTTTTGTGCTTTAAAGAATTAATCTAATCGACAAATAGTTTCCTTGTTTTATTATTATTCTCTTCGCATATTATACGATGCAAAATTTTAAAACAAATATGACTTAAGTACATTTAACTTTCAACATATAATTATAAACTGTAAACTTACCACTTCAAATACCTTAATGAAATTGGTGAACATGGTAGCTCTTTGAAAAACTCTCAGTGTGCTATTAAGGTTGCACTTCGAAAAAACTGTAATGTACTTATTAAACGTGGCTGTTTCTTTGAAAAGTGTTATAAATACTTCAGAACATTCTACTCTTAACCAACCTCAAAGATGATCAGTCTTTGATAAGTTGCTAAGATAGTTTATTCAAGCACGTGTAAACAACCATTGGCCAAAAACAAATTTTATTGATAATATTGAATATGTACACAACACCTCGTTAAAACCTTCCTAGGCCAACTGAATAGGAAAGAGTGTGCCATTCGAAATTGAAAATTCCAAAATACAAAAACATATCTACTCCCAGTAAAGCTTCAAGTGTTGTATATTCCATGGATGTTGAAGCATCCTCCCCTCAAAATCACAAAGACGATAAGACCCTGGCTTTATCCTTTCAACAACCATATAGGGCCCTTCCCAGTTCAGAGCCATGTTTCCAAGGTTCTTTTCCTTTTTGTGCGAGAATATTTTTCTCAACATCTTATCACCTTCTTTAAAATCTCTTCTCTTCACCTTCGAATCATATCTATTCCTCATAAGAGTTTGATAGTGGATTACATTCGAATGAGCTTGAATTCTTTTCTCCTCAATCAAATCTAAATTCTCCCTTCTAACTTCATCATTGGATCTCTCAGAATACTGATTTATTCTAAAAGATGACATCGTAGATTCTATGGGGATAACTGCATCCATTCCATATGCCAAAGCAAAATGAGTCTCTTCTGTAGCCTCTCTAGGAGTTGTCTGATAAGCCCAAAGCACCTCCTGCAAATAGTTTGGCCATTTTCCTGCTGCCCCCGTCAAATTCTTCTTCAAGCCATCTAAAATTATTTTGTTCGTTACCTCCACTTGTCCATTAGCTTGAGGATGAAAAGGTATAAAAAAACATTGCTGAATTCATTTTGACGTGCAAAATAAAGCCATCTCTTTCTTATTAAACTAAGGACCATTATCTGTTGTAATCCTCCAAGGAATTCCAAAACGGCAACAAATGATGTTCACAATAAACTTGATCACATCTTTTGCCTTTGTCCCTGATAGCGGTTCCGCCTCGACCCATTTTGTAAAATAATCCAATGCTACGATTATCATCTGTTCCTCCGGAAGCCATTGGAAAATGACCCACCAGATCAATTCCCCATATATCAAATGGTATCGCCTCGGTTATAGACATAAGTAGCACCACTGGCCTATGAATAGCATTAGAAAATCTCTGACAAGTATCACAACTTTGAACTAAATTCTTAGCATCATTCATGATGGTAGGCTAATAGAATCTTGCAAGTAAAAGATAACGTGATAGAGATTTGAACCCGCAATGAGCTGACCCTTCACCATCATTCAATTATGATAACACTTCTTGTGATTCTTGCTTGCTTAAACATCGTAATAATGGTCTGCTCAATACCTTTTTATGCAACATTCCATCCAGTACTATATATCCGAAAGCTTTACTTCTCAAATTTTTTGGCCAATCATGAATCATCTAGTAATGTTCCTTGAGTAAAAAAACTGAGAATGTCTGAGCGTCAATCGCCTCAGATTACTTCAGATGTAACAAAGAATTCCTCTATACATTCGCACTGGTTAGATTGAGTAACAATTTAAGGATTTTCTTGTAACAAAATCCAAGGATATTCTTCCTTGTAAGCGATAGTTGCTAAAGAATCAACCACCATGTTACTCCCTCGACCAATATATTCCACAACAACATTGTCAAATAGAAGCATTAAATACCGAACTTCCCGAAGATATAAAATCAAATGATCCTTTCTTGCTTCGAAAAATCCGGATACCTGATTTGCTAACAATGAGAATCCGTTTCCAAACGTACTGAAGTTGCTCCACAATTGTTTTTCCAATCTTAAACCTGCTTAAGCAGCTTCGTATTCAGCTTCATTATTCGAAGCATGAAAACTAAATTTATTAGATTGAATCATCGTTTCTCCAGTTGGAGCTATTAATTGAACCCCAACACTGCACCCTGAAGCACTAGATCCTCCATCTGTTCTGAAAACCCACCTAGAATTTATTAGAGTATCCTCTTTACTTTCTTCCTCATCTGACCGGCTCAAATGAAATTCAACAAAACAAAGCTGCCAATGCTTGCGCTTTTATTGTTGTTTTAGGTGTAAATAAAATGTCATAGTACCCAACTCTACTAAATGGTCATTCTCCCCGAAATATCAGGTCGTTGTAAAACATTTTTCAAAGGGAATGAAGTTTGGACTTCAATAGTATGAGCTTGAAAATATGGACACATCTTCCTAGCAGCAATCACCAGTCCTAATGCCAATTTTTCTAATTTCATATTTCTTTCTTTGCTGCCACAAAAATTTTATTAAGTACACCGACTTCAGAACTCCTGAATCTCACTAATTAACACTGCGCTCAGTGCAAAATCCAATACCGCGATGTACAAAAAGAGCTTATTCCCATTTCGAGGTTTTAACAAAATTTCTGGCAATGACAACAATTTTTTAATGTTTGGGAATACTGCCTCACATTCCGATGTCCATTCAAACCTACTTGGACCTCGTAAAACTTGAAAGAAAGGAAAGCATTTGTCAGAAAATCTAGAAATAAATCGATTAAGTGTTGGTAACCTTCATGTTAGAATTTTCACTTCTTTGATAAACCGAGGTGAATTCATTGGTATAAAGGATTTCGGCTTAAATTAGGAAATAGTCCCTCGACTAAAAAATCACTGGTGAGGGTCCCTCGACTATCCCATTTTCTTTCATTTACTCCTTCGACTTTAAAATCACCGGTGAGGGTCCCTGGACTTTGAAAAAATCTATAAATTTAGTCCAAGGTTTGGGGTTTTCTTCTTAGATTCAGGGACTAAATTTATAGATTTTTCAAATTTCAAGGACCCTCACCGGTGATTTTAAAGTCGAAGGACTAAATGAAAGAAAATGGGATAGTCGAGGGACCCTCACCAGTGATTTTTTAGTCGAGGGACTAAATAACAGAAAACGTGATAGTCGAGGGACTAGACAGCGATTTAAGCCAAGGCTTTCAACTATCCTAGGCAAGCTTCTATTCCTTTTGCACTGATGACAAAACCCAAAAAATTCCCCGACCGAAATCCGAAGGTACATTTTTCAGCATTTAACTTTAACCTAATTTCCCTTAAATTCATAGAAGCTTCCTCTAAATCATCAAGATGCACTTCATCTTTTTAAATTTTTACCACCATGTCATCTATATATACTTTCATATTCGTTATGATCTCAGTAGCAAAAGCTTTATTCATCAACCTTTGATAAGTGGCTCCAATATTTTTCAATCCAAATGGCATAACCCTATAACAGTGCAAGCCCCTATCAGTTATGAAAGTTGTGCATTCTTGATCTTTTGGATCCATATGAATTTGATTATATCTTGCAAAAGCATCCATGAAAGTTAAAATTTTATTGCCTGAGGTAGATTCAATCAACTGATTTTTTCGAGGAACAAGATATGGATCTTTGGGACAAGCTCAATTCAAATCTGTAAAATCCATACACATTCTTCATTTCCCATTCTTCTTTTTTACTACTACCGAATTTTCCGTCCACAAAGGATACTGTGACTCCTTTATGTGTTAGACCGTACATAATCGATCCACCTCGGCAACAATCACTTCTGCTTTTTCCGAGGAAAACACTCTTTTTTTCTGAATAACCGGCTTGACCTTTGGATCAATCGCCAAGCTGTGACGAATAACCTCAATTGGTACTCCTGTTACAGCTTATGTCCTCCACGCGAAGACATCTAAATTAAAAGATAAAAAATCCAGCAGTTGTTGACGTTGAAGCAAGATAAATAAGCTTCCAATTCGAAGCACCTTTCTTTCCGAAAAAGTAAGCTCCTCAATTTCTCCACTTGCCGTCAAAGACCCTAGGGTTTCCCTCGGATCGTCAACTCTTTCTTCCTAATCGGAGGGCACCCCTTTTAACTTCTATTCATGCATTAAATCTCCACTGCTAGATCCTCGGATCCGAAGTGCAATGGCATAACATTCCCTATCTACCTTCTGGTCCCCTCGAACAACCCCAATCTGATTTCTAACCACATACTTAAAACATTGATGAACTGTTGATACAACCCCATACATTCTTGAAAGCCATGATCTTCCAAAAATAGCATTTTAACTCGTGGGACAGTCCACCACCACAAAAAGTACCTAGACCTTTTTCTTAAATAGTCATTTCCCAAACTTACTTCACCCTCAAATTCTCCAACAACACGAGCTGTTACACCCGTGAATCCTATAATTGTACGATCTGATTGAGAAATCTGAGGTGAATTCATCATTCTATCATAGGTTGACTTAAAAGGACATTAGCAGAACTGCCAGTGTCAATAAGCACACGTCAAATATCGACGCCAGCCACCTCTGCTCCAATAACCATAACATCTTCATGTGGTTTTGCTGTACCTCGTAAATCATCCTCATCAAATAAAATGAAAGGATTAACTTTCTTTCCATATAAATGTGTAGATATTTTCCCTTTAATTTGAGTTGCCAAGTTGACAACATGTCTCTTCCTCGAACTATCCGAATTAACAGTCATCGAATCGCCTCTAAAAATGGCTAACGATTCAAAGAATTTACATAAATCCCGCACATGCCCCTTTTCTATGGGCTGCTCGACTACCATCAGAAGCAGTCTGTTCGAATCTTTCTCCACATACTCAGAAGAAACATCAAATGGTTCAACATTTGAATCTAAAATCATCAAATTCTCAGGTGGTGCAGCCTTCGAAGTTGATGCAACATTATTTTTCGAACCGTTCCCTTGCGACTTTATATAAGTTAAAAGCTTTCTATTTTCGATCAAAGTTTAAACCTCTTTCTTCAAAGCAATGCAGTCATTGGTATCATGCCCAATATCCTCATGGTATTTGCAATACTTGTTATTCCTTTCCTTCATTGGCCTAGTAACTGGATCTGGCTTCCTAAAATTTACGAAGCTCTTGGTCTTATACCAAATCACAGCTGCATTCTCTGTCAGATCAGCATAATACTCTGGTTTGACCCATTGATTTGGTTTAGGCCTGTTATAGGTGTTAGATGGAGTGTGATTTGAATATCCACCAATCAGATAAGGCAAATTATTGTTCTTTTGTCTTGACTACATATTACCATTTCCATTCGAGGGCTGCCCTTGGTTATTGGCCGCCTGACTCGAATTATTTGGAGTGCTAACCAGTCCTCCTCGGACTTTAGTTGACTCCTCGACTTTAATCTGATCCTCAACTTGAGCCATCAAAGCTCCAAAAGTTAAGGCTCTTCTCTTCGTAGTCTCATTGGCCAAATCCCCTGGCAATAATCCTTGGCGAAAAGCTGCTATCACCACATTCTCTTTCACAGTTATCCAAACTAGATTTGGTCAAAACAAATCTTTTTGTATAATCCTTCAACTTCTCTCTAGGTGCCTGCTTGCACTGAATAATGGTATCTCCATTTTCTCTAATTTCCTTACTTCCCACAAATTGCCTTCGAAATGCAGTATAAAAATCCCTTACTTCCCACAAATTGCCTTCACAGTCAACTTCAAAGTTTATCATATATTTCTTGAATTGTTTGATGTGATCATCGAGATCTTGCATCCCATCAAAATTTTTTACTTTGGAAATGTCAAAACACTTCGGAAGCGTTATAGAGAAAATTTCACTTGTCAACAGAGAGGTTCTCCAGTCGACACCTTGAACAAACTGATCATCTGTTCCCATTGTAACATATGAATTTCGATCAGTCTCAGTATACTGATTTGAAGTGTTTCCTTTACACCATATAGAACGAGGAACATTATCCCTTTTAGATTTGCTTTCCTTTTCATGTTTCCTCGATTTCTCTCTGTCTGATTTCTCTTTCGAAGAACCCCTGAATCTTTTAGAACCTGAAGCTGAGCTTTCTACCTCCTTATCACTAGAGGTTATATACTTCTACTTATCTTTTTTCCCTTTGAGAGATGGATATCCTTCTTTAGGAGACACAAAACACGTTTTTATGCTCAGCTTTAGCTCGTCGATCATCACAAGATCGATCAGATTGGTCTCCCATCTCAGCCTTTTTTGTTTCATGCCTAACCTTGGATTTAAGCTTTGCCGAGTGGATCTCATGTTTTCTTCGTTCATACTTTTCATTTAATCCATTTATATTGTCTAAAAGTGGGTTCATTCGCACCTCAGTGTCAGATTGAGTTTGGATCGGAGATGATCCATCAGACCTATTTCCGTCTCTCTGTAAATTATCTTTTAAAGTTTCCATCGCCGATCAAAGTGAAGGATTGTTCTCGGGATTCATCATATTGGTTTTCAACAAGAAATACAACAAGATTGTATCAAATTCGAACAAATAAAGTCACCGATTTTTTTATTCAGTCCCCAATGAAGTCGCCAATTTGGTGAGTATAGATTTTGCCTTAGTAAATTGTTATAAGAGAATTCTAAAGAGAGAAAGAGTTATAAAGTTTTTAGAGATCGAAAGTTTAAATACAAATGAGTTTAGCAGAAAAAGTGTTCAACCCCTGTATTAGGTTAGCCTTGCCCTTTATATAGAGGAGCCAAGACTTAGCCTTAAAATGAAATCTGTTACAAAAGAAGACAAATTGCTCTTTAGTCCTTAACAATTATACATAGTCACAAATGTTTTTCTAAAACTTACATTATTTATAATTTAAGGACTGAACTTACATTATTTACAGTTTAATCCTTAAATTTACATTATTTACAATTTAATCCTCAAAATCCTACTTCCATATCACTCTTAATCACTGAAATAAGATAAGTGTTGGGAACATTTTTGACAAAGTTTTGGAGACTGAAAACAATGTAAAATATGGTGAGGATAAAAGTAGCCTGAGGGTAGGCTGGTAATTTCAAGTGGAGTTTTAAGGCGGCGTGAGGGTGTTTCACGGTGGTGTGTGTGTGTTTAAAGGTGTTTCAAAGTGTTTTTAATGTGGAGAGAGAATTGAGCAGCTTGGCAGCAGTAAATTTTTCTTACCCATAGTTAATGCTGGTGGTTGGGTATTTATAGTATGTAATTTGGGCCCTTATGGGCTTTCGGGTCAAGTTTAATGGACCCGGGTCATGTTTAAAGACCCATGAGTTTTAAGTAGATGAGCAGGTAGCTTAGTCAGATAATGTTTAGGTTTTTTAGTACTTTAGTCATAGTTCGAACTGCCTTAGACTTGCAGTGTTCGGAGTCATCTGTCCGATTCAAAAGTCCTGTCCGAATTAAGCTCTTGGAGTCTGTCCGGTTTACGGAGAGATTTACCTTGGGATGCCCTTTCGGGGAGCACTCCGAATTTGGACTCATCAGGAGCCCCTTTTTTAGGTATTTGAACAAGTATCCTTGTCAAAGAACTGAAAACAGTCCGATTCAGGAAGTTGTTTATCAATTCGGAGAGAGTTGAGAACAGAACCGGGCAGACCAAACGTTACGAATTCCAAACGGTTATTGTCAGAATTAGTGGGACACGTGTCACTCTATGGTTGGTCTCTTTAGCCTTTTTTTCTCCTTGAAAGTTGCACCACTTTCTCGAACAAGTTACCTCTTTAAATGCTATTAATGACATCAGCGCCGTCTTTTAATCATTGCCCAACTTTTCGGATTCTCCTAGGAATCAACCCCTTTTTTTTCATTTACTATAAATTCTTTTCACCTTTCACAGTTTCTATATCTTTTTCACTTTGCCATTTCACCCAAAGCTTTATCTCTCTAAAACCTCAAAATTTCCTTAGTTGTTTATGTTCACAGCAAGAACAGCACTGATCAAGGGCGGTTGGCTTAATCTCTCAGAATTGGAGAAAGCTCAAAGGGTTGAAAAAGAGAAAAGACTTGCAGCAGGGCTTCCAGCGTCGCCTGTCGAGAAATCAGCCCCTTCAATCGAAGAATCTGACAGAGGTTCGTCTTCTTCTAAAGGTACGAAACCTAGGAAACTATTTCAATCAACACTCTCCCCCATAGCATCTGGCTCTTCTGTTCAAGAGTCGATCCCTATTGTTGAACCGGGGGTCACTGCCACAAGTGTTAGGAAAAAATCCTCTTTCATTGCTATGGGGTCCGACTCCGACCATTCTCCAGATAAACTAATCATGAAAAGACCAAGTAGATTGGTTAAAGGGCTTCCCTCTAAAAGTACACCCTCAAAATCGGGGGCAAAAAAATAGTGAATCGGGGTCCGGGGCAACTATTAGGACTCTCCGGGAAAGGCCGGTTGGTCCGGAGGCTAGCAGCCCACTACCTCCCAAAGAAACTTCGACCTCAGAAACTCAGACTGAGGTGAGAACTCAAAAACATACAAAGAGCCAACAGCCCGGAGGATCAGCTGTGCCAAGCTTCATCCCTCCCCGGGCTGTTTCTGCAGAAGCTCCCCCAACAATAATGGAGGAAAGGATGGAAGACTCCACTGAGGAGGTTAGGTTTGAGTCCGAGTCTTCCGGACAAGCTGAAACTGCTATAGTTGTTGCTAAGAAGGGCAAAGAGGACTTGTATCTGAGGCGTCCGGACCTGCCGGAGAGCCTCGAAGGGAGAGTAGGGCCCTGCTTTCACAAGGTAGAGTTCAAATATCTCTTATCTTTGTTAAAGACCAAGTATGCGTTCATTCATACTAGAGATCTGGGACGACTGCGTACTAAGTGGGGGATCCCTGAGAACGTAAAGATTCGGATTCCCATCGATCCTGAGACCCCGATGGACTGCAAAAGAAATGAGATAGTCTTCTTTACAGAGCTATTCAACTGGGGACTTAGGTTCCCACTGGATCCGGAGATAGTGCGCTATTTTCACTTGGTCAAGCTATGTCCAACACAGCTAAGCCCCAACGGTTGGTACACCTTGATGTCATGTATTATGGCATCTAGGCTATCCGGAATTCCTCTTCCTATGGAAGAGTTTGCAGCTGTGGCCAACTTGTGCAAACACCATCAATTCCCCTTCTACCATTTCAACATGGGGAATGATCTTAAAGCTGTCGATGATCTCCTGGAGTCGGAGAGCAAGTGGAGGAGCCAGTTCTTATTTGTCAGTGGCTCATGGGAAAATGGCAAGAAAATCAAAACCGGGGAGAATCCTAGCCTTCTTCGAAGCAGATGGAGAAGCGATCGTAAGTCTTTATTCTAAGTTTCTGTTCGAACCTCTTTTTTCTTTAAGTTTATACTAATCAGTTTTTCTTTTGTTTTGTCAGAGCTGCCAAAGGAGTTCGGGGACTATCTGAAGACCGGACAGGTCACCTGTGGCAAGCTCAACGCTTGGGCCGCAGAGAACTGGGAGAACCGGTTTCACAAAGCCTTCACTCCTGGGAATCTAGCGAGGTCTCACCTGTGGAATACCACAGGTCGAAGAGACTTAACCTGGGAGGAGCTCTCCACCCCACCTGATGAAGATGTCGTGCTGAGAAGGTCTCATGAACTGGATGGGAACCTCTTCTTTCCTGCCCGGGCCAAAGCTCCAAGTAAAATGAAGGGCAAGAAGAAGAAAGGCAGGAAAGCGGTAGAGGATACTGAGAAAGAGGCCCCAACGGATTCAGAGATGCCAGCCCAGGCTCAAGTTGATGCAAACCTTCTACAAGTGGTAGAACAGGAGAGCGAGAAGCAAGGAGTGAATCCCCCAAAACCATCAAGGACTTCGAAACGAGCTCGTAAGCAAGCAAGTGACAGTGCTGACAGGGAAGTAAAAAAGAAAAAGACTTCCCAAGGAGAAGAGCTCGCTCTCCGGGATCCGGAGCCCACTTTCCCAACCGATCCGACGCTAGCCGAAGAGATCCCAGGGAATCTTAATGAAGGAATTCCAATGGAATTCCATACTGATGAGGTCGAAAGGGGAGAGATTAACATGGATGAAGTGGACGTCACCGGCCTTGGTGAATTAGGTGATTATTTTCTTGGCCTGTCCAGAGATGAATTCGCAGGGCCATATGTTCCCCCAAGTAGTTCCAACACAGTGAACTTCAATGGTAAGACTTTTATGGTTTCCAGTGAGAGGGACATCATAGACCATTCTCTCCTTAGCAACGTGCAGCCAGTACTCACTTTGGAAAGGCAAGTTCGAAGTCAGGCAACCACCATCAAAGACCTCAAGTCTGAGAAAGAGAAGCTGTCCGATGACCTCAGGACTGCTGCTACTAAGGTTGACTTGCTTAAGGAGTCGAACGAACAGCTAAAGAAGAATCATAATGAAAGAAACACAAAAGTTGCTTCTTTAGAAGAGACCGTAAAAGATCTCCGGGCTAAGCTGTCCGGACTGGAGAAGGATTTGACAGCCTCAAGGGAAGAAACCGCAGCAAAAGAGAAGCTTGTCACCAATCTGACCACTGACAAACTTGCTTTAGAGAATGCAGTAAACCGGGCTGTTGAAGAGAAAAATGCTTTGGTAAAGGATCAAGAGGCCACGATCAAGGCCAAAATCAACGCTTATGCCAGGGAGATGTTACGGAGTGAAGAATTAATGATTGAAAAGGTGAAGTCCGATATGGTCCTCCTGTTTCACGAGAAGTTCCCGAAGAGGAGACTAGGGGACTTATGGCGCTATGTGGATGACGATGATCTCCCATACTGGACCATGGTTGATGAAGGGTACACCGATGTGTCCTCGTCTGGTGACGAAGAGGAAACCGGGGAGAGCCCAGGTGAGGAGGAGATTGACCCCAAAGGTAAGAAGATTGTCGAGGAGAAGAGCGACATCAAAGGCAAGAAAGCAGATGAGGGTGAGCCATCTTCAAAGGCTCAACCTTAATTTATAATTTGTTTTGTTTATCTTTTGTTTTAAACTAAAGTCCTTGGAAGGCCAAGGCACCTTTGTTGTGATGGTGTCCGTATTATTCGGACAAATTTTTGTACTGTGCCCAAACATGTTCAAAAAGTCCTTGGAAGGCCAAGGCAACTTTAAGTTGTTGAATGAATGCTTTTATTTTACTCAACCATCTTCTTCTTTTATTATTTGTCTCACTTTAGACAGCTAGAATTTAAGTAGCTCTAAGTTATTGTATTGTGAGAGTGTTTAGTTTCTCTGGCTAGTATTTAAGTAGCCTTTAGTCCTTTCAGTCCGGGTAGTATGACAAACAACAGAATTTTGCAAAAACTTAAAAAATTATTGGAGAAAGCATCAAGTTTTATTGAAAGCTCTCCGTGGCGCCGAATAGAGGAAGTGGTATGCCCCCAAATATTTACATGGATGTTTAAACAAGTAAATATTTACATAAGCTTTACTCCAAGTACATTCGAAGGTGTTCAATATTCCAAGGGTGAGTTAAAACCCTGCCATCTTTGTCTTCCAACCAGTATGTCCCAGGTTTGATTCTTTCAACCACAGTATACGGACCCTCCCAAGTTGGGGCCAGCTTTCCGAAGAGCTTTTCCTTGGTGTGCGAGAAAACTTTTCTCAATACTTTATCTCCTGGTTGAAAATCCCTTCTTTTAACTTTAGAAGCAAACCTGCTTCTCATCAAGCCTTGATAGTGTGCCATTCTAAGATGAGCTTTTACCCGCCTTTCTTCAATTAAATCAAGTTGATTTCTAATTGTCATCTCATTAGCCTGTCCGGAGAAGTTATGAACACGAAAGGAGGGGAGTGTCTTCTCTATGGGAGCTACTGCATCCATCCCATAGACCAAGGCAAAGGGGGTTTCTTGTGTTGCAGCCCCAGGTGTTGTCCGGTAGGCCCACAGGACTTCTTGTAGATAACTAGGCCACTTTCCAGCAGCCCCTTCTAAGTTTTTCTTTAAGCCGGACAGTATTGTTCTGTTAGCCACCTCAAGTTGCCCATTGGCCTGTGGGTGGAAAGGTGAAGAAAAGCAATGCTGAATACCCCTTGAGGCACAGAAGCTCTCCATCTCTTTATTATCAAACTGTGGCCCATTGTCTGTTGTTATTTTCTAGGGGACACCAAATCTGCAACATATGTTAGACAGAATGAATTTTATAACAGCTTTTGATGTTGTCCCTGCCAAGGGGGCTGCTTCTATCCACTTCGAGAAGTAGTCAATGGCTACTATTATGGTTTTACGCCCTCCGGACGCCACAGAGAGAGGCCCAACTAAGTCCAATCCCCATCGAGCAAAAAGGATGGGCTCAGAAATTGATTCCAAAGGTATGGCTGGCACATGAATTTCATTGCTGTACCTCTGACATGGGTCACACCTCCTTACCAGCTCCTTAGCATCTTTCATAATTGATGGCCAATAATATCCGGAGAGAAGCACTCTTCTTGTCAAAGCTCTAAATCCACAATGGGTTGATCCCTCACCATCATGCAATTCAGAGAGAACCATTTGTGACTCATGATTCCCTAAACAACGTAGGAGAGGTTTGCTATAGGACTTTTTGTACAAGACTTCTCTAATCATAATGAAACCACGAGCCCTGTGTTTCAATGTTCTGGCTTGTGATTTATCCAAGGGCACGATGCCATCGGACAGATATTGCATTAGAGGAGACCTCCAGTCTTGAGGTCGGTTTACTTGTGTTTCAAAGACTTCCTCTTTTTCACCTCCATCAAGTTGAATTGAAGGGCTTTCAAGTACATGGATCCATGGGTAGGACTCCGTATATGCTATCGTTGCCAATGAGTCTGCTAATTCATTCTCTGCCCGGGGGATGTGCTCATAGACAACAACTTTAAACTTTGATGCTTCATTTTTAAGGAGGAGCAAGTATTTGATCAATTGCTCCTTTCTGGCCTCTGATAGGCCTAGAGCATGGTGGACAAGCAATTGGGAGTCACTTAGTAGCTTGACCCTTTTTGCTCCACAGATGTACGCCAATTTTAAACCAGCTATAGCTGCTTCGTATTCGGACTCATTATTGGATGCCCTGAAAGCAAAACAAATAGCCTGGAACATGTTGTCCCCATAGGGGGAAGTGAGACACATTCCTGCCCCAGATCCCATGGTACTGGATCCACCGTCTGTTCGGACAATCCACACTTTTTTGTCTTTTGAATCAGCAGGTTGTTCTGAATCCCTATCAGAATGGAATTCGACCAGAAAATCAGCCACAGCTTGAGCTTTTACTGCTGTCCGAGCAGCAAAGTCTATGTCGAAGTCCCCCAACTCTACTGACCATTTTGTCATTCTGCTTGAAATGTCTGCTTTTTGAAGGACATTCTTTAAAGGGAAAGATGTCCTTACCATGATAGGATGAGCCTGGAAGTAGGGACTCATTTTTCTTGCAGCTATCACCAATGCCAAAGCTAGTTTTTCAAGTTTCAAGTATCGTCTCTCAGCATCAATCAAGCTTTTGCTGATGTAGTACACTGGGTGAGGATATCCATCGACCTCCCTTACCAACACAGCACTGATGGCACAACTTGAAACAGCCAGATATACAAAAAGAGTCTCCCCATCGACTGGTTTAAACAAGGTCTTGGGAGAGGACAGATGCTTCTTGATTTCATTGAATGCCTCATCACACTGTGGTGTCCATTCGAACCCCCTTGCACCCCTCAAGGTTTGAAAGAATGGAGCACATCTGTCCGAAGACCTGGAGATGAATCTGTTCAAGGCTGCCAATCTCCCCGTTAACCGCTGTACTTCTTTAATATTTCGAGGAGGCTCCATTTGGAACAAAGCATTGAGTTGGTCCGGGTCGGGTTGTATTCCACGCTCACTTATGACATACCCTAAGAATTTCCCGGACTGCACTCCGAACACACACTTTTCCGGGTTTAATTTTAAATTCACTTTGGCCAAGTTGGCAAAAGTCTCTTGGAGGTCGGACAAGTGCAACTGCTCATCCACACTTTTCACCATCATATCGTCAATGTAAACCTCCATATTTCTTCCAATTTGATCAGCAAATGCCTTATTGACCAACCTTTGATAAGTAGCCCCGGCATTTTTCAAACCAAAGGGCATCACCTTGTAGCAGTGTAAACCTCTATCAGTGATAAAAGTGGTATGCTCTTGATCTTTGGGATCCACTTGGATCTGATTGTACCCGGAGAAGGCATCCATAAAGGAGAGTAGCTTGTTCCCCGAAGTAGAGTCTACTAATTGATCTATCCGGGGGACCGGATACAAGTCTTTTGGGCAAGCTCGATTGAGGTCTGTGAAGTCAATGCACATACTCCATTTACCATTCTTCTTTTTTACCAAGACAGGATTGGCAGTCCACAAAGGGTACTGAGATTCTTTAATGTGCCCCATCTTTGTGAGTCTGTCAACCTCTTGTACAATGACATCAACCTTTTCTTTTGAGAAAGCTCTCCTTTTTTGTACCACTGGTGCCACATCCCTCCGAACTGATAGGTGATGGGAAATCACCTCTGATGGAACTCCAGTAACATCAGCATTGCACCAAGCAAAAACATGCTGATGGTCTTTCAAGAATTTCAACATTCCTTCTTTCAACATGGGTGGCATTTTGGATCCTATCTTGACATTCTTTCCTTCTTCCAAGCAGTGTGTTTCAACCTCCTCGACTGGGATCAACACTCCGGGGGTCTCTCTGGGGTCATCAATTTCACCCTCACCCCCAGAAAGGCCCTCAAACTGCTATTGGTCATTTATTCGGACTGCCCCCATCGTTCGTGGAGCCAAGGCAGTGGCATAACATTCTCTTGCAACTTTTTGGCTGCTCCGGACAACCCCAACCTGCCCCTGAACAGCATATTTCAGACACTGATGGACTGTCGACGCCACTGCATGCATCCTAGAGAGCCATGATCTCCCTAGAATAGCATTGTAACAGGTGGGACAATCCACCACAATGAAGAGTATTCTAACCATTTTCTTGAAAGGGCCCCTGCCCAACAACACTTCTTCTTCAAACTCCCCGATCACATCGGCTGAGCTGCCTGTGAAGCCCACGATTGATCTGTCCGACTTTTGTATCACAGCTGGATTCCTCATTTTCTTATAAGTGTTTAGAAAAAGGATATTGGCAGAGCTTCCAGTATCCACCAGGATTCGCCTTATCTCATTGCCCCCTATAGATGCTCCTATGACAACAACATCCTCATGAGGGCCAGCAATATCTCTCAAATCATCCTCATCGAAAACTATGAATGGGAATGAGTTTGGAGATTGATAGGATGTCATGCCTCCTTCTAGCTGGGAGGCAAAATTATGAACATGTCTTTTTCTTGAAGAGGTGGTAGGAGCTGTCATAGTGTCCCCTCCGAAGATTTTCAGTGACTCGAAGAATTTAATGAGCCCGGAGACTGATCTAGAACGCTCCTCAATAGAACCCACTCTGTTTCTGGTTGGATCAGGATCCAAATACTCGGACTCCACGTCAAACCTTTCCACTATTACCATAGCCCCCTCCGGGGCAGCGTTGCTCGGACCAACCCTATGAGTGTTGTCAGGCCTGTTGCCTCCTCTTCTTTTAACGTATGCACCCAACTTTCCTCTTTCAATCAAGTTCTGTACCTCTTGCTTCAGCGCTATGCAATCATCGGTGGTATGGCCAATATCATTATGGTATTGGCAGAAGGAATTATTTCGATGTTCTCTGGGAGACTGCAAAGTTGTCGGTCTCCGATAGTGTACTTCATCTTTTGTTTTCTCGAAAATGGTTGCCACACTTTCTTTGAGCTCTGCAAACCACTCCGGTTGGACCCACGGCCCTCTTTTGTTTCTAGACTGTTGACTTTGTGCAGGAGCAGCTGGTTGAGATTGAGCTTTTCCCCTTCCATGCCCCTGTCCGGTTTCTCTTGCTTTGTTCCCGGACTGGTTTTGATTTGGTGTTGGTGCCACCGGGGTGGATCTCACTTGTCTGTGCACCCTGGTCTTTTTCGTTTCATCAACATTTATTTGCTTGCCAACTTGGTTCAGCAATCCTCCCCAGGTCATGGCTTTCTTCCTGGTCACCGAATCGGCCAGGTTGCCTGGGTTCAAACCTTGTCTCAGGGATGCTATTGCTACCTGCTCAAAGCAATCAGCCAACCCATTCTTTGTGTTTACGAAGCGACTTATGTATTCCTTTAACGATTCGTTTGGTTCCTGGGCACAATGGATTATGGTATCTCCATTACCCTTTAACTCCTTACTCCCCACAAATTGCCTTCGAAAGGCCACCCAAAAAGTATCAAAGTCTCTGATACAACCTTGAGGCAGGCTGTTGTACCACTTCAGAGCACTCCCCGTGAAGGATTGGGAGAATGCCCTACAAAGTAGTTTATCATCATCATCAAAATTCATCATGAAGTTCTTGAATTGCTCCAGATGATTGTCCGGATCAGTACTGCCATCGTACTTCTCTATCTTGGTGCTATCAAACCTTTTGGGGAGGTTTCCGGACAGTATTTTAGAAGACAATGGCGATTGCCTCCAATTCCTCCCACGACTGAACGCAGTATCCTCATTAGGAGTTGCAAAGATAGCTGGCTCATCATGGAAGGCAAAAGGATCCATCAGCATCCGGTCTACATGCCTCCGGTTGTGAGATGACCCTTTTCCAATGTGCCTTTTCATTCTTCCATGGTGATCTCTTTTTCGGGAATACTTTTTAACTTGCTTTTGTTTCTTCGTGGTTCGTCCCTCATCACTGCTAGAGGACAAGGACTTCTCATTTCCCTCACTGTCCGAAGAGCTGTCCGAAGACTCTGAACTTGAGTCAGAACTCTCCACAGGCTTGGACCGGTGAGACTTTTTAGAGCTGGCGTGCGTCTTCTTAGTACTCTCATGAGTTTTGGAAACCCCATGCTCTCGAGGGTTGTCAGAGCGATGAGTAACAGACGCTTTGGATTTCTCTTTCACGCCCATCTTGGCCTTTTCAGCCCTCAGAGCTTCTATTTCAACCCTCAACCTGTCACGCTCTTGGACAGTATACTCATCGTTCTCTTCCACCACTTCAAGCAAAGCTGGTGGAAGCTCTGGATTATCCGGATTCATTCGGACAGAATTTCTTTACTTGGTTTTGAATACTTGATTCAGGCACCGTCTTCTCCCACTGTGGTCGCCAATTTGGTGAGGATAAAAGTAGCCTGAGGGTAGGATGGTAATTTCAAGTGGAGTTTTAAGGCGGCGTGAGGGTGTTTCACGGTGGTGTGTGTGTGTTTAAAGGTGTTTCAAAGTGTTTTTAATATGGAGAGAGAATTGAGCAGCTTGGCAGCAGTAAATTTTTCTTACCCATAGTTAATGCTGGTGGTTGGGTATTTATAGTATGTAATTTGGGCCCTTATGGGCTTTCGGGTCAAGTTTAATGGACCCGGGTCATGTTTAAAGACCCATGAGTTTTAAGTAGATGAGCAGGTAGCTTAGTCAGATAATGTTTAGGTTTTTTAGTACTTTAGTCATAGTTCGAACTGCCTTAGACTTGCAGTGTTCGGAGTCATCTGTCCGATTCAAAAGTCCTGTCCGAATTAAGCTCTTGGAGTCTGTCCGGTTTACGGAGAGATTTACCTTGGGATGCCCTTCCGGGGAGCACTCCGAATTCGGACTCATCAAAATATACGGAGCATAAACTTCAAGACAATAACAACATAAAAAACAACAACAACCTATCTAACTCAAATGCTCTGCTTCTTCAAGCTCTAACCAAAGAAGAATACTAGTGGCACCAAAAAACCTACTCTACATGGATTAAGGATGATGATTGAAATACAAAAACCTATCGTTCCTACGTAAGGAAGAAGATAACAAAGAACGATATTACTTGCATTAAAGATGAATCCAACTGGATTACTGATAAACATCTAATTGGTATTTCTGCTCAATCCTATTTTAAAGATATTCTCACTGATAACTCTAATTATAATCTCAGGGATAACATCAATTTCATTAATAACCCTATTTTCAATAACATTCTCAAGCTACTTAATGATGATAACAATATCATGCTTGTGAAGACTTCTACTGTAGATGAAATTATAAACACGATCAAAAGTCTCAACCCCCATCTAATGTAGCACGAATGGGTGGATTTAACAACCAATTTTACATCATCTGTTGGTAGATCATAAAAAAATGATTTTTGTGCTGTTATTGCCTCTTTCTTCCAGGGCCAAAACATTACCAAAGGCATCATGACAACTAAATGTTTTCTCATCCCAAAGCCTCCCACCCTAAAAAATGGAAAGATTACGGACCTATTAGACTATGTACTTTCATGAATAAAATCATGTCCAAAATTATCAACAACAAGCTTTCTAATCTCCTTCCTAAAATCACTTTAGAGGTGCAGGGAGCCTATGTCTCAGATAAGTCTATACAGGATAACATCCTGATTTCCGAAGAAATGATTCATGATCTCATTAGAAAAATTAAAGTTGGGAACATTCGTATCAAAGTGGACATGGAAAAATCCTTTGATAGAATGTCGCACAACTTTATTATCAAAGTCTGGTTTGCTTTTGGCTTTAAATCTAATTTCATTTACTTAATTGATAAAATGATAAAAAATATTCATGCATCTATTCTCATTAATAAGGAGCCTATTGTATACTTTAAAACAAAGAGAGGTTTAAGACAAAAGGATCCAATATACTCTAGTCTCTGACTAGTGAGGAGGTTCAATTAAGAGGCATCATCAAGATTTTTAAAAATAACAAGACTATGGAATATACTACTAGAGGCCCACTATTCCATGTTTAGCTTTTGTCGATGACTTCTTATCTTAACTAACAACCTAACCTCTATTATCTCGGCTCTTAGTAAATTTTTACAGGAGTACCAGATATATTTCTCGCCAGACTATCAATAAAGAGAAGACAAAGATCATCTCCTCCAATAATTCTACCACAAGAATCTCTAACCTCTCTAATATGACTGGATTTAACACTGGTTCTCTCCTTACATCTTACTTAGGGATCACACTTAGAAACAATAATAAATCCATCAATTTTGAACCCCTGCTCAACAAGATCAGGCACAAGATATATGATTGGGATAGGAAAACCATGGTGGAATGCTTACTTTTATATCTTATGTTTTACTGGCCATTCCATCTTATTGTATCCAAAGTTGTACTATCCCTAAGGGCATCATGGACATAATCAAGAAAATGTTTAACAAATTTCTGTAGGGCTCTCGCCAAGACACTTCCAAAATTTAGTGGACTAACTGTGCTAAAGAGATGAAGTCATTCAGTGAAGGTGGCTTGAATGTCAGAAACCTTAAAGACATTCAAGATACCTTCTCTTGCAAGCTCTGGATAAGATTCAGAAGAAAAATTCCTTTTGGGCTAGATACGTTCATAGTATTTACTACAACACCATTCATCCTTTGCAAGCTAGCTTTATCACCAAAATTGGGTCTCACGTTTGGAAAAAATTAGCTGCTATAAAAAATACTGCGGAGTCTTACATCAAATGGAAAATGGGTTATGGAGATATTGATTTTTAAGTTGGATAATTGGTTTAGATATTCCCCTCTTATCAAGATTGATGACAAACTAAGTCAAACAATTATGAGACAATAACAGGTGGAACAAAAATAAGCTCTCTAAAATTCTATCTGAGTCTCTTCATAATTTTTCCTTAAATGATCAAGAGGAAGAATCCCTAAGATGACTTGCTTCTAAAGACAAAAACTACAATAATAGAGACATTTGGAATCAAATCAGAACTCACCACAACAAGTCTGATCTCTTTGCCAACCTGTGGAATACTATCACTCTTTGGAAGTGTTCTTTCCTGACTTGGAGATTAATTAATAATTAGCTCTCTATTGACACAATTTTGCAGAGGATACATGTGTACATGGATTCAAAATTCCAATTTTGTGAAAACATTAAAATAACTAAGAACTTATTTGTTGAATGCAGCTACTCTTAGGCTATATGGTACTCTATTTCTAGCATTCTCAAGATCAAAACTAACAGATTCATGCCAACAGTCCATATGCTTAGAAGTCGGTTCTGGAATTCAAGTAAAGAGACCACATCAACTCAATATTGCCTCTTATCATCTGCTGGGTAATTTGGCAAGCTAGAAACATATCCAAGGTCAAAGGTATCTCTTACTCTCCTATTCATCTATCAGTTATATCAAGCATATTATTTCTGGTTTGGACCAAGCTTCCCTTCTCAAGAACAAACATTGGTCTCACACTAACTATGTATCTACTGGATTGGGGTGCTATAATCACCTTAAAGGCATTACCAAGCCTACATATCTAACCTGGATTTCCCCTACCCACAATAGAGTTATGCTCAATACTGATGAGTCTTCCCTTGCCAATGGTGAGGCTAGTGGAGGTATCCTAATCAGAGATTCTAATGAAAATATTTATGGAAAGCTTACCCTAGTTTTTGTTGAAGCTCGAGCCTTTCTTGACGGTCTTTAAATCTGCAAGAAAAAAGGCTTTGTCGATGTTGACATTGAGTAAGATTCTAAAATACTCGTTAATCTTCTTTTATCAGGTGAAAACCCTCGACCTCTTGAGCCTCTTCTTAAATATTGTAGAGAGCTCATAAGTCCTTCTATGGTTATCAAACACATATGCCGTGTAAAAAAAAGCAGCTGGCTGGCTTGCTAAATGGATATTAAAATACAAAATGAAAATTGAATTCAATAGTAACAATGTTCTTGATCAACTGAATGCAATTAATTTACTCGCAAGTATATGATTAAGTTATGTTAGAAATAATTTTTAATTTTCTCCCTATAAATCTGGCTCCATAAAGAAAATTAACATTATGATGCGGCAACAATGGAATTATTCAGACAAGTACATGCCTAATATTGTTCCTAAATTATTTTGCATACCTTTTGATCCTTTTTAATAGATCTTCAATCTATGTTATATCCCTAGGTTAAAATTGAAATCCAGATGGTTCAGAGTTTACTTTTTTTACAGGTATCTAGCTCCTACTTGTCTTCATTGATATCCTGTTCCAAGTTTCTCATCATCAAGACTTTCTCTCTTTAACTCTCACAGTTCCTTCTCCTCTCTGTTCGAGTTCGCATTATTCTCTGCCTTTGGCAATCCGTGTTGGTTCCCGTGGATATACTCAAGTCGATGATGCCTTTTCTTCTGGGATACTGTTCAAATTCTTATTTTCTTCAACTTGATCTTTGTCTCCATATCCTCCTTGGATCGCCATCTTCATCTGGTTGTAGGCGAGACAATAGATTTCTCGCCAAAATTTGGCGCATGTTTTAAATTGTGGTCAATTGTGCATTAGTCAATTCTGAATTAATCTTAAAGGACCGGATCTTGTTTACACACTACCTGTGGGCTTTGTTCCTTATTCAATTAAATTGAAGTTCTCTTAAAAAAATATATATTTTATATAACAAAATTTATTTAATTTTTATGTATCTTATAAACTATCTTTTAAAATATTATTTTTGATTTTGTTATATTTTATTTATAAAAATATCATTAACAACAATAATTAAAACTTATTATAACTTCCATAAAATATACATATTATTTTTACATATGTTAATTAACATTAAAAATGAAAAATGGAAAAAATAAATAAAAATTAAAAATAAAAAACCGTGAGAAAAAAAGAAAAATAAATGCTTAAGTGACTTGTTAAGTGAGTCTGTTAACAAAATCATCAACAATTTTTTTTAGTTTTTAAATTAGCAACCTGTTAACAAAATAATATATATAAGAGATGAGTAACCTACACTGCAAATGTTCTTAAAACTTTTAAAATTTTAAAACTGGTAAAATTTTAAAACAAGCATAACTATTAAGATTCTAAAACTGCTAAAATGTTAAAGTGTTAAAACTTTCTAATGGTTAAAATTGCTAAATTTTTAAAATGCTAAAATTTTATAACAATTAAAACTTTTATTACTGTTAAAATTTAATTAAAATTTCTAAAGTTTTATTAGTGTTAAAATTTAATTTATACTTCTAAAAATTTAATATGGATAAAATTTTGTTATTGCTAAAATTTTATTAGTGCTATTTTTTTTTATTAATGTTAAATACTTAATACTGTTAAGATTATATTAATTATTACTATAAAAGTTCATTAAAAGTTCATTACTTGTAACTGTCAAAATTTTAATAGTGTTTAATAATTAGTAATGTTATTTTACTATTAAATTTTTTTATAAAAAATATGTATAATTTAAAACTATTAAACTTTATTTTTTTAATAATAAACTATTTATAGTGAGTTGATTATAAAAAATATTATATGGATTTAATCGTAACACCGTTAAAGTGTTAAACTTAATTTGATTAGTTAATAGTGTTAAAATATGCATAGCGTCAAGAAACAAATAAAAAAAATAAAATAGAAAATCGGATAGATTTTTTCATAGAGAGGGAAGTTCTCTTCTCTAACGAATATTTTCTTTCCTCAAGCATCACCTCTTGGATTTTACGGTGGTTTTTAGGCCATTTGGCCTGAAGGCTATTATAATGATTTGGTTGGTCTATAATCTTACATTTCATTCTTTCTCAATCCTTTTTCTGTTCGGAGTTTTTTCGCCGCTTATCCTTCTAAAAACGTTGAATCTCAATCTGCTTATCAGTCGCTCTGTTTTACGGGTGCGGTACCTCGGCATGGTACTCTGGAGGTTATATTCTCAAGCTTGGACGCTTGTCATAAGCCTGTTTCTCAGGTTCTATGTATCTCGTGCGTGGAGCCACATAAGGGTGCTAAGTAGCTCTACTTCTTGTGAGTTGAGTCGCCGGTGTGCTGCAGTGATTGTATTATTTTGCATCTCGTCGCCACTCTCCCGTCCATCTAGTATCTTGGCTTACGGGAGATGTAGTGCCGTTTTTGGTTATCGGCTCTCACCCAGTGATTATGGGATATCATCTTTCTCGACTAAGGTAAGGTCGAGGTCCAGCAGTACGGTGCATCAAGGTTATAGGACCACTCTCAGACTCGTGAGGTGTCCAGATATATCTGATTCTCAGAGCATCGGAAGGATGATTGCTTCCGTGGAGGAGCTGGATACCCAGATGAAAAAAGGTTGTTTGGCGGTGGGTAGCTTTGGGTCCGGTAGTTCTCAGGATATATTGTCGTCCAACCAAAGTTCGGACTTCGGAAAATGCATTACCGGATTAGAGGAATTTGTCATTTTGACGAAGAAGTGGAGGGCTGCGTCGGCTGCTTTGCTAGTCGAATGTTTCAGGGGAAATAACCCTATTTTCTTTGGGCTTCTCCTTCACCTTCTTATTTTTTTTATCATAATTGAAGTCTTGGGCCCATGTATACGTTTAATTACTCTAGCATTTCTAAAGGATTTAAGTCCTTAAAAATTTCTAATGAGTTTATAGTTTCTTTAAGTTTTTAAATAGGTTTAATTATTTAAATATTTTAAATGGATTTAATTTCTTTAATATTTTGAATCAGTTTAATTATTTAAGTATTTATAAGGAGTTTATTTTTTTTAGTATTTTAAATCAGTTTAATTATTTAAGTACTTTTAAGGGATTTTACACTAATTTGTCTTTTGGTTATTTCGGTTACTATAATCTTATAGGTTTATTTTATCAGCCCGTTAGGATGGAGTTAAAGAGGTTGAATTCGGCCCGTTAAGAGGTTTCGTTCTACTGTCGACATTGCTAATGGTAATTTGGATCTGTCATCCGACAGGTCCTTAGTCTGACACTCTGACCGATTACAGCAAGGTTGTCTTTTTTATCCTCAATTTCCAAAGGAAATATTGTCGTTGTCCGCTATTGGATATCTCTCTCTCTCTCTCTCTCTCACTTTAAGTCTTTAATGTTTATGACATCCTGAAATGTTCGTTGGTTAAACGACCCAGTTGACAAAAAGATGTCACTGATTTTATCATATGAAATAGTATCAAGGTTATGATCCTTGTTGAAACAAAGGTCCGTATCTCTAATGTTGACTCCATTATTAAAAATATTTCTCCTTTTTGGAATTATGTCACTAATCACTCTTCTCATAGGTTGGGTAGGATTTGGGTTAAATGGAACCCTAGTGTCTTTTCCATATGTATTCTCTCTTCTTCATCTCAATTCATTCATTGCAAAGCTTGTAACCTTAATTAACTTGTCCCCTTCTTCCTCACGGCTATCTATGCATTCAATGATGGGCCCGAGCGTCGTCATTTATGGGTGGACCTGGAGGCTATTTTAGCTTCTGTCTGCGATTATCTGTGGGTTGCTCTCGGGGACTTTAATGTTATCCGTAACCTCGGCGAAAGTACAAGCTTGTCCTCTCAATCCGAGATTGACGAATTTAATCTCTGTTGCTATCAATGTGAATTGAGTGACCTTCGGTCGTATGGTTCTCACTTCACATGGATCAATAAAAACCCCATAAACCCTATTGCTTCAAGAATTAACTGGGTTCTTGTTAATAATGTTTAGGATGAGTCGTTCCCCATGTCCATTACCCACTTTGGACATGCTCGTTCTTCTGATCATTCTGTTGTTAAACTTATTTTGGGTTCCTCTAGGCCACATACAAAAAAACCTTTCAATTTTTTTAATATGTGGCAGACTCATCCTTCTTATATCGAGCTGGTGTCCTCCTTTTGGAACCTTCCGGTCTCAGCTTATGGTATGAGATTGGTTTCCTTAAAGCTCACTCGGCTTCAATTTTCCCTCCGCGACATTAATCGTAAGGAATATAGCGATATAAGCTCTAGGGTGTCAATTGCCCAAAATCAACTTTTCTCGGCCCAGACGTTTTTAACAAATGACCCATTGAATCCATCTCTTATCTCTGCCAAGATTGCTGCCTCTTACGCCTATATCTCCCTTAGTCATGCCGAAGAGTCTTTCTATAAACAGAAGTCTAGAGAGACTTGGCTCAAGCTTGGAGATCGTAACTCTAAATTCTTTCATAATAGTATCAAAAACCGGATTCTAAGAAATAATATAGTCTCGATTTCTAATAGTAACGGGGACCTTGCCACTTCCCCAAATGAGGTGGCGAGTGTCTTAGTAGACTATTTTCAACCCTTCTCGGCTCTAGGTCTCTCCCGGGATACCTTGAGCTCGCTCGTATCTCCGTAATTATTTATTCTAAAGTGAATCCTCATGACCGGTCTTCAATGATTCCTCTGGTTACTTGTGCTGAAATAAAAAATGCTATCTTTAGTGTTGATATTGATAAATCTCCGGGGCCTGATGGATTTAATGCGGGTTTTTTCAAACATTCTTGGGATCTCATCGGCAAAGATGTTTGCGATGGGATGTTATTGTTCTTTAATACGGGTAGTCTTGAGCCGTCTTGGAATGCCACCGTCATTTCCTTAATCCCTAAGAAAGATTTCCCCTCTACTGTGGAGGACTTCAGGACAATTGCATGTTGCAATGTGGTTTACAAAAGTATTTCCAAGATCTTAGCCGATAGGATCAAGGACTCTTTCCCCTATCTGATTAATAAATCTCAATCGAATTTTGTGGCTGTACATAATATTACGGACAATATCATTCTATCCCAAGAACCCCTTAGGGGTTGTCAGACTAACGGTAAGGGCCCGAGGGTTGCTCTTAAAATCGACCTGATGAAAGCTTTTGACAACGTTCGTTGGCACCTTATCCTTGATATCTTGGTGGCTATGAACTTCCCGAAGCAGATGATCAGTTGGATTATTCAATACATCATCACTCCTTACACTATTAATGTTAACGGTGATCCTCACGAGCATTTCCAAGGCAGAAATGGTCTTAGACAAGGTGATCCCTTATCCTCCTTTTTATTTGTCTTGGTCATGCAAGTTCTTTCCAGTATTCTTAAGGATAAAAGTAGTGATGTGAACTTCAATTTCCACTGGAAATGTCACAAGTTAAATATTCTCAACCTCTGCTTCGCAGACGACTTGATGATATTCTGTCGTGGTGATATTAATCCCCTCAATCTCATTAAGGATGGCCTTAATGAATTCTTTGATCTATCGGGCCTCAAAGTTAACCCTAAAAAAAGCCACATCTTCCGATCTGGGGTTAACACCTCTCTTAAATTGGACCTAATCAATATATTAGGCTTCAATGTAGGCTCACTCACTGTTAAATATCCTGGAGTCCCTCTTATCCCGGGGTGGCTTTCCCATAACGACTGTCGACCCCTTCTCGACAAAATTACTACCCGTATTTCCTCTACGACTTCCCAACACCTCTCTTATGCAGGTAGGCTTCAACTCATTAAGTCTGTTCTTTTTGCGAGGTAGGTTTACTGGTCTTCGATCTTCATTTGCCCGCTAGAGTTCTTAAAGAACTCTCTCAGTCTCTTCGACATTTTCTCTGGTCGGGGCCTAAAATGAAGGCATCCGGTGCTAAAGTGGCTTGGTCTGCAGTGACCTTACCCTTGTTAGAGGGCGACCTTGGGTTCTAGACCTAAAAACTTAGAATCAGGCGGGCATCCTCAAATATTTGTGGTCTATCGTTAGTAAACATGACAACTCAATCTGGTGTGACTGGATTTACTCTGAGAAGATTAAAGACAAAAACTTTTGGTCTTTAAATATTGACTCTTCTTCCTCATGGACTTGGAGGAAACTTTTAAATCTTAGGCCTCTAGCTAGCAACTTGTATAGGGTGACGATTGGTAACGGGAAGAATACCTCATTCTGGTTTGACTGTGGTTGCTATCAACCTCTTTGGTCAACCACTATGGGTCTAGCATTATTCGGGATTCTTGTATGGGGTATAATCTCAAGGTTTCCGATATCATCCGAGAGGGTCTTTGGGATTGGCCACTTTAATTAAGGTCTGCTAGTGCTAGAAACCATAGCACTTTCCAAGAGATCAACCATCTCATCCTCTCCCTCCCTCCTCCTTGTATCCTCTGCAACGACGTCCACTATTGGATCGATAAAAGAGGAGTCACTAAGTTCACAATCAAGGACACCTACAATGCCATCCGTACTCCTCTACCCAGTGTTGGGTGGGTAGGGTTAGTATGATATAAATTTACTATTCCCCACCACTCTTTCATCCTTTGGCTTGCTATCCAAGGGAAACTTTCCACCCGTGATAAGCTTCTGAGCTTGGGTTTAAATACTTTCCCGAATTGTGTCTTATATAATTCTACCTTTGAAACCATTGATCATATCCTTTATGGTTGTAGTTACACTCAGAGTATCTAGGAATACGCAAGCTCCAAGCTTGGTTTTAATTTAAGTTACAATAATAATTAGGTCTCTTGGATTCATGAGGCATCCAATTAGCCTCCATCCAGTTTACGACACCTTTGGCGTGCCTGCTTTGGGGCCATCATCTACCATATCTGGTGTGAGAGGAATGCTAGAATTTTTAGCTCCTCTCATACCTCTGCCTCTGCGATATCTTACCGCATGCTTTCTGACCTGTGGTTCAGATTTCATGGTACAAAGGTTGTCTGGCCAACTCAACCCCTTTAATTTCTAACTTAATGTTGTTTTGTTTTCAGATTGATGCAGACTTCTATCACTTCAAGTCTGAGTGCTTTGCTGACTTACAATGTTGTTGCTTACCCTCATTGTCTTTGCTCACTTCCGTCGCTACTTTTTATCTTTTTATCATATTGGCGTTAACACTTCGCTATACTTTGTTGTACTTGTTAGGTCAAGATAAGGTCAATTTCTTTGATCTTTTTCTTCACGACTCTTAAGCCACTCCTTGGAGTATGCTCCATGTATTTGTAAGAACCTTTTTTATTTATATTTAATGTATTTTTAGACAAAAAAAACAAATGAATCAGATTTGAGTTTGACACCTCAAAAAGTATTTAAATATATTATATAAATTAAGAGAGTGTTGATATTAGAATAGAGTCATTAAATCCACGCAGAAAGCATATCGTGATTTTTAAACATTTAATCAAATATTTTATTATATTAGTTTGAGCAACAATATAAAACAACAACCAGAGTGTAACTATTTAAACATAATTGCTAAGGACTTGCAGTAGGTTTCTCATGAACCTATACTCATCAGGAGGCACACTATTCTTTTTGGCACATGATTAATGCAACATTTTCAGTTACTTCAAAATCTTTCCCGATATCTATCTCAACAAAGTCTACATTCTGATTATATTCATCAAGCACCTGCCATTTGAGGTCATTACGACAAATTCATTGGAAAATATTGATTAGTAATCACTAAACATACAAAATTACAATCTTCAATTTAGAATTATAACAATAAAAACTATCCCGTAAATGGTAGTAAAAATGCAAACATCTAATGTCTTAATGGATTGAATCAAGTAGAATTAAATACCTTGTTAATAATTGACTTCAAAATTGGAAAAAGACCACAAGATGGTGACCGTAAAGAGGGGTATTTTTGGAATAAAAAAGAGAGTGACCGTATGTGGGACAAATCTGCGTACATTGGGCTGCCATGTGTCAGCTCCATGTTAATCTGCACGCGCTAGTGGCAAGAATGCAACAATTTTAAAAAGTAGTGACTCGTTTTGGTGACGACTAAATCTTAATGGCACGAATGTAACATGTGTCAAACACTGGTGACTAACCGGGGTTTTTAGCCCTCACCTAGATTACAAATCTAAAACCACAAAAGACAAAATTAATAGTTAATAGTGTTGTTTATAATGGAACCAGAGGCCCTAAGAGTTGATCCAACCGTCCGTGAAGCAATTGAAGCAATTAAGACATATTTACAAAGCGAATATAGTCGAGGTAATAGTTAGGTTCTTGAGCAATATAATCAATCTGACATTAAAAATCGAATGAATCACTGTTAGAAAAAATAACTGTTTTAATTGATGAATATGCTCGAAGAGAAAAACAAATTCAACCGGGTATATTGAAATCTAAAGTGTTTCTAGTTGAGGAAAAAGATGAATTTGGAAACCAATATGATGAGTCTTATACAACTCATCGAATTTGAAGTGATCGTAGAAAAAACATTTTCAGTCAGACATGGAACACCATTTTTCGCGGAAAGATAAAATGAATAAATAACGATATATTTCATCTAGTGATAATAAATTCTCAAGCTTGAATTCTGAAGGTAAGTTCTTAAGAAAGGAACATACCAAAATTCTTTGAAGAGGGAAGGAAGTCGGTATCGAAAGTCACATAAAGAATATAAATAAAAGAAGGAAAGTAGGCATCAACATGTTAATAATAATTTATTCTATGAGGGGAATATGTCTAATCAATACGTTAACACAATAGATCAAAACTTTTAAGTAGTAATGGGAATTGAGGGAGATGAACAATATATGCAATGAGTAGACTGGAGAAATTCTTCTTTATCTATTAAAATCAGGTCAATTCCGCTCTGAGGCGTTTTGATATTTTAAAGATAGAGAAGTTTGATGAAACGCAAGATCTTGATGACCACATTGAACACTTCAAGAATTATATGATGAATTTCGAGGATGATGATAGTCTGGTTTGTAGAGCATTTTATCAGACTTTTAAGAGTATTGGCTTGGAGTGGTATAATAGGATTCTGAGGGGACCAATTACCAATTTTAAAATTTTTTATATTGTATTTTGAAGATAATTTTTAGGAAGTAAGGAAATGCGAGCCAATGATAACATAGCTATACAATGCAAACAAGTTGTGGATGAAAAGTTAAAAGACTATACTAGACGGTTTGTATTAACGAAAATAAAGTTGGAGGATTGTGAAGAACTTGTTGCTATGGAGCTTTTAGACAAGAGTTACTTCTAGGGAATCTAGCAAATGAGAATACTAGAAGAAGATCTTTGAAATTTGGAGCTTTGATGACTCAAGTTGAAAAGAAAATTAAAGTAGAAGAGTCCACTAGAGTTCGAGGTGGTTCAAGTTCTACTTAAAGAACTTCTAGATATGATTTATTGGTCAAGAGAGCCAAGTACACGCTTCGAATTCTCAAGAACCACCTCGTCCGAGGACTAATACTAATATGCCTCCTCAAACAGGAGGGGTTGTAACTCATGGGTATAACTATCGATCTTACCGATCAAGACCAAATCAGTGGATAAGACCAGAATATTTCGCGAAGCTAATTGAGAATGTACCTGCTATTTTTTAAAATATAAAGGTCAAATAAACTTTAGAAAACTAGATCCAATAAATAAACCAACGGAAGAATGCAACACTAGGTTTTGCAACTATCACAATGACATTGGGCATGCCATTAGAGATTGTATAGTGTTAAAGAAAGAGATACAGATTTTGATAGAGAACGTAAGTTCATCAAATGTATTGTTCAAGTCTAAGTATGATATAATGCGTAATCCACCTAATATTCTTTGATCAGATCATATTATAATTTGGTTTTTAGGAGTAACAACTGAAGTGATTCGAGAATTCGAAGGGGAAGTACGTTTGGGAAAAAACCCTTTTAAAAAGAGGGTTCAAGTCTTGTTTATGGTGTTTGAATGTCCAACTAGCTATCATGCTATCTTTGGGAGATCTTGGCTATCAAGAATGTATATTGTAGTCTCCATTGTTCATCAGTGTTTGAAGTATGTCATTTGGGATCATGTTGGGGTGGTTCGAAGTGATCAACAAGTAGCCAAAGAGTGTTATGCAACAACTCTTCATTCTTGAAGATCTAATTCAAATAATCCGATGACTGAATAACAATCAGAGGGATTCACCTCAGATGAGGATGACGTGGATGATCTGAGGGAAACCCCGGGTCCTTTAGCATTAAGCAAGAATATCGAGGAATATACGTTTACTAATGGCAAAACTTTGCTAAGTTCTCCTTTGGGAGGCCTGCATTAGAAAATTTTAGGTCATACTTAGAATCCTTTAGGTTCCATGGTTAGGTTCCATGGTGCATATAGTGTCTCTCTTTGGGACTATAGACATTGTTTATTGAGTTTAATAATATTGATGATGTTAAGACTTTCTTGAAAAGAAATGTTAGATCAGTTGATAAATATACCTTCAGAATTTTTAAGTGGTCACCTCAATTTCATCCTAGATCGGAGTCTCCTTTGGAGGGCTGGTCAATTGTAAGAGATCCAGATTGGAGTCAAACTTTAAGAAGGTCTAATAACATTTTATGTTTTTTTAATTGATGTTAAGGGTTGTTCAATAGTAGGAGATTCAGGTTAAATGATCCCAAAACGTTTATATAACAATGACTATGTTAGTCATATTGCTAAAGCAAGAGGATTGCATTTAGCAGTATGGGTACCGCAAAAGAATCGTACAAGCTTTAATCTTTGTAAAGTTTGGATAATAGTTGATGTCTCCAGAACTCCTCCAAATAAAATTTGGATTAGTTTTGGTGATAGTCATGTCTATTACAAAACCTGTAAACATTTAGGACATAATGCTTCATCTTGCAAAAACAAATTCCCTGAGCAACATGTTTTCCATCAAAACATCCTTTTGCCCATGTCCTAAACAAATCTATTAACAAACCTAAAGAAACTTGGGTAAAGAAACCAAAATATGTGATTGTTGATTCAAATCAACAATCATCTCCCTTAACCCTTAAAGAAAATCAAACAGATTTATTGCAAACATAAAAAAAAATCAAATTTTAGGAAAAATGAAGCTTCTAATTTCATTCAACCTGAATCTCCTAAAATTGACCAGCCTTAACATCAATCCAAAAAATTATAAAATGTTATTATACATTCTTAAACATTAAATAACATGGATAAAATTCTCACCTTTAGCCAAGAGACAGAACCCCTTGGTATATCTGACAGAGAAGAGATTGAAGCCATTCAATCTATTTGTCTTGGTAATTCTTTTAGCATATTTAATGAAGAGATCACCTCTAATAATGACAATGAATCATCAAAGACTAGACCGACCATTAGCCATCTCTCATCCCCTGTCATGAAAAAAACCTATCAACAAAAAAGAACCTGTTAAAAAAGAGACTAAAAGATCAACTAAACCAAAAATTAAAAGTCTTAAAAGAAATTAATAAATAAACATTTGATTTTTAAAGGATCTAACAGATCCTCCAATCCAAATTCAAAATGGCGATATCATTATTAAACTGTAACGCAAGAGGATTTGGATCCAACATTTGTCTCCTTCGTTCTTTGACATCTTGGTCCCACCAAATAAGAGGATTATTTGAATGATGTGCAGTAGCTACGGCGAGTTTCATTTGCTCACTATATCCATAATACTTAAAGATATACTTTATACTCTTTCATAATCTATGTATTCATTAGGATATGATTTTCCACAAAATATGAGAGGTGTTACATTTACTTGCATTGTAATGAGTTTAAAAATTTAAAATACTAAAGAGTAAATCTTGGATAATAAATACCAATAATTATCCTTCACTATATAATAAAACAAAATAAAAGACTTATAAAAATAAATCTTACATAATAAATTCGTATTGTATTTCCTTGACCCTCTTAAACTAGAATAAAAAGACTTATGAAGTAGATCTTAAATAATAAATATGAAATATATATTCTTGATTCTTGGATTTTGTTTCATTGATGTATTTTAAAATATCTCCTCATCTGGTCCTTGAACACAATGGGCTTATATTGTTAATATGACTTAAAGTAGATTTCTGGTCCATATCATTCTCCCACTCTTAAGAAAAGGTTTGTCATCAAGCTTTTGTGTGTAAAGTATGATTTCAAGTATACATTGCATATCAGTAGTGGACTTTCAACGCGAGTTACCTTCCCAATTAACATTTTTGTAACTCTAAAATGTCTCTTTAGTTTCTCTCTATATAATTTATGAACCATAAGATCACCTAATGAACAATTAGGTTGATTGGTAACTAGTAGGACTCTTTGTCTCTTTCTTTCTTTGACTTTTTTGTCCCACCAAATAAGATCATTATTTGAAAGATGTCCAACAGCTAGGGTGAGATTCATTTTCTTATTATATCCATAATACTCAAAGATATAATATATACTCTTTTCCCAATCCATGTATACATTAGGATTTGATTTTCCATAAATTATGGGAGGTATTAGATTTACATGCCTTGTTGGTCATTTTTCTGTTGCATAACAGTCTCTTGACACTTGTTGATCATTTCGAACTACTCCGACATGATAACCAATTACATATTTCAAACACTGATGGGCAGTTGAAACAACAACATACATTTTTGACAAGCAAGACCTCCAAAAAAAATGTCATAACTAATTGGGCATTCGACCACCATAAACACGACTTGGAATTTCTGTTTAAAATGGTCTTTTCCCAAATATACTCCCCCTTGAATTCCCCAATAACTTGTGTTGTCACTCTTGTAAATCTAATTATGGTATGCTCAGATGGAAAAATCTTAGATGGGGCTGAACTTCCCGTATTTATAAAAATATGTCAAATTTCAACCCAACAATATCCGCCCCTATTACCACTGCATCTTCATGAGGACCTGCTATTCCTCTTATATCATCTTCGTCAAACAAAATAAATGGCATTTCCATCTTTCCATGTAAGGGAGTAAACATTCTACCTTCTAGCTGGGTTGCCAAACTCACTACATGTCTTTTTCTAGAGCTATCTGTAATATCAGCCATTTTATCTCCCTCTAAAATTTCCAGAGATTCAAAATATTCACATAAGCTTTGAACTCGTCCTTGAACAACTGGTTCATCCACTGCTAACAAGATTAAACGAGCATGGTCCGAATCTAGACATTCCGATGTTGCATCAAACTTGTCAAATTTTAAATCCATCATCATCAATGGATAATCTTGCATAGAATTTTTGTTAACAATCTGCTAGGCTGATGTGCTCGGATTTTTCTGCCCACTTCTTTTGTCCTTTAACAAAATTCGTTAACTTATGTATTTATTTATTTAATGTTATACACTATGCAATGTCATGCCCAATGTTATTATGATACTTGCAAAACTTATTATTATGTTCTTTAGTTAATTTGTTTATTGAAGCTGTGATGTAATCCTAGATGGCACAAGGAGTATAGAACGTGGAAATGTGCAAGAACCAGATCAACAACTTGAACAAGAGGATGAGCTTGAAGTTGAGGATGTTCATATTTTACCGGTTGGTCCAATAACTCGATCAAGAGCAAAATAATTTAACAAAGTTGTTGGGGGATTACTAAATAAAATTTGAGAATCCATGTGGTCAGAACAACAAGTATGAAGGTAAAGTTTGTCAAACCACTTTGGTCTTGATTCAAGATAATTATTTTCAAGAAATGAGAAAGTGTCTCGATTGTACTCTTTTTTGCTTGTTCAAGTTTTATCCCAATGGGTTTTTTTATAAGGTTTTTAATGAGGCAATTGTTTCACTTCACCATTGCCTATTTGTTGCAATAAAATCTCAAGGCCCATCTACAACAAAAGTCATGTCCTTGGAAGAGAGAAGGGTCTGATTTCAAACTTTTATCATAATACTTTGCATTTTCAATATTAATGCAATTCCAAGAACAACATTAAATGGTTCAGGGCACGCATTTTGTTTCCAAGAAAATCCTTAATTGTGTTAGAGGCATGCATTATGTTTCCAAGAACAACCTTAATTATGTTCAAGGATTCTTCTTTCTCATATAAAAACTATGTACTCATAATTTAAATGTTAGACTATCTTTGATTCTGAAAAACTTCTTAAGTTTTACTTTTCTCTTGCTGGTGTGTAATATCAACAAGAAAACTCGTTCTTCAATCGGTGCATCATATCCAAAGGAAGATGAGCGGGAATATCAGAGGCCTTTCCACAACCTCTGTGTGACCTATCGATCCACATCCTTTGGTCTTGAATCCTTTCGGGTTCTTGGTTGCAAAGTTATCCCTATCATATTTTAGAGTGCCGATTCCAAAAGGTTCTCATCAAGTGGTATCAGACCATCATTCTGAAAGTTGGTTATTTTATTATTTTTTCGTCATCTATTTTATATTTATACTTTGTTTGTGACGATTTGAGTGTTTCGTATGATATTTGGATTTTGATTCATGAAATTTTGATATAGTTTTATTACTTTTTGTCATTTATTTTATATCATAACTATGTTCGTGATAATTTGAGTGTTTAGTATGATGATTTCATTTTGAATCACGAAATTTTGATATGTTTCACCCTAGTTATAGTTGTTTGAATTTTAAAATTCGTAAAAAATCATTTCAGTGTTGTTTTGAAACTTATGTCTTCATATTCCTAGGAAAACGGATTGAGATATGTTATATGGTTTTAAATAAATTGAAGAACTTTCCAACGACTTTTTATTGATGATTTGTTTTTACTTTTGCTGAATAGGATGTCTAATCCAAATGATGAAGAAAACAATAACTTTAACAACAACAAGCTTCTGACTAAGGCTATGACAAATTTATTAGACACTAAGTTAAATACCTTTCGCCAAGAGCTTCAATCAACCACTATTCAAAAGAAGAACCGTTCACGACAAAGCAATCGAACATGAATCTGTGAGCAACCTAAGCTATTAAGAAATAATGCACCTACGAATATTATGAACACATGAGAAATTCACCTCAAACCGGTTAGAGAAGGCACCATAGACGTGCAAGAGAGGGCAATAAACGTGTGCAAGACAATGTTGGAGGTCTCAAGATTAAGATTCTACTATTGCATGAGCAAAATGATCTAGATGCATATTTGGAATGAGAAATAAGATTGAACTCGTTTTCGATGTTCAACACTACACATAAATAAATCGAGTAACAGTTGCTGCTAAAGAGTTGTATGACTATGCTCTTGGTTGGTGGGATCAACTAGTAACTTCAAGAAAGCGTAATGGAGAACATCTGATAGAGTCATAGACCAATATGAAAGCCATTATGTGATAGAGATTTATCCTTAGTCATTACCGCCGTGAGTTACATCTGAACCTAAGGAGATTAACACAAGGGAGCTGCCGCACCAACATGGCGATTGATTCTGTGGTAAAGAAGCTTGGTTTAAAAATGAAAAAGCATCCAACACCTTACAAGCTTCAATGGCTTAACGATAGTGGAGAAATGGAAGTTAGCCACCATGTAAAAATTTCCTTAGTCATTGGTAAAGAGAATATGAAGTCTTGTTTAATGTTCTACCAATGGAGGCTAGTCACATCCTCTTAGGAAAGCCATGGAAATCTGATCGAAAGTTTATGCATGATGGATTCACCAATTACAATACATATGAGTTCCAAGGGAGGAAACCCACTCTAGTTCCTATGACTCTAGAAGAAGTTTACCAAGATCAAAAGCATATGCAGAACAAGGAGACTCAGGTAACTAAATATTCGAATTTCCATACAAAAGCTGGTGAGGTTAAGAAAACATTATTTTCTAAGAAACTTATGTTATTGTTTTTTTAAAGAAACTCTCATGAGTTTAACTAACCTGACATCGGTGCTGTAGAGTGAAATGACTTCTCTTTTGCAGGAATTTGTAGATGTATTCCCTGATGACAATCCCAAGGGGCTTCCACCAATCAGAGGCATTAAACACCAAATAGATTTTGTGTTTGGAGCCTTACTTCCTAACCAACCTGCTTATAGAACTAATCCAGTGAAGTATCATCATTCTATACCTAAATTATATGATATGCTAGACAAATTGCATGGGTCCAGCCTATTTTCTAAGATTAATCTTAAAAGTGGTGATCATCAAATTATGAAATAAGGGGATTAGTGTAAAACTGCATGTAAAACTAAGCCTAGACTATTTGAATGATTAGTTATGTTATTTGGGCTGACTAATGCACCAAGTACATTGACGAGGTTAATAAATCATGTTCTAATGACTTATATACGAGCTTTTATTGTAGTATATTTCGATGACATCTTAATTTACAATAAGTGGTTAGAAGAACATATTCACAATCTGAAACTGGTTTTAAGTGTGCTTAAGAAGGACAATATCTATGCCATTCTTAAGAAATGAACTTTTTTTATTAATACCCTTGTCTTTTTAGGTTTTGTTGTAAGTGCAGATGTTACTCAGGTGGATGAGGAAAATGTTATGTCGCACGATTTGTATCCTTCTTTACTTATTCATACGCGTCCTTGGAAATATATACCTATGGATTTTGTAGTTGGATTGCGTAGGACTAGAACTGGTAAAAATTCTATTGAGGTGGTAGTTAATAGATTCTATAAAATGACCCACTTTATTGCTTGTCACAAAACTGATGATATATTGCACATTGCTAATCTGTTCTTTAAAGAAATAGTTTGTTTGCATGGCATGCCTAGGATGATAGTTTCAGATATGGACACTAAGTTTCTAAATTACTTCTGGAATACTTTATGGTCTAAGTTAGGGAGTAAGCTTTTATTTTCTACTACGTGTCACCCACAAACAGATGACCAAAAAGAAGTAGTAAATATTACTTTTTCTACTCTTCAACGTGCATTATTTAAAAATAACTTGAAAACTTGGGAAGAAAGTTTTCCACATGTTAAATTTGCATACAGTCATTATGCGCATTCTGCTTCTAAGTACTCTCCTTTTCAAATTGTTTAAGGATTTAACCCAATATCTCATTGGATCTAATTCCTTTGCCTTTGAGTGAAAGAACTAGGATACATGGGAAAAAGAAAGCTGAACTTGTAAAATAGATCCACGAGGATGCAAGGAAAAACATAGAAAGAAAAATTGAGCAGTATGTCAAACAAGCAGACAAGGGTAGACGTGAGAAATTTTTTGAGGTTAGATATCGAGTATAGTTGCACTTAAGAAATGAAAGATTTCCAGAAGAGAGGAATTTAAAATTGATGCCTAGAATCAATGGACCATTTGAAGTAACAAAAAATATCAACAATAATGCTTTTCAACTTGACATGCGAGGTAAGTATAAAGTGAGTCCTACCTTTAATATTTCTAATTTGGTTCCTTCTATTGCAGATGAAATGGATTTGAGGTCAAATCCTTTTCAAGTGGGAGAGGATGATGGAATCCTAGATGATACCAGGAGCATAAGGAAATGTGCAAGAACCACATGCGCAACTTGAACAAGAGGATGTGCTTGAAGTTGATGATGTTCTTCTTTTACCGGCTGGTCCATAACTCGATCAAGAGTAAAACAATTTAACAAAGCTGTTGGAAGATTGCTAAATCAAATAGAGAATCCATGTGATCAGAACATCAAGTATGGTGGTAAAGCTTGTAAAACCACTTTTGTCTTGATTCAAGCTAATTGATTTCAACAAATGAGAAAGTGTCTCATTTGTACATTTTTCTCTTGTTCAAGTTTTGTCCCAATGGGTTTTTGGCAGGGTACTTAATGAGGAAATTATTTCATTTCATCATTGCTCATTTGTTGAAATAAAATCCCAAGGTCCATCTACAACAAAATCCACATCCTTGGAGGAGAGAAGGGTATGATTTCAAACTTTTATCATTAATACTTTGTGTTTTCAATATTAATGCATTTCCAAAAACAACATTAAATGTGTTTAAGACATGCATTATATTTCCAAGAAAAGCCTTAATTGTGTTAGAGGCATGCATTATGTTTCCAAGAACAACTCTAATTGTGTTCAAGGTTTGTTCTTTCTCATATAAAAACTATGTACTCATATTTTTAATGTTAGACTATCTTTGATTCTAAAAAAATTCTTAAATTTTACTTTTCTTTTGCTGGTGTGTAATATCCACAAGAAAACCTGTTCTTCATTTTGTGCGTCATATCCAAAGGAAGATCATTTCTAACATAATATTTATACAATATGAAATTCAAGATGGGTATATATTTCATCATTTTTATTCCTTAGAAATTTTAACATGTGGAGAGCTTGTAGAGAGACATGCTTCATCATTTTTGGAGGTAGTCTTCTGCCGGTTATTGAGATCAGGTATATGAGCGATAATTTCTTCATGGATTTCTTTCTCACGAAATTTCTTTGCAATGTTTTCTCTCATGAGCTCATCATTATTGGTTTTTTTTTTCATTTTGTTCTTGTAAAGATAATAAATTCTTAGGACGATTATGGCGATCCTTTTTTGGTAGTAAGTACTCTAATTCTCCAAATTGAATGGTAGAATTTGCAGCTATGATTGATAAAATAATTTATTTTTTACTCACACTCATCAAAACCTCACATGCTATGAATGCAGCTTCTTCTCTCTCACTTATGATTTTAGAAGTACTGCGATCAAAGTCTTATTTCATTTTTTGAAATTTTGTGTCTTTATGTGTCTCAAAATAATTTAACATTTGCTGAGGTATGATGATTTTAGATTTTAAGTCACATACTTGAGTAGTCAAAGAATTGATTTTAGCATTTAAATTTTTTGTTTCGATCAATAAGACTGTTTTTTGTAAGATAAGATTAGTATTATTAGTCGTTAAGATAATACCTTGGTGCATTAATTCCGCATTTTGAGTAAGTATTTTGGTTTTCACGACATTAATAGCATCTCGTTCAGCTTTTAGAGTGGTAATAGATTTCTCAGCAATCAATTTTTCATGCAACTAGTCATGAGCTTGTTTAATTTTTTGTAATCTTTGTTTGAATGAAATAAGCTCTGTTTTTATTGCTTTGAGTCAATTATAATTTTTTCAGGTTGAGAGAGAAACGAATGATCACAAGGAGTTCAAAGAATAAAGTCTAAACCCTTTATTTCATAAGTTCCAGTCTTGTTTATAGAACAAGAGATTGCTTAAGTGAAGTAGTTACATAATAGGTATATTACACTTTAGCCCCTTACATTTATATTTAATATCAATTTCACCATAATAACTTTATTAAACTACTTATAATAATCTCTCCCTCTAATTGTTTTAGCTCCATAATAATTTACATACTTAACACACTTTATTTCAATGGCCACCTGCCACATTTTATTTTTTACACAAGGATTCGTGTACATATGCCTCCTCACATTGAGACCCACATCAATGCCTCCTTACCTACTTTGCCACCTCATTTGGCTCTCTTGTATCTACTACCGAAGGCCTCCACAATGTTATCCGTCACCTAGACTCTCAGCTCCGCGATGAGGATCTCTCCCGTTATACAGATTCTCTCAATTTTTTAAATAAAGGGGTCTACATAACCTTAATTCATTTCAAAGCTTATGGTTGTATCTCTACTATCACCCACCCATGAAAGAAAATGAACTACATCAGCCGCTACGGTAGCAGATCAAAAGACAATGACGCAGGCACGAAAGCGGTGTGGTTGTAGAAGTTGTTGTTCGGAGAATACTCACAACTTGAACAGATTATATGATGCATTTAGCATCGAATGGAATATTGGTTTGAATCACTACTGTTCGAAGAACACTCACAAACGAAATAAGATGGAAAATGTTGATAGATAGATGATGGATCGAGTTGCACCATAAACGAGATGGAAAGCCTTTATAGGCAAAACTCAAAACTGAGATTATCCCGGATAAAAAAACATAACGAAGGATCAACTAAGATCGCTTCTCACAAGAATAGTTTAAAGATAGATTTGTCCAGACAAATATTTTGAGTAAAAAAGAACTTTTTTTTTCTTTATTACTTTAATAAATCTGTGTCTGATTATTACAAAGACTCTAGGATTTATATATAGCCTTACAAAGAAAGAAAAAATAAATATAAACAAAATAATTCTCTTTTACTCTCTTAAAAGAGAATTAAATGAGTTTAAAGACTTAAAAAGTAAATCTTGGGTAATAAAACAAAATAAAAAACTTGAAAAATAAATATTACATAATATATACATTATATATTTTCTTGACCCTCTTAAACTATAATAAAAAGACTTAAGAAACAGATCTTAAATAATAAATACGAAATATATCTTCTCAATTCTTGGATTCCGTTGATGTATTTTCAAAGATCTCCCCGTCTCGGCCTTAAACACAATGAGTTTGTATTGCTAAAATGATTTAAAGTAGATTTCTGGTCAATATTATTCTCTCTCTTTCAAAAAAGCTTATCCTCAACCTTTCGTGTGCATTGCATATTAGCAGTTAACTTTCGACGCGAACTGCTTTCGACGCGAGAGTTTCAAAATATCCTTTTAGTTTCTCTCTATGTTATTTCTGAACCATAAAATCACTTAATGAAAATTTAGGCTCATTAGTAACTTGTAGAACTGGAACAACAAATTGGATCTTGATTTTTTGGATATTCCTCCTCTCCATCAACTCACTAGCTTTCTTTTGAAGCTCTTTTATCTCGTCGAAATTCATTTTATAAGGTGGTATGCTAGGAATTAAAGCTTATGGCACCAACTCACTCAGATGCTCAATGCGATAAAGAGTGAGGGATTTTTTCTAGAACACAAGCATCAAAATTCATATCTTTATTAAGTGTAGAAGAAATTTCAATATGTAGAACTATCTTGGTAGAATGGAGAAAATCCTCAACATGTTTTGTCAAAACATTCCGGATGAATTCTATTAAACCCTCCAACAAAACAACATTAGAAGATAAATCTGGGCTTGATTTAATACTAGATCTTCTATTTTTGTTATTTTTGGGACTTCAATTGTCGTTTCGTTAACTTTTGCATTAGTTTCCATTAATTCTCCTTCATCCAACATGTTTTTGTTGATTGGAGTTGACGCTTGTGTACTTCTAGTCCAATCGGAGGTGGTATTTGGTGCTTGAGTTGATACTCAATCTGGCATCAATGTTGAATAATTCATGCAATGTATTGTTCTATTTCGACCTCTTTTGCAGTACATACTTGCAAACCATCTACAAGTTGTGCCATTTGTGCGTCCTCAGACTTTTGTGGTTCCAAATGATTTTTGAGATATTCAAACTCATCAAAATACTCCTTAATAGTCCTGATTCGTTGTGATAACTTCCTAAAACATTTTCGTGTGGTAATGAGTTGATACATACCTCTGTATTAAAAGAAGCTTCATGTCTTCGTAATGGTCTATGAATCTGAACCATTGTCTCCTTCTTTCTTTGACTTCTTTGTCCCACCAAATAGGACCATTATTTGAAAGATTTCCATCATCTAGGCGAGCATCTAGGCGAGCTTCATTTGCTTAGTATACTAAAAAATATACTCCATCATCTTTTCCCAATCCATATATGCATTCAGATATGATTTTCCATAAAATATGAGAGGTGTTAGATTTACCTGCCGTGTTTGTCGTTTTTTCTCTTGCTCTTAATCTCTCAAGAGAATCTTTTCTAAACATGTAATCATCTAAACTTCTTGTTTTTACGTGTTGCTGTTGTTGTTGTTGTAGTTGTTGTTGTAGTGGTCTGACATTTTTGATGATTTTGCGTCGTCGAGACTCTTTCATTCGCATTGTTGCACTTTGTATTCGTGTTGTATTCATATATACTCTTGCAAAAGAATCATCAACTGTAAACGAGTCTCCATATTTTTTTAATTATAAGATTCAGAGAGAAAGAAAATATTTATAAGTAATACTAATAATATTTTCAAAGATATAGGAAGTATTTATAAATTTTTTAAAAGAAATATATAATAAGAATATTTTGAAAGATGTAGTTTTTTTAACGATAGTAATTATTATAATATTTAAAAAAAGATTGAATAAGATACTTTAAAGATATATTTTGTTTGTAAAGAAATCTGAGATTCTTTTTTTGAAAGATTTTTTGTGTGCATTTGAAAGATATTTTATTAAGCCTAAATATAAAAAATATCATAAAATATTTATAAAAAAGGATAAATTAATTTTTAATACTTTATCTTGGAAAGATTTTATAGGACTGTTTTTAGAGAACACTTTTTTTTATAAAAGATTTAAATTTTTACTTTTAAAAGATATAAAGATCTGATACCAACTGTCGTAGGCACCAAAGCGGTATGGCTGTAGAAGTTTATGTTCGGAGAACACTCACACAACTTGAACAAATTATATGATGTGTGTAACAATGGATGAAATATTGGTTTGGCTCGCTGCTTTTGAGAGAACACTCACAAACAAAATGAGATAAAATATGTTGATAAATAGATGATGGATCAAGTTGCGCCACAAGATGCAAAACCTAAACATAATGAAAGATCTCACGAGAATAGTTTAAACATGGAACAAATAATTTGAATAAAAAAACTATTTCTATTATTATTTTAATAAATCTCTTGATTATTACAAAGACTCTATGTTTTATATATAGCCTATCAAACAAGAAAAAAATAAAAGCAAAATAAATATCACTAATTCTCCTTAATCCTAATAAAACAAAATAAAAAAATCAAAACAAAATAAAAACAAAATAAAATAATTTTTTGATAATAAATTATCAATAATTCTTCTGAACCCTAATAAAACAAAAAAAGTTGTTAACAAAAAATAAATATTACATAATAAATATGTAATACATTTACTTGAACCTCTTAAACTAAAATAAAAGGAATTTGAAAACGGATTTTAAATAATAAATATAAAATAGGGAAATTGTGCTTAAAGTACCCACTCAACTATTCAATTGTCACTTACCACCCAAGGTTTGATCAATTGTTACTTAATACCCATCTCAACTACCTTATTGTCACTTACAACCTAATTTTATTTTAATACCCTAACTACCCTTAACCCACTATATAAACCTTATTTTCTGTTTTCTTTCTATTTTTTCTTGCTTTTTGAAGATTTGAATTTGTTAGCCACTCTAACCACCTAACCCTACTAACCACCACGAGCTGGGTTTAAATCACATTTTCCGGTGATCGGAAGCTGCTAAAGGTTTGTTTCTTTACGTAAGTTGTTGTGTTAGACCTGTCTAACCTCTGTTTTATACGTACAGGAGTTGATCACGACTTTTTGGAATCCTATAGCTTACAAGTAATCGTGTTGCGAGCTTTTTAGGTAATTACCTACCGATTTCGAAGTTTTTTATTCGTTTTCTCTGTTGGAATAGGTTCTAGTCTACTGTTTTTAGATGCCATTGCCTGATTTCGAGCTTTTCTCTGTTTTTTTTTGTTATAGTGATCTGTTCTTGTTTAGTTAATATTGTTCGCTATATAGTTACGTCCTTGTTTTCTGATATTATATTCTAATTTGGTAGTGCTTTAGGTTTGTCTTGAATGTGTAGATTACGAGTTTTTAGGTCAGCTAGAGTATTGTATTTCGAAACAAATATCAGGACCGGTGTTACATAGAAATATCAGGACAGGCTGCGAATATATATATGTAGATATACATAAATACCAGGACAGGCTGCGAAGTACTCGATGTATGTACACATTTCGCATGTTATGATGCGAATTGTTTGATGGTGCAGTAAATAATCTGCACAGTTTTGTGACTAATGACAAATATCAGGACTTTGTTATCTACAAATATCAGGACAAGATGCGAATAGATCGTGTAGGTATACACGATTCGCACATTAGGATGCGAATTGTTTGATGTAGTAGTAAATATTTTGCACCTAGTTCTTGTGACTAATAACAAATAACTTGTATTGTCCAGGTTAAGAGATGTCTAAATCACGAGTTTGTATTTTTAAATATGGTCACCAAACTGCAATTGTGCCTTTCATGGAGTTTGAAAGCTTTGAAAGTATCCAAGCTTATGTAGAAAACACATGGGAGGAGCTTGCCACAGGTGAGTACCTAATTAGTTACTCCTGCGGGGATCACAATAATTGTCTCTTTAATAACCAGAATGATTTTGTGGGGTTGGTGTTATATCTTGATTTGGAGCGTTTAAAACGGGTTAGTTTTCTCATAGAACAACACGTCTTCGATAAGGGTTCTGGTAATAAAAGTTCTGTTGATAAGAGCTCTGGTGGTAAGGATTCTGGTGGTAAGCGTAAAGAGCGTAGCTTGATTTTGGCAGAACCATCTCTTGATCAACTAGTTAGCGGGGAGAGTAGTAACGGTTTAGTTAATTCTGATCAGAGGAAAAAACAACTTGCTACTGCTGGTTGGGCTGATGCTATTACAGGGGTGGGTCAAGCTTTTGAAGAAGGTACTGCCGGTCTGAGGGTATCCTTGTGCAAGTTTGCGTTAGAGCATGGTTTTTCTTTCAAATACCTGCACAACACAACAAATAAGATCACTGCTTATTGTGAAAATAAGATCACAAGCGGGTGCAAATAGAGGGTTTATGCATCTATTGACTCAAGCACCGGCCTTATGACGATAAAGATGTATTTCCCGTACCATACTTGCAGTCCTGTTTTCTCCCAGAAGCATAAGCATAAGCGTCACAGACATTTGACATCAGATTTGATTGCAGAGGAAATTCAGGATTCTCTCCGGACCTGCCATTCGTTGACAGCCAAAACCATACAATCGACTGTCAAACAAGATTACGGTCTTGATATCTCTTATCGTTTGTCATAGAATGCTTTAGAGAAGGCTAGGAGGGGAGTTTTTGGAGATAGTTCAAGTTCTTTTAGTTTACTAAGCGGATACTTCAAACGCTTGAAGAGCCGGGATATTACTTCAGACTACCAGTTGGAGTTGTCAGCTGGAAACCGATTCAAGCGCTGTTTTGTAGCATTCGGTTTGTCCCTTAGTGGTTTGCATTCATGCCGTCCAATGTTGTTTGTTGATGGAACCCACTTATATGGCAAGTACAAGGGTACATTGCTCACTACTGTAGCAAAGGACGGAAACACCGGTTAGTTACATTTATATAGTTAATGAACGATGTTTTTGTGTGAAAATGGGTCTGTAATTCGCAGCATGTGATGCGAATTAAGCAGGGTTGTGATCCTCACATTTCGCAGTTGAGGCTGCGAATTAGGTATTATGCTGGTTAAACTGTACTTACATCGCAGCTTGAGTTAGGTATTATTTAAAGTTTCCACAAGCTGCGAATTCACATAACAAGTTGCGAACTGTTTGCATGATCAATTAAAATGTCACACACATTTCGCATGACAAGCTGCGAATTGTTCCAGGACAGCATGCGAATTGTTTACAATTTTTAAACGTTTGCATACTGTTGTAGTGTTTAATTGATCTGCCTTTTTCCAGGACTATTCCCTGTTGTTGTTGCTGTAGTTAGCATTGAAGATTGGGACAATTGGATGTGGTTTTTGGGGTGTTTGAAACCACATTTGCTGGATCGCCATATCACATTTATTTCAGACCGTCATTCTGGTATTGTTAATGCTGTTTCTGTCTTGTATCCAAACTGCTATCATGCGTACTGTTATTTCCATCTCATGCAGAATTTGAGAGCCAAACTGGAACATACTAACAGGGAGTATAAAAAAAGATGTTGAGTTTCTTCCACCGTCTTGCTTATGCTCCCAGTCAAGAGCTTTTTAAAGAGATACTAACAGGTTTTTTATGTGAAGGTGGTGAGAGAATGAGTGATTTTCTTGCAAATTTACCCCCTGAAAAGTATGCGCAAGCTTACGTAAAAGGGAAGCGATACGGCTCTATGGCTTCTACCGCAGCTGAATCGTTTAACAATCAGATTAAAAAATATTGCGGTTTACCAATTGTTAAGTTTATTGATTGGATTAGAGTCTTGCTTATGACTCAGGTTTCACGGAGATACGAAGAAGGTCTCAGCTGGAGTACTAATTTGGTTCCCGAGTACGAGAAGAAGCTAAAGCAGAATGTTGACATGTGCCGAAGTTGGGTAGTACGTAAGTCCTCTTCCGCCATGTTCGAAGTCTTTTCGACTCCTGTGGCTGTTGTTAATCTGTTGGATTTCAAATGTTCATGCGGATCATGGCAACAAGAGTGTTTTCCATGTGCTCATGCTCTAGCGGCATTACAATACACTGACCAAGATCCATTGACTGTAATAGAACCCTTCTTTACGGTTAAGAATTACAGGGAAAGTTACTCTTTCAGCATACCAGCTATAACTGATTTCGGAGAAGGGTCCAACGCTAACGATCCTTCTTTTGTTGAAGTTCTGCCTCCGAACGTTAAGAGACGCTCCGGAAGGCCTAAGAAAAAGCGAATCCCTTCTAGAGGAGAAATCTCAACCAAGAAGTTAAGGTGTGGGCGATGTTCGAAATCAGGCCATAACCGGAGGACTTGTGATGTTCCAGTTTAAGGACATTTATTTTTTTAGCATAGTTATTGTTCTGTACAGCAAACTAGACATTTGTACATTCGAATTACATGCGAATTATGTACAATTATGTGAAATTTTAACAGGGTGCGAATCATTGGTAAAATCATATCAAACATTTATCATATCGTACCATTCGCATGATAGGCTGCGAATTAGGGCCAGAATTGTGATGCGAATGGAGTTCAGTTAGGAGTCCTGATATTTGTCATGTGATAAGCTGCGAATTGTTATTTAATAAAATACCAGGATATTCAGTAAGGTTGAAAATGAGTAATATAGCAGGTTAACATGCGAATGATGTACAAAATATATTTGGATTACAAAAAGGAGGATTACAAGTTGGATTACAAACATCTATCAGGATTACATGCGAATTATGTACAATCATGTGAAATTTTAACAGGGTGCGAATTATTGGTAAAATGATATCAAACATTTATCATATCGTACGTTTCGCATGATAGACTACGAATTAGGACCAGAATTGTGATGCGAATGGAGTTCAGTTAGGAGTCTTGATATTTGTCATGTGATAAGCTGCGAATTGTTATTTAATAAAATACCAGGATATTCAGTAAGGTTGAAAAGGAGTAATATAACAGGTTAACATGCGAATGATGTACAAAATATATTTGGATTACAAAAAGGAGGATTACAAGTTGGATTACAAAAAGGAGGATTACAAAATATATCCAGAAACTAACAACTGTTTCTAGTTAGTTGTATTTCAAAAAAACAAAAAACAAAAACCAACTCTAGCAGTTGGTAGATGATTCATCATCAACTGTTTCCTCTTTCTCCTTTTTGTGCTGATCATCTTTGTCTTTCTCCTCTTTGTCTTCGACTTTCTCTTTCTCTTTCTCCTCTTTATCCCCAGCTTCAACATCAACGTCCATCATGCTTAAAATTTTTGTCCTCGATGGACCAACTTCGTCTTCCCTCTTCCTTTTGTTGTTTTGAACCTTTGGCTGAGGTGCAGCAGGAAGCATTGGAACCAGTTCTGGATGAGGTTCAGCAGCAATCTGTGGAACAACTTCCAATGGTTGAGAGTCAGCTGAGTAGTAGTCATCATATATGTCTAACCCAAAAACAGATACTGGGCTGTTTGGTGGTGCTGCTGGCATGATCAACTCATCACTCCAGTTAACGGTTAAGGATGACCAGGAGTCACCCAGAGAACCGAGTGAACCAGAGTTTGAGTATGAGGTTGTGGTTGTGGTGGTGGAAAAAGACATGACTGTTTGAATTCGAAGAGACGAGGGAAATGAGTTTGTTAAAAAATAGCTCTGGTTTAAAATGTAGAGTTTGTTTTAAAAATAGCCTCTGGTTTTCTAGTGTTATTTATAGGGAAAGGAGGTGATCATTACATAGCCTCCATGTCCAATCAGCAATTAATGGGTTCTGGACATGATTAGATTGTTTTTTGCGTGCTCAATGCAGAAAACGTTTACCAAGGCATACGCCATAGCCTGTTCGTATTCTTGAATGATGTTATTTAATATTTTATTTATGCACCAGGCTGCGAACTGGTTCTAAGCTGGTATACCAGGCTGCGAATTGTGTGTGAAGTGATAACCATCTCTCAGGTTAGGCTGCGAACTATTTGATATAAGTTAGGCTGCGAAGTATTCATACAGGTTTGGCTGCGAACTGTTCATACATACTAGGATAATAATCAATCATTATATATCATGTTATGATGCGAACTATAAGATAAGGAATATTCATTATATATCACAATTTGTTTATGTATGCACAACAAAAATAAAATTTACAACAGACATATGTATTTACAAGCAGTTAATGTATTTACAAGCAATATACGAATCAGCCATACGTGATGGTGTCTATGTCATTTAAAAAGTAATAGAACATTTCTGCTCTTAAGGCAGTCACCATATCTCTATCGTATTTTTTCTAGACTGATCCATGCTCAATAATATCCCTTGCATATTTGCAGACGAAGACACCACAGTCCACGCTGCCTCGCTTTTGTTATGGGAAGCCTCTTTCCACTTTCACGTTCCACCCTGTAGTATATTTGGGTAGGAATCCTCTATCCAACAAATATTTGATCTGTGTATAATAATTAGTGTTAGGAATATGCACAAAAACAAAAACAGTTGGTGACATACAATTCGCATCCTCAGGCTGCGAATTACATTATAATAAATCATAAACAATTCGCATCTTAGGTTGCGAATTGTATGACAGCCTTGATAGGCTGCGAATTGAGTTGTGGACAGGCTGCGAATTGTATCCAACATAGATAGGCTGCGAATTGAGTTATGGACAGGCTGCGAAAAAACATCTTGTTTACTCACAATTCGCAGCATACCAGATCTCATTTCGCAGCATGCATACTTAAAATGTGTTCAGATTTAAGTGTATAGTTTGGAATATTTACCAGTAGTGCAGGTGTTCTTGCGGTGGGGTCTATGGCATGAAGCTTAGGCAGAAGCGAGTTGTAGTTTGAAATTGTTCTTCCGTCAACGTCGATGACGAGCAACGTCCAGTGGTTTGTATTGTCCTTCGACTCGGTGCACACTGGAACCATGATGATGTTGGCATTTTTGCGCCCCTTCCTAAAAGCCATGTCCACCAGATTTTCCACTTGCCACCCTGCTTTCATTTGATGCTGCAGCCAAGCAAGAGTATATTAAAGTGATAACATTTCTGAGAACTTTGGTCTATTTACGTGAGCTAAACTTACCGCAGTCATGCCCGAAATCAGTATGGCGTCGTGATGCTCTCCTTTAGCTTTAGTGCATGGAACTTTGTAGTCTGCATCTTCAAGCATCTTTCGAATCCAAGCATCGATAAGCTAACAAAGGAGTTGTAGATTTATGTTAAATATAGAATACATATTTGAAACATTGAAAATAAAGTTGGTTGACAATTGGATACCTTTACGTCCAGCTCCAGTTCTAAAGGTAGTGCCATGAGATCACTCGCTTGCACCCTGATTTCGTACGTAAACTTGGACTCCGGTAACTGCCATACCACTGGATCAGGGGTGTCGCTCTCGTAGGCTTTAACCAACTGTATTTTGTGGTATTGTGCCAGATCGATACGCTTAGTTACTTTGGTTTTCTTTGGCCAGTCGCTGTATTCTACTACTGGCTGTTCCGCATTGTTATTACAAACTCTTCTTCCTCTGCCACTTGAGGCTGCGTTTGTGTCAGTAGCGCAAAACTTGGCTCCTCTATCTCATTAACCGTCTCGAGCTTAGTATGAAACAAAAATCAAAAGTAGAGGGCGTCTGTGATTATAAGTGCAACGAGTCCAAACGGTTCACAGCTTAGGCTGCGAAATGTAAGGTAGCAGTTAAATAAATTTATTATTATATATCAGGGTAGGGTGCGAACTGTTCGAGGTTCCACTGAACAGTTCGCATCCTACCCTGATATTCGTTGTAATACCCCAATCAGCTTTGGAGACAAATCTTATGTTATGATGCGAAATCATTATAAGTAGGCCTTACCGCTCGGTCAGCGACAACCACTGCCGTTGACTTGTTCGGCATAGGATCTGGATCGTGTCGGCAGAAATCATTAAAGTCATCCTCCGACATGTTCTCCAGAGACCGTTGTATTATAGAATCGTAATATACATTATCAATTTTATTTAAAAATGTCTGTGAAACTTGAGTGTAAATACCATCAACAAAAGCATTCGGTAAACCTACTGTGTTATCGTGGGACTCTGGAGCTGGCAGTTGATTTGTTACCGGGCCTACAGTTTGACGTTGGCTTAGCAATTCTGACTTTGCTGACAGCACCATTGGTCTTTGAGGTTCCACCGAAAAAGTGGTTTTGTCTTCTAAGGATGATCCTTCCTGGCTGAGTAGTTCTGTCTTCTCACCGGGATGGACAGGTTCTGACTCTTGAGGTGCTACCTCTTGAGTTAGCCTTTCTCTCTTCGCCAAGGTTATTTGTTGCTGCTGTTGTTGTTCTTGTTGTCCTTGTTGCCGGTCTTCGTGTTGAACCTGTGGCTGCTGTTGTTGTTGGGGGTGTTCTTCGTGTTGTTGTTGCTGGGGGTGTTCTTCTCGTTGGTGCTGTTGCTGTTGTTGTTGTTGTCGTTGTTCGTGTTGTTGTTGTTGTTGCTGTTGTTGCTGTTTTTCCTGTTGTTCCTGTTGTTGGGGGTGTTGTTGTTGTTCTTCTTCTTGTTGCTGTTCCTGTTGTTCCTGTTGTTCCCGTTGTTCCTGTTGTTCGTGTTGTTGGGGGTGTTGTTGTTGTAGTTGCTGTTGTTGCTGTTCGTGTTCTTGTTGTTGTTGGTGTTGGTCTTGCTGTTTCTGCTGGTGTTATTGTTGTCTTTCGGTCTCCTATTTCATACAAAAATCAAAAAAAAAAAACAAAAGGGTGGAAGGGTTAAGCATAAGTTAGTCATTGTGTAATCACATTTCGCATCCTGCCCTGATATATATGTTATTCATTCCTAACAATTCGCAGCTCAGCATGCGAATTGTGTAATAACCAAACAACCAGTTTATTACATAATTCGCAGCTCAACCTGCGAAACGTTTGGAATGAATAACCACCCAGTAATAACCAACCAGTTTATTACATAATTCGCAGCTCAACCTGATATTTGTTTGATAACATCATATCATCTACTTACATTATCTACCTTCTGTGTATGTGTCTCCATGATGGGTGAACTGTGGGCATTATCGTCCCTTTCTTCCGGCAGTACTCCAGGAAGAAATATGTGCTGATCAGCATTAGACACGGATGCTTGCTGATCAGTGGATGTTTGTCCCTCTGGAAGTGCTGCTGGTGCCTGCTTTATTGGGCTTTCAGTACGGCAGATTGGCAGAGAGATATCATTGTGGAGTTGTTGCGCTTCAAGTTCCGCTATCTTGCGTTTCAATTCTTTCAGCTGCAAAAATGATAGCAAACTTTTTATAAACATATTAAGTGCTGATTGTAGTGATTATTTAAGGTTCAAGTCATACTTACTTCTCTGGCCTGTTTTTCTATTTTTCGCTCGTACTTGTTCTTGTCGGCGTACGTCTTCAAACGCTTTGATTGAGCAGCAATATCAGGATTAGGGTCTCTGCGTTTGAATAAATAATCACCGATCGTTTCACTCATACTGGTTGTGTCGGTGTCGGAGGGCTCTTGCCTGGATTTGCATTTGGGTTGTGGTGGAATTGTTTTCTTGGGGAGTCTTGGTGGTGGAATCGATGGCTCGGGTGGTGTTGGGTGTTCGAGTGTGGGAGACATCACCTTATTTGTTACATTCTGTGATGCTCGTCTCCTTTTTGTTGGTTTTGATGCTGTGCTTTTCGACCTCTTCCTAGGTCTTTCTTCCGGTGAAGTAGGTACCGGAACTTCTGCATCTTCACCATCTTCATCATCTTCTCTTTCTCCGAAAGCTTCAATTTCAGCCTCGGTAAGCTGTAATGGACCTTCTAAAACCTACCAACAGATGCACATGTAAGTAAATTAATTGTTTCGAAAGTATGAGGGTGTAGACAAACAAATAGTTTTTTATAAGCAGTTCGCATTATATGATGCGAACTGTGTGGTTTTAAATCATATTTCGCATGTTAAGCTGCGAAATGATTATGGGACAGTATGATGCGAACTATATGTAAAACATATGATGGGAACTAAGTGTAAACCATATGATGCGAACTAAATATTAAACATATGATGCGAACGGTGTTGAACATGAAGCTGCGAAGTAAAATTCATATCAGGCTGCGAAATGTTTGAGATATTTTTATAAGCAGTTCGCATCATATGCTGCGAACTGTATGCAGCCCAAGTTCAATACATATATAAAAGCTTATACCTGGTCAGCATCCAGGTAGGGTGTTCTAATAAGATATTTCATGGTTGATGCGTGGCACTCTAACCCCAACCATTTGAAGAAGCCGACGACTGTTGTGTGCTCCATGATGAAGGGCTGCATGGGGACAAGTTTTATCAACACGATGCTATGTACATAACTAATTTTTATATTGAATAGATCAATCTTACAACTACAAGGGCGACGCAGCCGACGACTTTATCAGCTCTTTCTACTGCTAAGCAACTCCTGATAGACTGTCGAAGCTTGAACAGAATCGATCCAGCCCAGTCGTAATTGTTTATTCTGTTGAGGTCTTCAACGTAATAAACCGTGCTCCAGCCCAAGATATCTCCAGATACGGAGTAGAATAGCGTTGAGCACAAAAACAGTATCAACAGCCTCGCTACGTCTTCCAATTCATGTTCCCCTCCTTTATTTATGGCCTTCTCTATACCCTCCTGTAAAACCAATGACAACATGCTATGTTAGAAATGTATACAATCTTGCTTTATAAAGATTAAGTCCATTTTAGACGTACCTTTATGATGGAATTTGTTATTGTTTTGGTATTACTAGCTGATACTTTCCTGCCAGTTTTTGCCATGAAGTATTTCTTCATCATCCTTGATTCGTCCTCCTCGCCGGCTGCATACTTGTTGTGAAAAGCGCCGGTTTTCGTTAACTCCATTTTCTCGGTGCCATGCCTCAGCCCCAATATGATCTTGATATCGTTTTCAGTTAGCTTTACATACTTGTTGCCAATCCTAAAGGCGTCTCTTTCAAGAGAGAATTTCTCGAGGATATACTGAATGATTGTGTAGAATTTTTTCCTTGGCAGCTCTTCCTCATTACGGATTTCGAACGCCGTTTTCAGAAGCGTGTAGAAGGGTGTGTTTCTTGCAGCTTCAATGTGGGCCCTTGTAATACGCATGTCTTTGAGTAGCTTTAGAAGGCTCACCAACCCTGATCTGTAGTAGCTGGGTTTTGTTGTCATGCTTTCTGCACAAACACAATACAGTTGGAATGTCACAAATAATTCGCATCACAAGCTGCGAATCGCATACATATAAAAACTGGCTTAACAGACAAGCTGCGAAATAAGTTCTGACATGATGCGAATTATGTAACTCAAGCTGCGAACTATTTGTAAATAAGTATAGACATACAATCGAGCTGCGAATTGCTTGCATTGTGGGTGATCAGGGTGCGAACTGTTACACTTTTTACATGCACGTTGCAGGGATCTGGGAATTATGCAACAAACACCAAAATCAACAATGAACTACCTAATGCAGATCTAACATACATAATATTTCTCAGGAGAGTATCAGTGTTACATGCAACTAAAATTCTACCATGGCTTCGACTATAAACCCATAAACTGAGCAACTATCGTCAGTAGATACTTCATTCTAGTACCAAAAGCAATGCCTATCGTGAATTAAGAGAAAACAGTAGTTCAAATTCGTAAAAAACGCGAAAAGAAGTACGCTTTCCACCATAATGCATACCTGTTAAATTTCACCGGCCGAAGAACGAGATTAAAGCTTTCAGAGACGACTTCACGACAACTTTGTCGAATGAGATTTGAAGGTGTGTAGTCTTTCTTAGTAAAAGAGGCTGACCGGTGCGATAGTGACGAAGGTGCGAACGGTGAGAAGCTGTAGGGTTTCTGCGTTTGAGAGAGAGAGTATCACGAAGTCGAACGGTTTGTTTTCTGGTGGTTTCTAAAATTAGAATTTTGCGTTTGTTTAGGGTGATAGGAGGGTCGAAAAAGTGGATTGGAATTGAAAAATGGGTATATATAGTGGAAGGGTATTTTTATCCAATTTGTTAGTCTGGGTATTAAGTAACACTATGTTAAAAGCGGGTACCGCCGAGTAATAAGATAGTTGAGTGGGTATTTTCATGTACTTTTCTCTATAAAATATATCTTTCTTAATTTTTAGATTTTGTTTCGTTGATGTATTTTTAATGATCTCTTTATCTGGACCATCGAACACGATCGATTTATATTTGCTAAAATAATTTAAAGCAGAGTCGAGCATTGCACTAGGAGGATTATCATGATCATCTTTATTGAAGATTTTGACTCCATCCATCGTGACAAGAAGTGAATCCATAATTAAGAAATAAAAGCTCACAACTTAACTCACTGTACTTCCACTGACAAAGAAAATACAGCCCTGGAAACCATTAATCTTCACGAGTCGGATCAAATAATCATGGGCTCCAATGAGAAGCTTCTCCACAAGCTCCTCAATTCTACGCACTAGCTTTCCACCAGCTGTGCTTGACAGAGCAGATACAAACTGGGTACTCGCCAAACTAGAAAAGGAATTCGCCATCAACCTACAACAACATAGTGCAACATCTTTTCTTGTCAGTCCATCATCGTCATCATCCAAATAAATAACAACTCAAGAAGTTCATGGCCCCTGAAATTAAAAAGAGCGCGTGTTTACAAAGGAAGTTGCACAAGAGCTGCACCACAAAGCAGTTAAACACTGACAAGAAGGCGAACACTGATAACTGATTACTGTCATGGAGCGTCCACCAGTGCTACCAAATCGATTGAGTTATGACATACTTCATCGTAAACTTAGTGATACTAGAGGATGAATACAAGGATGAAGAAGTTGTTTCTATGATAACTTATATTTTGGACACAAAAGAGTTGGATGGTGCCAGATTTCTGGCCTGCTGGGCTGCTCACATGGCGCTTCATTGTCCTACACAGCAGTCATATTCCTGCTCCTAATTTGGAAGAGTTGCCTCATAAATATATTTCTAGAATATGGAATTGTCAACTGCTAGTCAAAGGTTTCCCTGGACGCGCTTTTTTAAAGTGACTTCTACAAAGTCAGCTTGCTCCTATTTCTTCATTTTTTTCCGTAACTCTCGACAATCTCATTCACTGCTCGGATGAAATCAGCGCCTCTCCCTTAACGTTTTGTTAAAAATGATAGTTTATCCTCCTATGGGAATGCTTCAACATCAGTAGGGTTACAGAAGGCTATTTATCGAGTTCCAAAAAAGAAAACCAACACTCTCTTCCAAGCAGTTGAATAACCCCATTTCTCCACATCGCTTACCGTAGTAGTCGAAGTAGTAATCTGACTTTGGGAAGGACAAGATCACCAATGCGGGGTGTTGCGAGAAAGACTTTCTCGACGCCTCTCCTACAACACGGCACCATCGAAAAAGAAATTAAAAAACAATCCAGGAGCGAGATTCGAAGCCCGAAGTATAATGATAAAATCTCTAGAAGAAGAGGTGTTTGGTGCCAGTATTTAGGGTTTGGAAACAAAAGTATAATAATAAAATCTCGTGGCAGTATTTAGGGTTTGGAAACAAATATAGGGAAAGGCCTCCGCAGGCATCCAAGCAGTGAAAACCCTAGATACCACAACCAACATATAAATCCAATAGAACTAGCTCTTGTTTGTAGAAATCGTTTGGATCTTTTAGTGGCTTATTCAACAGATAAGGATGCAGTATTAATCGAATTTCCAAGTGTGTGGAAAGTAGAATAGTCCACTGAATACTTCATATCATAATATTAGTCGCAACGTCTTGACTTGAGGTTAACATTAGGGTGAGCTGTATAATCTTGAGTTTTGAGACAATTGAATCCAATACATTGTCATTCATTGTATCAGAGTCAAATATACGCTTCTCATCATGACGACCTTCTTCAAATTAGATTACAGTATCTTTCGCTTTGAAGAACCATTGGACTAAAATAATCTTCATCTTCTGTTGTCTTGAAAAATTCGAGGATTTGACCTATGTAATTCTATTCGCCTTCTTTACCCTCTTCATCCAAGATGAATGTGATAGAACCATGCTTACAAAATCCATGTAATAATCAGAAGACTATATGTTGCCTTGATAAGATTTCAAAGGCCACTTTCACTAGCACCAAGAGAATTCAGATACTCCATTCTTTCATCTAGTGGAAGTTCACTAAGCTTATATTCTACCTGTGCTGAAACTGCGTTTTGCCCAGATTGCAACTCAGATGCAAGATCTTTTATCTCACCGACTTTTTCAACCAAAGTAACAACAAGAACAGTCCCAGTTCCTTGTCCTTTAATTTTTCCTTCTGAAATATATTGTCATCTATCATTTTCCAGAACTCCTTTCCATCGCTAAGTATCTGAGCACTCAAAAACTCTGCTGATTCAGGACCAAAGTCGTCTTCCAATGCTGGAATTTTGAGGTACGCCAGTCTGCAAAGCTGTGCAAGGGCTGGTGCTGAAGAGACTAAAAGATCAACAGGACGCAATGCATTGTAGGAGAAAGCCTCTTGATTTCCATAATCGATGTACAAAACCTCAAACTTGTCTTGTGGAGATTCGACCGTCGTTCGGGGTACATTGACAGTCATTGCTCTATTCCTGGAGTTGTCAAGATTGAAAGCATCAATTAAAGGCGGATGTTGTAAATTCAAAGAAGCAAGCTGATTCTGAATTGAGGCTACGTTCTGGTCACCCACTGTCTGGACATAAAATTTACCGCCTGCCAAGACTTCAGTTACAACCTTCAAAACTTCTTTCTGCCTCATTTCTACAGTAGAACCATTGGAAACTTCTCATCCTTCAACATAGTTTCCCCACACTTTGAGCTTCTGAAATATAGCAGATTGCTCCGTCCTTTCGATACCATTGAAAATATAACAAAAACTCTATTCTTTCTGAATAGATCAGCTCCGAGTATCAGTGAAACCTCCATGTCACCAGTAGCTACTTGATGGATATTTTTCTCCTTTGTTTTTTTTTTAAATTGTAGCTATTGGTGTGGTTGGATTCTGAGAAAAAAACTTCTGCTTTTGAATTTTCGATTGGAGTTTGAAATCCGGTGGTGGTCATCTTTTAAATATTTTATATCACTTTCTTCATTTGGTGTCGTAACGAATTCATTCTTTCACCTATCTGGCCAAATCAGTATTTCATCTCCTCCCGATAGACTGGTTCTGTGATTGGAGCAGTTGACTACCCGCGAGCAGTTCTCTTAGGCGGCATATCTCTTTAACCCACGTCGTAGGAGCTTTGTTCGAGTTGCCAGATGTAGAAAATACAAACAAAATAGTAGGTTATAGTATAAGAGACTGAGAGAATATTCTCAATTTTTATTCATCAAAGTCTAACTGAAAAAATAGGGTAACGCAATATAATAATATCCTATTAAATCTGAACATAATCAGATTTTTGGTTCACTAATTAAAATATACTCCTAAAATAAATAAAAATAAAAATAAAAATAAAAACATTTAAATAATTCAATATAAATAGTGGACTACATCAAGACGTAATTCAATAATGATATTTGTATACCCAGTGTGTAATATTCAATGGAGACTTAAACTTTTATTTAGACTTTTTAAAATTTACTTCTTGTGTGGTTTATTTCTGTCTAAGGGTAATTTAGTAAAATATTTTGGAAAGATAATGTTTAAGGTAAAGTGTAGTGAGATAATTAAGTTGTGTGCTTGTATTAAATTATGATCACCCTCATTAATGAAAGTGGTTGGGGTATTTATACTTAATTAATGACCCATGGCCCTATCGGGTCGGATTAAAGAGTTGGGTCAAGTTTAAGAACCCATTAGCTCAAGCTGTGAAATGACCAACACCTAGCTTAGTCATGTTCCATTACATTTGTTCTGTTTGGTGTTTCATGGTAGTGGTTTGGTCCGAACAACCCTCGTGATAAAAGCAACTTATAGTGCCTAAAATATCCAACCTCATGAGTAGCCCTTTTAGGTCCTGCAAAGAATATTTGGAATATCTAAATTTTAAGAATCAAAATCAACTCTTTCCAATCTGTTTCTGTGTCCGAATCAAAAAGTTTATCTTTCTCTATTAAGAATTTCAAGAGTCAAGAATTTCAAGAGTCACGTAGGACTGATTTTACCGTTTAAGAATTCCAAGAGTCTTTTTCAATGTGGGGCACGTGTCAGGCTCTGGTTTGACCTTCCAGCCACTTTTCTCCTAAATTCTCGTACATACTAACCTAGAAAGTTATCTAGGTTTTAACCCCCATAATTTGTATCCCTTAATTATAGCTCTGATTATTCTATCTTCTCTTAGGTACTTTTATTTTTCACAGTTATATAAATCTATTCTAGTGCTTTATTGTTTTCACAAACACAATACGTTTCGAGATAGAGAAAACATAGTGATCTTTTTTTCAAATTGCGCTTGAGTAATTTATGTTCTCAGCCAGAAACACACTGGTAGAAGGGGGTTGGCTGAACTTGTCTGAATTGGAAAAAGCAAGAAAAGTTGCAAGAGACGAGAGGATCGCGGCTGGTCTTCTTGTTTCTCCTAGTGAATGAATCAATCAATCACAAGCAAACACAGACCAAGGGTCATCGTCATCAAAGAGATCTAAGGTCAGAAACTGCCTTTTGTCCCATCTCTTTCTCCACTTCAATCAGGATCCTCTGTTCAAGAATATCAAAACCTTCTCCCTAAAGAAAAGTTCATTTCGAGTGTTAGGAAGCCTTCACCCTTTATTGCCATGGGTTTGGAGGCTGAGAAGTCCCCTAAGAAGAATACCCCTCGCCGAATAACTCACCAATCCGATGCTAAGTCCACTCATAAAGCCTTTGTCAGAACCCAAAACATTCGGACAACAGTCTCTAGCAGAAACCAAGCCATCCGAACAGCCTTCCATTGTAATGGAAGAAAATATGGAGGATAGTATGGATAATACTCCTTTTGAGGCGTTCAGACAGACGGAGGACACCGCTGCAAATCGAAAGGACAAAACTAAAATGGGTCTGACTAATCAAGATGCGCTTCCGGAGTGTCTGGAATAGAAAGTAAGGCCAAATTTCAGGAAGGTTAGCGTAAAGTACCCGATAGCCCTTCAGAACATCGCTTAAGTATACACTCATACTGCTGAACTGGGTCGTATTCGAACAAAATGGAGGATCCTTGAGTCTGTCAAGGTGAGAATCTCAGTCACTCCTGAAAATCCGATCGATTGCAAACCTAACGAGCTAGTGGTCTACATAGAGGTGCTCAACTGGGACTCCGATTTCCTTTGGAGCCGAAGATGGTCAGGTACTTCCACCTGATTAAGCTATGTCTGATTCAGTTGAGCCCAAAAGCGTGGTAAACTCTGATGGCTGGCATCATGACTTCCAGACTATCCAATATTCCACTACCAATGGAACCCAATCCTGTTGAAGAAAGCTCTATATTCATTGTATCTAATTCTCTTTTGATCTATCCAATCAGTTTTCTATTGAATCAAGATGGAAGATGGAAACTCTCTGTTTCTTGTATTTTTTTTTTAAATTTCATTAGATTGAAATTTGTTAAATCTTCTTCAAATTTCACTCACTGGAATCATAATTCAGAGAAGTTGGAGCGTCATTATGCATGATTCTTCTTATTAATTAGAAATTTGGCGTCGTTCCAAAACATTCAGACAACAGTCCCTAGCAGAAACCAAGCCATCCGAACAGCCTTTCATTGTAATGGAAGAAAATATGGAGGATAATATGGATGATACTCCTTTTGAGGCGTTCGGACAGACGGAGGCTGCAGATCGAAAGGACAAAACTAAAATGGGTCTAACTAATCAAGATGCGCTTCCGGAGAGTCTAGAAGGGAAAGTAAGGCCAAATTTCAAGAAGGTTAGCGTAAAGTACCTGATAGCCCTTCATAACATCGCTTAAGTATACACTCATACTACTGAATTGGGTCGTATTCGAACAAAATGAAGGATCCCTGAGTCTGTCAAGGTGAGAATATCGGTCACTCCGGAAAATCCGATGGATTGCAAACCTAACGAGCTAGTGGTCTACATAGAGGTGCTCAACTGGGGACTCCGATTTCCTTTGGAACCGAAGATGGTTAGGTACTTCCACCTGATTAAGCTATGTCTCATTCAGCTGAGCCCAAACGCGTGGTACACTCTGATGGCTGGCATCATGACTTCCAGACTATCCAAGACCCCACTACCAATGGAACCCAATCCTGTTGAAGAAATCTCTCTATTCACTGTATCTAATTATCTTTTGATCTATCCAATCAGTTTTCTATTGAATCAAGATGGAAGCTGGAAACTCTCTGTTTCTTGTATTTTTTTTAAATTTCATTAGATTGAAATTTGTTAAATCTTCTTCAAATTTCACTCACTGGAATCATAATTCAGAGAAGCTGGAGCGCCATTATGGATGATTCTTCTTATTAATTAGAAATTTGGCGTCGTTCCAAATTTTCACAATGTAAAATTATCTATTATTCCAACTATTGTAAACCCATTTGGGTCTTCAGGTGCAAAAAATTAATCTTTTTAGCTAAAAACATAACAACAACATATCACGTTAAAAACCATGACTTATCCTGATTGAGGCGCCTTGTACCTTGGTCCATATAAGATGTACCGACCATATGACTTTACACTTCCAATACTCCAACACGGTACCACTAGTGTGCCGAGAAAGAGCATCCCAAATTATTAACTTAAATATCATAAGTTTATTAATAACAATTTAAAAGAAATTCAAAAACACAAATAACATATTTAGCGACGTAATAAATATTTACTTACAAGTGTTGGATTTACTTCCGACCAAGATGAAATGAGTCGTGAGAGTCAATAATCTTGTTATAATCTGTAGTGATAATATACCGGATTAACTAGAAAGAGTATTGCTCGAGTGGCGGAACCAGAAATGAAAGCTAGCGGGGCTGAACTATATTAAAAATTAGTGCTCTAAAATAAGGTTGCAATATGAGCAGTGCCGAAACGTTTCGGCGGCGCTTCAAGCTTCTAGTGACACACGTCTTAATGTGCAATTTAGTTTTTTTTCCAGAATCAAACTAAAAACTATAAAACAAATTAAAACAAAATTATTTATATATATATATACCTAATAATTTTACTTGTTTCAAATTAAAAACCATCTATAACACAATCATTTAATATAAATTATCAGAAACAATCCACTACTATTTAATATAAACCGTACGTCCATCTACTAATTTCAGGTCCTAAAAAGTAAAAACCACCCACATCTAGTAATTTCAGGTCTTAAAAAATAAAAATCACTTACTCACCTAACAATCCGAGGTGTGAAAACCCCATCATACAAGGATCTACTTTGAAACGAGGGAGGGCTCCAACCCCCTAGCCCCTAAATGGATTCGCCGGTGTCTATAACGAGGTTGCAGCATAAACAGCGCCGTGTTTTATGCTTTCATTGACGTACATCTTGATGGCACTTTCATTTTTTTTACATCCAAACTAACTATAAAAAATAATTAAAACATAATTATTTGTAAATACTTAATAATTTTACTTGTTTGAAAATAAAAATCATCATTTAATATAAACTATCACAAACAATCCAAAATTTGATATAAAGAATACACCCATCTAACAATTTCGAATTTTAAAAAATAAAAATCGCTTACTCACCTAACAATGTCGGGTGTTAAAAAGTAAAAAAAATACCCCATCCTACTAGTCTTGTTATCGGGTCGGGTCGGTCCGGGTTTGGGTGAGACCGGGACCGATTCGTTAAGTTACCGGCCGGGTCGAGCCGTACCGTTAACCGAAGGGAGCCAAATATGATGGTCCGGGACCGGCTCGTTAAGAGTCGAGTCGGTCCGGTCCGACTCTTAACGGGCGGGTTTGCTAGTTTATCATATTTTTTTTAAGGTTTTAGTTAAAAATATACATAGATTAGAAAAAAAAATTATATATCTCCCTTACCGGGCTGGTAACCGGGCGGACCGGTTCAGACCGGTAAGAGAATCGGTCCAAAATTTTGGCTCCCAACCCGCTCCCTAAGCTATTCGGACCGGTTTCGGGCGGACCTTATCGGTCCGGTTCCGGGCGGGTTAACGGGTTGGGAAGCCCTTTAACAGCTCTACATCCTACGTCCTACAAGGATCTATTTTGGAGCTAGGGAGCTTCTGCTCCTCCAAACCTTTTAATGGATTCGCCTCGAGAGGGAGTCCCCTAGCCCCTTTATGGATCCGCCTCGAGAGAGGTAAAAGTGTATGAATAAAATTAAAATAAAATAAAGTTAAAATAAAATAAAATTTCACATATCTATTCCTTTAAATGTCAAGGTTGGCTTTTGGTGGGGGAGGAAATCAGGGAAAATTAAAAAATTATAGAAGGAGCGGGGTGGAGATAATTATTTGGGTCAAATAGATGCACCGTAACTGTTAGCCTATAAATCAATACTATATTTAAAATTGTTAAAGTTTAAAAGCATCCCATAAATAACTCCAAAAATTGTTCAATGTACAGTGATAAGAGAATTATGTCATTTCGTTATACGACTTTGAACGAGGTATAATTATACTTGCAAGCAATGTATAGCAAGCTTATTAGTATCTTTTTTTGTACTTGTAAGCCATAACAATTTTAAAATCAAACCGGTAACTATAAGTATAATTTGTCATGCCTCTTACAAAATATGACAAATTTTATTATCTATTTTTTTATTACGTCATTTTTTAAATTTTTTTAAAGAGTTTGACCAAATTCATTCGAACTTCATTTGTGTAACGATTATAATGTAAGAAATTTATGTGATACTTAAAAAAATTCTTATAAAATAGAAAATATTTTTTCTTGTTTGCTCCGACAGCATGAATATCAGATGTTACTCGCAAAACTCGCAAAGGGTCAGAAAACCTTCGTGACTCAAATCAGTCACAAGCTCAGTTTGAAGGAAAAAAAGGTTTTACATTGTCGGAGTGCCTTCGTTTAAAGCTGAAAAAGGGACAAGAGCTTCTAGGCGTACGCCATCTAAACCGAGATAATATGGTGTAGGTGGAAGCGAAGGCTACCGAAGGATATGATGGCTTCAGAGTCTTTGTCGCTTTATGGTCAAGGCAAAAGTGGCAAGTATTTTAACGAAATATAGAGCACGTCTTCACTACCACTCTTCAATTTCTAGTGATGATCATCTCTCTAAAAGTGATGAGTATCTTTCTTCACCTAGAAGGATGTACCATCAAAGGACTATCGCACACACTAAGCATATAAATCATTATTGATGTAGGAGTTTGAGGCGTTCAGAGGTTTAAGCATAACTGATCTAAGTTTACTATCTGAAGGCCTCAGCTATATTGGCCTAAGTATCACCGATATATCCATTGTATCATCGTAGGCATCACTTGCATTGGTAAAGGTATTGGTTGCATCGACCATGATGCCTTTGGTAAAGCTGAGCAAATGCCTCAACCAGAATCCCATTATCCGAGGCATTGGATCATTTGGCTAGGATGTCATTGGTCAAATTGAGCACAACCACCGGCTATGAGGCTATCGGCCAAAATATTGACTACCTTAGTTAGGAATACATCGGTAAAGCCAAGTGAAGTTACCGGCCCAGAAGTCATCGAACGAGGCAAATGCTGGTTCAGCCTGAAGGATAATGGATTAGGAGAAGTCTGCACATACCAAAAGGCTATCAATAAGGCTTTAAAATGTTTGGGTGTGACTGCTGGTATATGACTTCAGGTACCCTGGTTAGATTTATATTATGTTAGAAACAAAATCTATTACTTTTTTTTTCATAACATAAATTGTTATTTATGTTAGGAGTTTGTTACATTCTGGTTTGAAGAGATATTGACACAAAGTATTATAAATATGCTCTTTGGGACTGTGAAGAAGATGATAGGATTATGTGGGGGTGTGATGTAGCCCAGAAAGTCCAAACAAAAGCCTTTATTTTATTTTATTTTATTCAAATATCTTATGTATTTAAATCAAATCTAATTATATTAAGATTTGATTTTATTTGATTTTATTTTATTTTAAAATATTTATTTTATTTCCTTGTATTAAAATTTAGGGTTTTGAGAAGCTCTTATATAAAGCCTCATATACCTTAAGTTATTTGAAGTTTTTGGAATAATAGATTTTTATCTCTGAAAATTTCACTCTTTGTTACCCTTAGATTATGGTTGCATCATGTTACCCTTAGATTAGGGTTGCATCTATTGTTGCTTCTTCTTCTGTTTCCGCCGCGTCATCAGTTTGGTATCAGAGCCTCGGTTCCTGCTACGGGTCAAGTATGTTTCTGAATCTTGATTTCATCTGATCCAAGGTCTAAAGGAGAGAACAACATACGGCCATGAAGATCTCAAAGATCGTTTGGTATGCGGGAGACACACTAGGCGTTTCAATGATGATCATATTGACCGGTTACTGAAGGAGTTTAAATTGGCTACCAATCGTCGAATCAAGGTAAAAATTGCTTATCGAGATGCTGTCTCAGGCTATGAAGAGGTTTTTAAAACCATTTTTTTCATCAACTGGACATGAGGATGTTGTCTTCAGGCTATGAAAAGGTTTTCGAAACTATTTTTTCCTTCAACTGGATGGCTTCGATGTGACTTCGAATAAGGAACAATCGAGAAGAATTTATCTTATTCCGATAAGGTCAACAATTATAATTCTCAATGTAACGATTGAATAAAATAAAATAAATAATTTGGGTTCTTGATGGTGATGGTGCTGTGAATTCGATGACGAATTCTTGTCAACCAGGAGAGGATGATGTAGCCCAGAAAGTCCAAATAAAAGCCTTTTTTTTATTCAAATATCTTATGTATTTAAATCAAATCTAATTATATTAAGATTTGATTTTATTTGATTTTATTTTATTTTAAAATATTTATTTTATTTCCTTGTATTATAATTTAGGGTTTTGAGAAGCTCTTATATAAAGCCTCATATACCTTAAGTTATTTGAAGTTTTTGGAATAATAGATTTTTTTATCTCTGAAAATTTCACTCTTTGTTACCCTTAGATTAGGGTTGCATCATGTTACCCTTGAATTAGGGTTTCATCTATTGTTGCTTCTTCTTCTGTTTCCGCCGCGTCATCAGTGTGCAACAAAGATTGAGAGATAAAACACTTGTTAGATATCTTCTCTAAAGAACCAAGAGTTATGTTGGAAGAGTATTGTCTAGGCTTTAGATTTATATATTACTATAAACATGGTTTATCGAGAAACTTAATCGTTTATACTATTATAATTATTTAAATAAAATGAATAATGTCGTTCTCGCTGGAGTGGACGTTGGTGGAATTTTCAAACCATTATAAATCCTTTGTACTTTTACTTTCTCTAACTCTATTGTTTTATTTTAACTGTATTAATATATTCGGTAATTTTGATGTATGAAGATGCAATGCTTCAAAATGATCATATTTTTTATTTAATTGATCATATATAATTTAAATGTCTCTATTAGTATATGAGATTTGTTACATACTGGGTTCTGGAAGCTATTATGGGACTGACGAAGTTTGAGATGACGAGGTTTAACGAAACAATATTTTAGAGTATGGTGATAACAAATGTGAGCAGTCCTTATTGAGCATAAAGTGGCTCCAACCCTTTTAGAGGAGATTAATTTGTCTCAAAAAAATTACGACTTAAAGGTAAGGAATTCTTGAAACGTCTTAAAGCACAATCATTCTGTATCTAAATGATAATGTGCTTAGGCATGTCACAATTTTGTTTTCCAGTTGGATTCTGAAACAAACTGAAGATCATGTACATAACAAAGTCCTTGACCAATTATTCTACTTGAAGGTGAAGTTCTTCGTTTTCAAGTTGCGGCAGGACAAAAATATTGATAAGAATCTTGATGACTTCCTGGCCATTCGAATCTATTTGAAGGTGAAGTTCTTTGGTTTCAAGACGGAGGAGGACAAAATTATTGATGAGAATCTTGATGACTTCTCCAAAAATAGTGATCAATTTGAGGAACATTGGTGAAAAATTAATGATGAAGATCAAACTATGATCTTGTTGGACTCTTTCACACATGAAATGGGCAGTTAAAGGATACCATCTAATACAACCAAGAAATAATATTGATGAATGAGTTGGAACTCATACCGTGTAAAATGACTCAAAGTTGAGGAAGTGACATGAAGCTTTGAATATTAGAGTGAGGTTAGAGAGAAGTCACAAAAAAAAAGGTCAGAGGAAACTGTAGATTTAAGTGATCAAATAAGTGCGATAAGTCCAAGAGAAGATGTCTTTACTGCAATAAATTGAGTCATTTTAGAAAAGAATATCCTGAACTTGTGAGGAAGCAAGAAGATTGCAGATCCGATCATAAGGATGCTTCTGTGGCTTCTAAAGGATATGACTATGTCGAGGTTCTGGTGCATTCTTTAAATGAAAGCCAGATACAGTGGATTCTTAATTTTGGATGTTCTTTCTATATAAGTCCATATAGAGATTAGTTTCACTCATGTGAGGAAATGTGTTTCTTAGCAATAAAAAGGCTTGAAAATTAGTGTGAATTTGATATTTGAACATCCAAATGTTCGATGGTTGTTATTAATTTATACTTCATGTGAGGTATGTTCTCGGTCTGAGAAGAAATCTAATTTCCCTTGGCATGTTCGATAATTTAGTTTGTTTAATCAAAATTGAAAGTTGTTACATAAAACATTGTTAGAGATTTGATGACTATAACTAAGGTAACATTTTCAAATGAAATTTATTCCTTTGTCAGGGATACTGTCATACGTACAATGGCTAGCTTGTCTAATGGGCCAATATATGGTACACCCCTATGTAATAAGAGGTTACAGTGTGTGAGTCAGAAGATTTTGTAAGAATTGTTTTGTCAATTATTTGTGTATGGTGAAACTAGCAGAGTCGTGTTTGTAAAATCTAAACACACAAGAAAAATATCCCTTGACTATATTCATGCTGATCTGTAGGTGGCCTACAAAGGTGGAGTCACATAGATGCTTTTGGTAAATTCAAACAATGGAGGGTTATAGTTGGAAAAAATATGTAGATAAATAAGGAAATTCAAGACTGATAATGGTATCGAGTTTTATACAAATGAAATTACTGATTATTGGAAAACTGCAAGGATAGCTGGGTATAGAACTATACATTACACTTCACAATAGAACAACCTACAAGAATGAACATAACCATTTTTGAGAGGGTGAGGTCCATGTTAGTGACTGTTAAGCTCCAAAGCCGTTTTAGGCATAATCATTAATGAGACTATCTATTACCTCATAAACAAATGGCTATCTACTGCGATTTTTTTAAGATTGCACGAGAAATAGGGAGTCTTAAAACCATGTGTATTTGGTCGTATTGCATATGCACAAATCAGACAGGACAAGCTGCAGCCAAGAGCCATGAAGTGTTTATTCATTGGGTATCCGGAAAGTATAAAGGGTTAAAAGTTATAGTAACTTAAATAAAGTTATAGAAGTGTCTAATCTATATGGATGTAATATTTAATAAGAATGAGTATCCTGGTTTTGGTGGTAAAATTATTGAAGTCCAACATAATGGTAATGATATACTTGATATTAAGGTGGAGCCACCTGGATCAAAATATACTTGTGGAGCAACGAGATACGACCCAACTAGTATACTAGAAAAAAATAGTGTATTTATCAAGAAGGTATCAATGCTCCAGATAATTATAGATATAAATGGATAGGAGCATACGTGAAATCAAAAATCCTCAAAGGTTTAGATATGCTGAATAAACAACATTGGCTATGGTATTTGAAGTTATTCGTTATATGCATGAGAACTTCAAGCAGGAACTGCGAAGTGAGAATAAAGCCAAATGACTTGTTTCTATGAAAATTAAAATAAATTCTCTTCACATTAACTAAATGTGGGATTTGGTAGACAAACCTGAAGGCTGGAAACTGATTGATTGCAATTGGTATTTGTAAAAAATAAAAGAAATTCATTGGGTTAAAAAAGACAGGAAATACACCAAGCTGGTTGCTAGTGGGTTCACTCTACCAGGTGGTGTGGATTACAATGAGATATTTCTCTTGTGGTAAAATATAGTTCAATCAGAATTCTACTTGCAATTATTGTCAAGTATGACATAGAGTTGGATGCGATGGACATCAAGACAACTTTCCTTCATGTAACCATTGAGGAAACCATCTACATCAAGTAACCTAACGGATGTTGAAACAAGTAAATGAGTGATCATCCGTGTTTCTTGAATATAATATTTTATGTTCGAAAGCAATCTCGTAGGCCTTGATATAATGTTTTTAATGATTTTATGGTCAATAATGACTTTAAGAAAACAGTCATGGTATTGTATGTATGTGAAGAAATTTGGTTTTAATGATATATATCTAATTTTGTATGTGGATGATATGTTGATTTCTACCAAATACAATGAATAGATTAAATCTTTGAAGGAAAAGTTGAAGAGTATAATTGCAATGAAAGACATGGGCTCAGCCAAGAATATTCATGGAATGGAGTTAATTAAAGATAAAGAAAGGATAATTTTATTTATATCATAGAAAAGTTATCTAAGGAAGGTGCTTGACTGGTTTGGCTAGACAAAGGCAAAACCAGTCACCTGTGATATTGCTCAACATTTTAAACTAACATCTTTAAAATTTGATGATGAAAATTTAGAGATGTAGTAAATGGAAGAAATTCTTTATTCCAATACTAGAGGAAATATTATGTATGCCATGGTTTTTAGTAGACCTGATTTGTCTTAGGCCAAACTTCTTTATCAGATTCATATCTAGGCCATCTAGGAAATATTGGCAGGCTATCAAGTGGGTTCTTAGCTACGTAAAAATATCCACATGTTTGGGACTGATATATGAAGATATTGGTTTGGGAGTGATGCATGAAGAGATTGGTTTGGGACTGGAAGGTATATGTGGGTTTTGTTTATTCTGATTATGCTGGTTGTCTAGATACCAAGAACTTTTTACTAGTATGTATTTGTGTTGTTTGCCCTGTGTTGTAAGTTGGAAAGTGAATCTTTAACCTGTGGTAGCATTGTCCTCTACATAAGTTGAATATATTATTGTCACCAAAGCAATAAAAGAGGCTACATTGATGTATTTGTGCTGGTCGAACTTGGGGTTCAACATGAAGTGTTGATGGTGCACTGTGATAACCAAAGTATAATACAATTTCCGAACAGCCAGATGTTTCATAAACGGACAAAGAACATTGATGTTAAGCTTCATTTTATAATAAGTCTTCCTAAAAATGGGGAGATTACTAAGTTTTGAAGGTTCATAGTAGCAAGTATGTTTATAAAAGTCATTGACAACGAACAAGTTCAAACATTTCTTTAAGTTTGTTAATGAATGAAGCATTTGAGGCCCTTGGATGTGGAAGTTGGAGCTACAAAAGTTTTGTTAATTTTCTTGAAGTAAAAAACCAAGGTAGAGAATTGTGAAAGTATGGTTCTCACTTTGTAGTTAAAACGTAAACGAGTGAAGCTTTATTGTTTGAATGTATTGGTTGTATCAGTTTAGGCATCATCGACAAATTGACTATATCGACCTAGGTATCACCAAAGCATCAGTTACATTAGAAATGATATTGGTTGTATTGGCCAAGAATCCTCTAGTAAGCTCGAGAAATTGGGTCAACCAAAACTCCATCATCTGAGGCATTGGTTGCTTCAGTTAGGACAGACAAAAGATGAGGAAAATCTGAGCGACTGCTGGTATACGGTTTTAGTCATGGTAGTTAGATCTATCTTCAATTAGAAATGAAATTACTTACTTATTGTTGCAACAAAACGAGTTATTTATGTTCAGATTTTATTACATTCTATTTTGAAGAAAGATTGACACCATGAATTATAGATATACGATGAAGTTATCTTGGAAGAGTATTGTGTGAGCTATAGATTTAGATATACTTTGGAATAGTAACTAAATGGACATTGGCGGAATTGATGAACCACTTTAAATCCTTTGTGTTTATACTTTCTCTTACTTTGTTATTTGATTTTATTTTCAGCCATACATTTTTAGTATCATCACATTGTGTTACTAGATTCAGCGAACATAATTTAGATATCACAAAAACCAGGACCAAGGTGGGAAAATGGACGTCGTCCCAAACATTGTTATGGAACCGATGCTAACCGAGGTATTGCCTTGGACACTAAGAAGTACACCCCCGTTAAGCGACATATTATCATGGATATTCGCAACAATAAAATCCCCCACCAACATCACCATCATTCCGGTTCCATCCTCAAGGTTTTAATCCAAGTTAATTTCCTCGAATAGTTCTGATTCATGGGTCGGATTATAGGTACCGATTGTCTTGTTATCAGGACGGATTCTAGTCTCGCATGAGCTAGTATTTAAAAATAAAAGGGGATGCAAAAATACCTTTTTATAGTTGAGGCTATAGTCAAATAATTTATTTAATGGCGTCAAATAGTTTGGCGAGAGAGCTACCGCAAATATTTGATCTTTTCAAGATGGAGAAGTGTGATGGACTGGTGATCTCGAGAAACTTAGTGAATAATTCAAGAAGGTTATATTAATTTTTAAGGATGATAACATGCTCTTGTGTCGAGAATTTTTTATGACTTTCAAGGGTAATTCCTTAACATTTTTTAATCATCTAGCTCTGACGTTAATTAAAAAGTTTGAGATATTATGGACTTTTTTCAGATACCAGCTCATCGAGAGGAAAGAAATAAGAGGTCAAGAGACTTCATCATGTATTGTAAGAAAACGTTTGGTGAAATTTTAAGAGATTGTACCCGGTGTTTTGTTTATACTAAGAACAGCTTTGAAGATTGTAGTGATGATGTATCTTGTACATCATTCAAACATGAATTTATCACATGGACTTTGACATGAAATATTATAAAAGAAGATCGTTTCCATTAAAGCATATTGGTTCATATAGAGTTGCATATTAAAAGTTAAGGATATGATGTGACTTAAACTTATCACACACCGTTAGCCTCATTAAATTTGTTAACAACACACCAGAATTGGATCACAACCGCCACAATGTATTGACATTAATGATGCTACAACAACATCAATATACATACCCATTATCAAGTCAATTTCCAACTATAACGCTTGTGCCACCTAAGGTACATGATCCTCAAGCTTCGAGCGAGAGGCATAATCATGATAACCCGATCCAAGAAGGGCCTTAGTTTAAGGGTCGATATTACCACAAACAAAAGTTGGTGAGGCATGATAACTAGTTATAATTGACTGAAAGCATGACAACAATATATGGAAAAATAAGAAACTATATCCTGTACAATAAGCTACTATATTTATTATAATCTCGTGAAGTAAGGAATAATATATTATGTAAGTACTATAATGCCATCGACCATTGGCCTAGAGATTGTATTATATTAAGAGAGAAAATCTAGAACCTAATATATTATTGTAAGTCGATTAAGTTGGTCAAACACCGTTATAACACTACACAAAGGAATTCAGATAATGATCGAGCTTCTGTTGGGGTAGGGGATCAGTGTTATTATAACAGACAGCCTTTGCCGATGTAATTGTGGAAGCTGATGAGATTCTGATCATATAAACAAATATAGATAACTCGACGAATATCAATTTTAAAGGAATTTATGATAAAATGGAAAGTCCTTCTGTTATTTATCCTTGAGATATGACTATGGATGGGTTCACGGGAGCGAGCACCATTTTTACTAGAGAGTGTGAAGACGTGGTAGTTTTGGGAAAAGTATAATTTAAGAAGATACTTCGAGTTTGTTTTATGGTTGTATAAAATCTTACCATTTAAAAAGAAATATTTGGCAGGTTCTAATTAGACCGAATGCATGTCATTGCATTGATGATTCACCAATAAATCCATTATATAGTAAGGTACAACCGCCAATACTATGAAACATCCTTGGTATTGAAAAAATAGTAGTTATAGGATCCTAAAGAAGAGATCAAGGATGTTGACGATTGTTTAGAGGCCCATGATTATTTTGTTCCAGTGTAGGACGTCAAAGCATATTGTTTGAAAAGGAAAAAACTTTACGTGCTGGTACTTTTCCCGCCTGAGACCGTTGGAGTGAACTGATCTTGTTTTTATTTTAAAAACCTGAATATGTTTGCTTGCTCAACAAAAGATGTAGTTTGGGTTCCAGCTGATATAATTTTTCATAACCTATTGCTTATCCCAAATGTAAGACCCATATCGTCGATGATGAGGGCTTTCTTTATTTAAAAATCAGAATGTATTTTTTCTGAAGTAAATCAATTATCCAACACATACCACATCAAAAGTCTCAATATCCTTATTCTCTAATGACCCACCACTAGTCCAAAGAGTTGATCAGTTAGTAGACTGTACTCCGGGTAATAGACTTTTACCATTTGTGGATGTTTACTCCGGTTTTAAAAATCCAAATGCACCCATCAAATCAATAAATCATTATCTTTGTAACTAACTATGGTCCAAATTGTTATAAAGTCATGTCATTCAGATTGTTGGCCAAATGTACAGAAATGTCGAGTTGTATATTGATGATATGCTTGTTAGAAGTTATAAGGATTTCAAACATAATACCGATTTGATTGAGACATTTGAAATTTTAAGGGTAATAAAGGAATTCGTTTGCAAAAATATACAACCATATTGATGAAAGGTAATCGAGAAAGAAAATCATATGAATATAATGTTTTTCTCTATAAAATATCAATCCTTTACATCCAGCTTTTCCAAATTTATAAAATATATACAATACTCTTTTTTATTATTTACTGTCTAACTGTTACAAATTTGAACGTATCCTCGCGTCCGTAATATTAGTCATGCTCTCTAATAAATGTGAGAACATATTTCTTAGTAATTAATAGTATTGTAACACATATTATCCCATCATAATCGTTTGAATTTCATATTCATGTGCTCAGCTAATAATTCATGTTTTTCGCCTAGTGACTTCTCTACGACCTTTGTATGGTACTCCCCCTAGTCCTTTAAGATATTTTTGACACAATTTCTTTAAAAACTACCGAAAATATAGTAACGGGGTAGATCGTCTTTTTATTATCAATAAATATTTATAGGTTAGTTATATATATAATTTTTTATTTTGTTAAATACGTCACATGAATTATGGAATTATCATGACAAGCTCTCACTGGCACGTGTAAGGTGTGTTTAACTAATTGATCCAAACTGATAAGACTATATTCAGTCAAGTGAATATATTCCTTATTTAGACGAGGTTCATGGTGAGATCGAGGTATAATTCAGAATGATGATGAATGATTAAAATAGAGAAGTAAGGAGAGTACAATTCAGAGTAATGAAAAGGATTCAATTTAGAAATATGAAAAGATGTGAATCATAGATATGACAAGATACAAATCAAAATATTTACGAGGAATTAAATCATAGATATGACGAAAACATAATTCAAAATAATTATGAGGGTGCAAATTATAATATGACAATGTACATTAGCATGGTTTAATTCCTTACCTAATGGAACGATTAAAAGTTTTGATGGTCTTTGGCATGCATTCAGAAACCGCTTTATTGGAAATAAAGCATATAAAAAGCGTATATGAGGGATAAGAAAAACCGTTGACGAGATCATTATAAAATTCATGAATAGGCCAATATTTTTTTTATGATAATGCAACTCAAATGTACACACCACTAACTAAAAATATTACCACTATTTCTTATAAAATGAAAGATAAATCCTATTTCAAACCATCTCGTCAAATGTTTGTGTCTGAAATTGAAGGCAAAAAGTATTTCTTGTGTGAATATTATAATGACCATGAACATTTGACGAGTGGTTGTTTTCAATTGTGAAATAAGGTGAAGATGTTTATTAATAATGAAGAATTGGTTAAATTTATTTATAAAGGAGGTAAGGTGAGAAGTGAAGAAAAAAGTAAGGAGTTGCATAAAAATATGAGGGCTCCATGAAATATTAAAGAGGTACGAAAGATGATGGGACGACTAACAATTTTATCTCAGTTTATATCGCGAACATCAGATAGAAGTCATGTTTTCTTTGATATTCTTAAAAGAGGTTATTGATTATGTTGGAACAAAGATTGCGAAGAGGAAATTTAATTGTTAAAATATTATTTGGTTTCACCACAAATATTGTCTTCGCCGTCAAAAGGTAAACCTTTGTATCTATGTCTTTCTATTTCTAATCATGTGGTTAGTTCGGTGTTGATTAGGGAAGTTGATATAATGCTGCAACCAGGAGTCTATGTCAGTAAAAGTTTAATTGATGCTTAAAAAATATATTTGAATTCATAAAAGTTAGCTTTGTATTTAGTTGTAGTTGCACAAAAAATGAGCCATTATTTCAAAATTAATATTATCATTGTTAGGATTTGTTTTCCTTTGAGAGGTGTGTTTCGAAAATTTGATGTTTCGGGAAGGTTCACAAAGTGGTCAATTAAATTAGGATAGTATGATATTTCTTTTTGGCGTCAAACTACCATTAAGGCTCAAGCGGTACAAGATTTTATTAGTTAATTATTCAGGGAAAATTGAACTATGAAAAGGGTAAGCATTTGGATTTAGCAAGGAAATTTTAATTGGTCATTAAAATGGATGGACCGTCAGGAGTTGGTAGCGGTGTAGCGGGGTTATTTTAAAAAGACCTTTTGCGAAATAAATTGAACAATCTATCATATTTTGTTTTGAGGTAACTAATAATAGCGTTGTGTGTGAGGTTGTCTTAGGGGGGCTGAGTTATTCATATTAAGTCATGCTCTAAATTGGTGTTAAGTTAGTATAATGGTGTCTACGAGGCTAAGCAAGAAAGTATAAGGGAATATATAACGGTTTTGAAGGACTGAGTGAAACAAATTGAAAAATAGATTTTAAATAAGTACCGCGTCTTGCTAATTTGGATGCTATTTTATTAGTAAAAATAGTTAGGACAGGGGATAATCCTTTGTTAATTATTCAAGTAAGATGATTTTGTGTTAGGGTAGATGAAGAATTTGAGGTTTTAACAATTTATGTGGTTAATGATTGGAGGAAAGAATACTTGTTGTTCTTGAAAGATCATCTACTTCTCAATGGAAAAACTGATCTCATGTTTTAAGAATATGCGGGACAAATTATACGATTCTTGATGGGGTACTTAATAGAAAACGTTATAGAAAGCCTCTTTTGCGTTGTTTGAGTAAAGAAGAAACATTATTTGTGTTGCGAGCTTGCATGAGGTAGTTATCGGGGTCCATTGTGGATATAAATTTTAATTAGACGTATTTTAACGAGATTTGTTTTTGGTCAAAATTGGCAGCTAGTGTTGAGGTCATGGTTTAAGGGTGTAATAGTTGTCATTTGTATGCTAGAACGAGCCATTTCCCGAGTGAGCTTATGAGTGCGGTCATATTGACTTATCAATTCGATAAGTGAGGAATTGATTTGGTAGGTCATTCGCTAATGACCACGTGTAAGAGGCAGTCTCTAGTAGTGGTTGTTGATTATTTTATTCAATGGGTTGAGGCATAGGCTTTGTTAAAAATTAGACTCATGAATTTTGTGATTTTTTATTAAGGATCATATTTTGTTGCGATTTGGGATTCCAAATAAAATAATGACAAAACATATGGAATTGAACAATATTTTTCAACATCTTAAGATCCACAAGCTAATGAGCAGGTTTAGGTATTGAATAGAACAATTATTGGCGAGATAAAAAATAAAGTTGAGGGAGTATAGGGAAAAGGGGAAAATAAACTATTTGAGGTATAGTGGGCTTATAAAATGTCTCCAAACGTTTCTACTGAAGAAACACCCTTTTTGTTAGTATATGAAGGGATGTTCTGGTTCCAAGAGAGGTGGTTATTCCTAGTTATTCAATTTAATTAGTGAGAAGAAGATAACGTCGGAGGGAAGCAAATTTCAGTGGATTTAACTAAAGAGCGTCGTGATCAAGCAAGAGTTATAGCAGAAATTATAAGAGCTTGATGAAGAGTAGATTTGATGCATGATGAGTTTGATTATTTGGAATAACTTTAGTAAACAAGAAAAGTAAAACTTTTAGAGAGAAATAGATTCTAGAGAGACAAAGTCAAAGTATATAAGTGCTCTAACTCAAAAGGTGTATTAGATCAGCTTTGACATTTATATATAGGCGTAAAGACTTAACTTACAACTGAAAACAATTACATAAAAAAGGCTAATTGCACTTTTAGTCTCTAACTAAAATATATAATTTTGAATTCCTCTTCTAACTTTACCACCTGTTAAATAAGGATTTATTGTTTACATTTTAGTACCTAAATTTCCACTTTCTTATTAGTAGCCCCCTTAGTTCTCATGCCAGTAAATGAATGAGAACTAATCAAGTTCGAATCTAAGCAAAAGCAAAAACACCTTCCTCTTCCATAATCCGAAGAATATCGATTATTCTGATATGTCATTAATCGTCCCAAATACATCGAAATATATCAACAATTAATTGTTCCAAACACATCGATATTTGTCAACAGGAAAAAGTTAGTAATCTTAGGTGTCAAACTATTTCTCAACAAATCATGACTCATTAGGTAGTAGGTTTGCAATTAGGCTTTTAAAGTAACAGGTATTAAACCCTTTTCAACGTAACCACTTCAACTTTCGTCCAATCAGCAGCCACCTCTTCCACTTCTCAACACAATTTTTCTCCTGTTATAAATTTCATTGTAGCCCATTCTTTGATCCACAAACTAAATTTCATGAGAGAGAAAGGAAGTTTTTATACTCCTTTGCTACCTTTGTCGGCTTCTTCAAACTACTGGTTACTTTCACCGATAAGCTCATCTTTTCTGATCAATCTTCAACCAGTTTAGGAGAAAGCGTCCAAAATCTAAGAGATCTAAAGCCAAAATTCCCAAAGAACCTAAATCCCCAAAAGCAGACAACAACGTTTTTGGAGCTTACAATTACTTTTCCATCAGTGAAAGAGCATAGGAATATCGAGCAGCTGGGTTAATTAGTAATGCTCCTTGACGCTTGTTTACAGAAACAATATACTACGGTAATTTTGATCCTTCCAAAACGCTTGTCTTTTTACTTTCTCCTTTACTGAAGAAAACATGTCTACAGAAACTCGAAAACCAAAAGAACCTCAAATTTCACCTTCTTTTACTAAATTATCACCTCAAATTAATTTTGAAATAAGCAATTCAAAATAATCTGAAGCAACCCTTTCCTCAAGCAACCTTTCAAAAATAATTCCCACACGAACTCTTATAAAAAAGACCTTCATAGCTATGGTAGACGATGCTGATGTCACATCGAATCCATCTACCAATTATCCACCCCCGAAGGAGATTGTTGAGACAACCGTATTATCTCAACAAAGAGTGGAAATTGGTAAAAATTTAAGAACTCTTGATGGTAATTATGTTGTGGCTCTAAAAAGAGTTTCAGACATATAATACTAGGAGAGCCAAGCTAATGATTTAAAGAAGCAACAGGGAATGAGAGACAACATTATACTTCGTCTTCCCGAAAAAGGAGAAACACCCCTAGACTGTAAAAAAGTCGAACTGGTTGTTTACCCTGAAATAATCAACTAGGGGCTTCGATTCCCACTACACCCTATGATAGTGGATTATTTCGAACACCAAAATTTGTGTCCAATGCAAGTAACACCAAACCAATGGTTCACGCTTCTTTCTGTAATTATGGCCTCTCGACTATCCAAGATCCCCATTTGCATCGAAGACTTCATATCCCTAAAAATTGTCAAAGGGACCAGTACTTCCGTTCTAATATCTTTACTTTGGATGGTGATTTAAAAATCCTCGATGACCTCCTCGAAGCATATAAAATCTTATAAGCAAAAATTCATCTTTTATTCAGGAGCGTAGGAAAAAGGCAAAGTCATATCCAAAGCGAACCCACCAAGATTGAACCTCATCTCGAGGAGTAATCGGAAGTCTCTTAATATTATTTTTATGAATTAAATTTTCAACTTAAATTATCCTTATTCGCTATCAATTCATATATTCCTAACATAAATTTTGAGGCGTTATGCCATTTGACGAGAAAAAGCCAAAGAAACTTTCAAAAAGCTTGTTGCCTCGGCTGAAAAAGAATGGAATAATGCGTTCCACACAGCCTTCGAACCCCTTAACTTCCTTAGCAGTCATTTATTTCTGATCACCCTGGAGCCTTTCCACAAAAAAATTGATGGAGTCTCCCAATCCTCGACAAGCTGTGAAGAGGTTGGTTCATCCTGATTGTAAAGTGTTCTTACCAATCGGCAATAGATCAGACAGCCACCTTTCGAAAAAAAGAAGGCAAAAAGAGATAAAAAGGCAGCTAGTACATCTGGTGCTAGCCCTTCAATAGATCCGAAGCCGAAAGGTTCAAAACGAAAAACAAAAGAAAACACATTTTCTATTGTCGTAGAAGGCAAAGAAGAGGGACCTTCTCCAAAAAAGATAAAAACTACTGTACCCTCAAAAAAGAAAAACATGACTAGGGCTAGCCCCCTGAAAAGAACAAAAACGAAAGTAATGGAGGTTGTCGAAGAAGTACTATTCTATAACAACAAAGTTTTAGCAGCAGATAATCAGCCAAGTGGTCAAAATAAAAATGAAGATAGCACTGTAAAGATCATCAATCAGCAACATAAAACTGTCAATATAGAATATACCCAAGGTGGAGATCGTTTCGACCTTGAAAATTTCATTAACTTCGATGAATCAGAAGAGCTTGATGGCGAACAAGATCCTATTATTCAAGAGATTCAAACTCATCTACATAACTTTGGTAGGAGATCCGCACATATGCCTCTCAAATAACATCTCTTCAAATCATTGTTCCTACAGTTCCTACAGCATCTTTAGATCTCATTCCTCAACCTAGTCCATTGGTTTTCCTCCTATTGCATCAAACCCAGACGTCTTCGTTGAACTTCAACCCTTTTCGGATGATAATACTACAGCGAAACAACTTATTTAAGAAATCAAGGCTTCTCAAAATCATATGAAACGAATGGCTAAAGATATGGTTCACTACAAAGGAGCTACTGAAGCTGAGAAACAACTAAAGGAAAAATTTGGTAATCATATAAAAGATCAATTTCATGTATTCCAAATGGAAAGATTTGAGTTTCTCAGAGGACTTCTATTTTTCAAAAGGCATCTACGAGAGCAACATCGAATCAAGAAAGAAAATCTAAACACTTCGCATCAGGAAAAGATACATCGACTCAAAACTAAACACCTTGAAGACTTAGCTGCTAAAAAGAAGAAATTCGATGAGCTTCATATTTCTTTTACCAATAGCAAAGCCGAAAATAAAAACTTGACCGATGAGATAGCCACACTAAAGACTTATTTTGAGAAGGAAAAACAACTTGTTGTCACTGCTGCTGAAGATGAATGTACCAATGATATGTTGGCAACTATCAACAATGGCAAAGAAGAGAAGGCCATCACACTTCTTGAAGAAACTCATGCTACATATCATAAGATAAATCTTTCCAGCTTTTGGAATAAAATCCCTATCGAACGACACCCTAGCAACGCCTTCGATCCAATCCCAAGTTTATCGTCCGAAGATTAATCATTCGAAGAGGACTCTGAAGATGAATAACTTTACTATATTTTAAGTTTTTATTGTCTTTTTACACCTGTCATATGAGTACTATAACTCTTTTACTCATCTAATTATTCTAAATGACAAAGGTTCTTTCCTACTGTTTATGTATAAATTAAGTTACATTCATTTTTAATCGTTATTTATATTAACTATTCGAGGTAAAAACATAATTAAAAACTTTAAATAACAATTACAATGCGTAACGCCTCAAATTTTATAATGCATTGAATGAACGTAGCACTTCGAACACCATAATGTGCTTATTGAACGTAGCACTTCGAATATAATATATATTTAATGAATACAACACTTCGAAAACCACAGTGTACTTATTGAACCTAGCACTTCGAACATCATAGAGTGTTTAGTGAACGTAACATTTCGAGCGTGGTTGTTTCTTCGAAAAATGTAATCAATAGTTCAGAATATTCTACTCTTGGTCAACCTCAAAGATGATCAGTCTTTGATCATCTACCAAAATAGTTCAAATAAGTATTTGTAAACTACCATTGGCCAAAAAATACACTTCATTGATAATTTTGAATATGTACATAGTGCCTCGTTAAAATCTCCATGGGCCACACACGGTAGGAAAGAGTGCACTAATCAATCAAAGGGAAACAAATTCAAAACAACACAACTATTCCCAGTACAACTTCATATGTTGTATATTCCATGGATGTTGAAACATCTTCCCCTATTATCACAAAGGATAATAGTGGCCTACTCAATGCATTCTAATACAAGATTCCATCCAAAACTATGTATCCAAAAGCTTTGTCGCACAACCTTTTGGCCTATTTTTCATAGTCACGATGTTCTCCTCAAAGCAAAAAATTCAGAATATCAGCTCACCAATCGCCTCAGAATGCAACTGTAATGACAAACAATTCCTCAATATAATCACATTGGTCTGACTGAGTTAAAATCGAAGGATTCATTTGTAGAAAAATCCAAGGATACTCTTCCTTGTAAGTAACACTTGCTAATGAATAAGACACTATGTTATTTCCTCGAATTATATGTTCCACAACAAGGTGATCAAATAAGAGCATCAAATTTTGAAGCTCTTGAAAATAAAAAAAATAGGCGATCCTTTTTTGCTTCAGAATTTTTAGATATTTGATTTGCTACTAATTGAGAATATGTTTCTAATCGTACGGAAGTTGCTTAACATATCTTCACAAGTCTCAAACCAGCTAAAGCAGCTTCGTGTTCAGCTTTGTTATTTGAAGCATGAAAACCAAATTTAATAGACTGAAGCATTGTTTCTCTAGATTGAGCCACTAACTGAACTCCAACGCTGCATCCCAAAACACACGATATGCCATCAGTTCAAATAACCCACGTCGAATTCCTTGGTAAGACCTCCTTATTATCTTCTGTTTCTGATGTACTTGAATGAAATTCTATAAGAAAGTTTGTCAAAGCTTGTGCTTTAATTGCAGTTCGAGGTATGAATATAATATCATAATCTCCCAACTCCACTGACCACTTACTTGGTCATTCTCCCCGAAATATCAGGACGTTGTAAAGCATTTTTAAGGGGAAATGAAGTCTGAACCTCAATGGTATGGGCTTGAAAATAAGGACGCGTCTTTCTAGTAGCAATCACCAATGCCAATGATAATTTTTAGAGCTTCATATATCTCTTCTCTGCTTCCACCAAACTTTTACTAACATAGTACACCTGCTTCGGAATTCCTGAATCTTCACTTACTAATACTGCACTTACTGCAAAATCCGATACCACAATGTATAAAAAGAGTTGTTCTCCACTTCAAGGCTTAGATTAAATTTCTAGTGATGACAATAAATCTGTGATGCTTGTAAATGCCGCTTCGTAAGCCGAAGTCCATTCAAATTTCTTTGGCCTTCGCAACACTTGAAAGAAAGGAAAATATTTATCAGAGAATCGAGAAATAAATCTATTAAGTGTTGTTAACCTTCCTGTCAAAACTTGTACTTCTTTGATAGTTCGAGATGACTTCATTGATACTACAACTTTCAACTATTCTGGGCCAGCTTCTATCCTTTTTTCACGGATAAAAAAACCCAAGAACTTCCCTAATCGAACTCCAAAAGTACATTTTTCAGGATTTAGCTTTAGTCACAGTGCCCTTAAATTCAAGAATGTCTCCTCTAAATCTTCCAGATGTGCCTCATCTGTTAAGATTTTTACTATTATGTCAACAATGTATACTTCCATATTTCATCAAATTTGAGTGACAAACTCTTTATTCATTAACCTTTGGTAAGTGGCCCCGATATTCTTCAATCCAAAAGGAATAACCTTATAACAATGCAAACCCCTGGCAGTGATAAAAATAGTACATTCTTGATCCTTCGGATCCATCTGGATCTCATTATCCGCAAAAAAACATCCATGAAAGTCAATATTTTGTTTCCCAAAGTGGAATCAATCAGCTGTTCCATTCGAGGAACATGAAATAGGTCTTTAGGACATGTTTGATTTAAGTCTGTAAAATCCACACGCATTCTTTACTTTTTGTTTTTCTTCTTGACCACTACTAGATTACCTTATATGTCCGACCTTGGATAAACGATCCACTTCGGAAACAATTGCTTCTACTTTTTTGACGAAAATTCCGTTCTTTTTTGGATTATAGGCTTCACCATCGGATTAACAGCTAAACTATGACAAATTACGTCGATCAATACGCCTACCACATCTCCTGTTTTCCAAGCGAAAACATCCAAATTATGAGACAAAAATTACAACAGTTGTTGACGTAATACTCCTCAATCTCTTGATATTCCAATTGATTTTCCCTCAGAAAAAGTATACTCCTCAATCTCTTCACTTACTGTTAAGGACCCTAGGGTTTCCCTCGGATCGTCAACCCTTTAATCTAAATCTGAGGCCAACCCCTGATTGTAATTCATTCACCATAGCTTCATTGTTGGATCCTCGAATCCGAAGTGCAATGGCATAGCATTCCCTTGAAACTTTTTGGTCGCTTCGAACGACCCTCACACGATCTCTAACTAGATATTTAAAACATTGATGGATTGTTGACACAACGCCATACATCATGGACAACCAAGACCTTCCAAAAATGGAATTGTAACTTGTGGGATAGTACACCGCCATAAAAAGTACTTCAACCTTCTTCTTGAAGAGTCATTTTCCCAAACTTATCTCCCCATCGAGTTCTCCTATTACCCGTGCAGTCACTCCAGTGAAACCAATGATTGTCCATTCTGACTGAGAAATTCGAGGAGCATTGCGCATCTTGTCATATGTTGCTTTAATAAGGACATTTGCGGAACTCTTGGTATCTATAAGCAGACGTCTAATTTTCAACGTCAACAACTTCTTTCCCAATGACCACGACATCCTCATGTGGCCCCGCGCAGTTCCTCGCAAATCTTCCTCATCCAACAAAATAAAAGAAATATCTCTCTTGCCATACAAATGAGTAGACATTATCCCCTCTATCTGAGTTACCAAATTGACATCATGTCTTTTCCTCAAACTATCGGTATTACTAGTCATCGAATCACCCCCCAAAATGGCTAGTGACTCGAAATACTCACAAACTTCGAATATGCCCTTTCTTTATTAGCTTTTCCACCACCATCAAAATTAATCTATCCAGATCCATATCCAAATACTCTGAGGTAACATCAAACTCATCAATCTTTGAATCTAGAATCATCAGATTTTCAGCTTGCACATTTGGGTTGTCAGGCTGTGAATTCGATGCTGGATATTTCGGCGCATTGCCCTGTGACTTCACATAAGTCATCAACTTTCCATTCTCAATCAAAATTTGGACTTCATTTTTAAAGCAATGCAATCATTGGTATCATGACCAATGTCATTGTGGTACCTACAGAATTTATTATTCTGCTCCTCATTTTGCATGTTGATTGGAGCGGGCTTCCTGAAATTTCCATAGCTCTTAGTTTTATCAAAAATTGCTACCACACTTTCAGTCAAATCCGCATAATATTATGGCCTTATCTAGTGATTGGACTTGATCTATTAAATTGATAAGATGGGGCTTGATTCGAATATCCCCCGATTCGAGGTGGTAAATTGTTATTCCTTGGAAGCACTTGTTGATTAGCATTTGAAGATTTCCCTTGGTTATAGGACACAAACCATAAATTCTTCGGAACGTTAGCTGCTTCTCCTCGAACCTTAGTTGGTTCTTCAACTTTGATTTAATCTTCAACCTGAGCCATTAGTGCTCCAAAAGTTAAAGCCTTTATTTTTGTTGTCTCATTAGCCAGATCCCCTTGCAATAAACATTGGCGAAAAGATGTTATCGCCACCGACTCTTCACAGTTATCCAAACTTGCATTTGTCAAAACAAATCGCTTTGTGTAATCCTTCATTTTGTATCCAACTACCTGCTTCCATGAAATAATTGTGTCGCTATTTTCTCTCATCTCTTTACTACCAACAAACAACCTTCAAAAAGCAATATAAAAGTTTCTAAAATTTGAAATGGATCCTTTTGGAATTCGGTTATACCGTTTCGAAGCTGTCGTTTTAAAAGTCTATAAGAAAGCCCGATATACCAGCTTGTCATCGTCCTCAAAATTCACCATATAATTTTTGAATTGTTCGATGTGATAATCCGGATCATGCTTCCCATCGAACCTTTCAATTTTGGATACATCAAAACGCTTTGGAAGCGTAATAGATCTGATTTCAATTATCAATGGAGAAATCCTACAATTGACACCTTGAACATATTGATCTTCAGTTCTCATTACTGCATATAAATTCCGATCAACCTTATCATACAGATTCGATGTGTTTCCTTCACACCAATTAGACTCCCTTAATTATCGAGGTATACTATCTCTCCTACATTTATGCTCTTTCTTGTATTTTCAAGGGTGATTCCTCTCTTCTTTCGAAGAACCCCTATATCTTTTAAAACCTGAGCTAGAGGTCTCAACCTCTTCATCACTAGATGTGACACACTTTTGCTTATCTTTCTTTTATTTTTGAGAATATTGACACTGTTTTGGAGATTCGAAGTGCGCCTTCTTCTGTTCATTCCTGATCTGATGATCAGTCCAAGATCGATCGGATTGGTTTCCATCTTGAGTTTGTTCATTCATTTGTCTCACCTCGGATTTCAGCCTTACTGATTGAATTTCCTTCTCTTTCTGATCATATTTATCGTTTAAAGCGTTTATCTTATCAAAGATCTGATTCATTCGCACTTCTATATTAGATTGAGTTTGGTGGACCGGAGCAGATCCTTCTGGTCTATCATCTGTCCTCTGCAAACCTTCTCTTAACGTCACGATAGCTGATCGAACCAAAGGATTGTTTTCTGGACTAATCCTAAAGTTTCAAGATTGTTTTTAAAGACTGGTAAAATTCAAGCTGAAAAAATAGACACTGATTGTTAATTATCCCCAGTGGAGTCGCCAATTTGATGAGTCTGATTATTTGGAATCACTTTAGTAAACAACAAAAGTAAAACTGTTAAAGAGAGAAATATATTATAGAGAGAGAAAGTCAAAGTATATAAATCCTCTAACTCAAAAGTTCAACCCCTTTATTAGATCATCTTTGGCCTTTATATAGAGGCGTACAGACTTAGCTTACAACTCAAAACGGTTACAGAAAAAGGGATAATTTCACTTTTACTCCTTGACTAAAATAGATAATTCTGAATTCCTCTTCTAACTTTACCACCTGTTACATAATGTTTTATTTTTTACATTTTAGTCCCTAAATTTCCAATTCCTTATCAATGCAAAGCTGAGGCCGAAATGTTTTAAAGAGGGTGATTTAGTTATGAAAAAACTTTTCCAATGGAAAATGATAAAAATTTAAGAAACTTAGCTCCAAGTTAGGAAGGTCTATCTAAAGTTTCTTCTAAGGGTTTTCATGGGATATATAAATTACAAGATTTGGATTGAAACATGTTAATTTATCCTCCTTATAGTATTTAATATTTGAATTTTTACAGAAACATTTGTAAGATTGGAAGTGTGCTATTTTTCATTTCCAGTGGCGAGGAAGGTTTTTTACTGACATATATTTTAAAGCTCTTTTATCAATAAAAGTTCATTTTACCATTTTATTTAACATTTTTGAATGGATTGTGAATGCCACAACATAAACAAGAAGACATGATATAAAATAACAATCATATTCAATAATGAACAAACGATTATGGTTAAATAACCAAACTTAAGGTTGAAAAATTGATAGATTACACAAGTATGTCATACCGTGTCATGCCTTACTTCTTAAATAAATGATTATGATTAAATAACCAAGTCTATGGTTGAAAAAACGAATGGTTATGCAACTAGTTCATACGGTATCCTAACTTAATTGTCAAATTAACGGTTATGGCTGTGTCATGCCTTACTTTGAAATAAATGATTATGGTTATATAACCAAGCCTATGGTTGAAAAAGAGAATGGTTATGAAAATAAGTCATACTGTATCCTAACTTAATTGTCAAATAAGCGATTGTAGTTAAATAACCAAACTTGAGACTGAAAAACCAAACGATTACGCAAGTAGACCATATAATGTCATGACTTAATTGCGAAATAAGCAATTATAGTTAAAAACCAAGCCTAAGTTTAAAAATGAAAGGTTACCCACGAAGGTTATATCGTCACATACCTTTAATAATCAAATTAACAATTGTACTTACAAAATTAAGATTAATAATAAAAATAATGAATGGTTATACATGTGGTCACATAGTAGTGGCATAAAGTATTAATACGTCTCGACTTCCTAATAAAATATACAGAGACACTAAGAATTAGGAATCCAAACAAAAATCAAAATTATATTTTAATAATTGTTCTGATACTAAGTGTAAGGTACATACCATTTTTACTATATGTATTTCTATAAGTATGTAATAAAAATATTTAAAAGTAGTCAGTATAAAAATATAACAATTCTCTAACTCATTAGGCAGTCGGCATAAAAACATTTTAATAGAGAATTAAATTGAGGAGTAGAACACACGTATTTCAGATATTTTAAAATAACATAATCTTTATACAATATGAAATTCAAGATGGGTATATATTTCATCATTTTTATTCCTTAGAAATTTTAACATGTGGAGAGCTTGTAGAGAGACATGCTTCATCATTTTTGGAGGTAGTCTTCTGCCGGTTATTGAGATCAGGTATATGAGCGATAATTTCTTCATGGATTTCTTTCTCACGAAATTTCTTTGCAATGTTTTCTCTCATGAGCTCGTCATTATTGGTTTTTTTTTCATTTTGTTCTTGTAAAGATAATAAATTCTTAGGACGATTATGGCGATCCTTTTTTGGTAGTAAGTACTCTAATTCTCCAAATTGAATGGTAGAATTTGCAGCTATGATTGATAAAATAATTTATTTTTTACTCACACTCATCAAAACCTCACATGCTATGAATGCAGCTTCTTCTCTCTCACTTATGATTTTAGAAGTACTGCGATCAAAGTCTTATTTCAAGATCCTATTATTCAAGAGATTCAAACTCATCTACATAATCGATCAAAGGATCGCCATAATCGTCCTAAGAATTTATTATCGATTATGGAAATCAAGAGCTTGATGGCGAACAAGATCCTATTATTCAAGAGATTCAAACTCATCTACATAACTTTGGTAGGAGATCCGCACATATGCCTCTCAAATAACATCTCTTCAAATCATTGTTCCTACAGTTCCTACAACATCTTTAGATCTCATTCCTATTATATCTTTTAAAACCTGAGCTAGAGGTCTCAACCTCTTCATCACTAGATGTGACACACTTTTGCTTATCTTTCTTTTATTTTTGAGAATATTGACACTGTTTTGGAGATTCGAAGTGCGCCTTCTTCTGTTCATTCCTGATCTGATGATCAGTCCAAGATCGATCGGATTGGTTTCCATCTTGAGTTTGTTCATTCATTTGTCTCACCTCGGATTTCAGCCTTACTGATTGAATTTCCTTCTCTTTCTGATCATATTTATCGTTTAAAGCGTTTATCTTATCAAAGATCTGATTCATTCGCACTTCTATATTAGATTGAGTTTGGTGGACCGGAGCAGATCCTTCTGGTCTATCATCTGTCCTCTGCAAACCTTCTCTTAACGTCACGATAGCTGATCGAACCAAAGGATTGTTTTCTGGACTAATCCTAAAGTTTCAAGATTGTTTTTAAAGACTGGTAAAATTCAAGCTGAAAAAATAGACACTGATTGTTAATTATCCCTAGTGGAGTCGCCAATTTGATGAGTCTGATTATTTGGAATCACTTTAGTAAACAACAAAAGTAAAACTGTTAAAGAGAGAAATATATTATAGAGAGAGAAAGTCAAAGTATATAAATCCTCTAACTCAAAAGTTCAACCCCTTTATTAGATCATCTTTGGCCTTTATATAGAGGCGTAAAGACTTAGCTTACAACTCAAAACGGTTACAGAAAAAGGGATAATTTCACTTTTACTCCTTGACTAAAATAGATAATTCTGAATTCCTCTTCTAACTTTACCACCTGTTACATAATGTTTTATTTTTTACATTTTAGTCCATAAATTTCCAATTCCTTATCAATGCAAAGCTGAGGCCGAATTTTTTTAAAGAGGGTGATTTAGTTATGAAAAAACTTTTCCAATGGAAAATGATAAAAATTTAAGAAACTTAGCTCCAAGTTAGGAAGGTCTATCTAAAGTTTCTTCTAAGGGTTTTCATGGGATATATAGATTACAAGATTTGGATGGAAACATGTTAATTTATCCTCCTTATAGTATTTAATATTTGAATTTTTACAGAAACATTTGTAAGATTGGAAGTGTGCTATTTTTCATTTCCAGTGGCGAGGAAGGTTTTTTACTGACATATATTTTAAAGCTCTTTTATCAATAAAAGTTCATTTTACCATTTTATTTAACATTTTTGAATGGATTGTGAATGCCACAACATAAACAAGAAGACATGATATAAAATAACAATCATATTCAATAATGAACAAACGATTATGGTTAAATAACCAAACTTAAGGTTGAAAAATTGATAGATTACACAAGTATGTCATACCGTGTCATGCCTTACTTCTTAAATAAATGATTATGATTAAATAACCAAGTCTATGGTTGAAAAAACGAATGGTTATGCAACTAGGTCATACGGTATCCTAACTTAATTGTCAAATTAACGGTTATGGCTGTGTCATGCCTTACTTTGAAATAAATGATTATGGTTATATAACCAAGCCTATGGTTGAAAAAGCGAATGGTTATGAAAATAAGTCATACTGTATCCTAACTTAATTGTCAAATAAGCGATTGTAGTTAAATAACCAAACTTGAGACTGAAAAACCAAACGATTACGCAAGTAGACCATATAATGTCATGACTTAATTGCGAAATAAGCAATTATAGTTAAAAACCAAGCCTAAGTTTAAAAATGAAAGGTTACCCACGAAGGTTATATCGTCACATACCTTTAATATTCAAATTAACAATTGTACTTACAAAATTAAGATTAATAATAAAAATAATGAATGGTTATACATGTGGTCACATAGTAGTGGCATAAAGTATTAATACGTCTCGACTTCCTAATAAAATATACAGAGACACTAAGAATTAGGAATCCAAACAAAAATCAAAATTATATTTTAATAATCGTTCTGATACTAAGTGTAAGGTACATACCATTTTTACTATATGCATTTCTATAAGTATGTAATAAAAATATTTAAAAGTAGTCAGTATAAAAATATAACAATTCTCTAACTCATTAGGCAGTCGGCATAAAAACATTTTAATAGAGAATTAAATTGAGGAGTAGAACACACGTATTTCAGATATTTTAAAATAACATAATCTTTATACAATATGAAATTCAAGATGGGTATATATTTCATCATTTTTATTCCTTAGAAATTTTAACATGTGGAGAGCTTGTAGAGAGACATGCTTCATCATTTTTGGAGGTAGTCTTCTGTCGGTTATTGAGATCAGGTATATGAGCGATAATTTCTTCATGGATTTCTTTCTCACGAAATTTCTTTGCAATGTTTTCTCTCATGAGCTCGTCATTATTGGTTTTTTTTTTTCATTTTGTTCTTGTAAAGATAATAAATTCTTAGGACGATTATGGCGATCCTTTTTTGGTAGTAAGTACTCTAATTCTCCAAATTGAATGGTAGAATTTGCAGCTATGATTGATAAAATAATTTATTTTTTACTCACACTCATCAAAACCTCACATGCTATGAATGCAGCTTCTTCTCTCTCACTTATGATTTTAGAAGTACTGCGATCAAAGTCTTATTTCATTTTTTGAAATTTTGTGTCTTTATGTGTCTCAAAATAATTTAACATTTGCTGAGGTATGATGATTTTAGATTTTAAGTCACATAATTGAGTAGTCAAAGAATTGATTTTAGCATTTAAATTTTTTGTTTCGATCAATAAGACTGTTTTTTGTAAGATAAGATTAGTATTATTAGTCGTTAAGATAATACCTTGGTGCATTAATTCCGTATTTTGAGTAAGTATTTTGGTTTTCACGGCATTAATATCATCTCGTTCAGCTTTTAGAGTGGTAATAGATTTCTCAGCAATCAATTTTTCATGCAACTAGTCATGAGCTTGTTTAATTTTTTGTAATCTTTGTTTGAATGAAATAAGCTCTGTTTTTATTGCTTTGAGTTAATTATAATTTTTTCAGGTTGGAAATTGGTCCTAACATCAATATCATTCGAAATCATTATCATAGAAAAAACGTTCCATGGAGTTGTGAATACTCTGGCAAGTATGAAAAGCGGGGTTAGTAAGTATTGAAGACTAGCTCTAGCTGAATTTTAAATTATTTGCGTAGCCATGCTGTGACAGTGGGACAGTTGACGAGAGATCATCAAACTGGAGAGGTAAATAAAACATAGATTGGAGACACCAATAATTTATTGGGTAGTTGGTACTCAGAAAATATTAGGATTCACAATGTAAGAAAATTTCCTTTCGAGGTCCCAATTGATGGTTTCCTAGTAAGTTGTGTGTGGCTTTATGTCAAGGGAGAAATTCTGTCTGAAATTGCAGTTTTTCCCTTTCTTGTTTCTTCATTAGTAAGCCCAGACAAAGAAGGTAAGATTTTATTAGAAGTCTTGGGGTTTTCGCTTTTTAAATTTTGGGCAAGGGTATCTTTGTTGTGGTTTTGTTTTTTTGCTTCTTTGGGAGAGGTTTAATATATAGTAGAGGTGAAATATCTTCTTCACTCAATGATATATCATTTGTTTGATGGAGGCTGGTGGTTGGAGATGTATTGATTGGTGCAATATTTTTTGACCTCGTGGTTATGGTGGTGGTTGCAATAGTATTTTTCTTTGGAGAAGGCTTTTGTGGGAAAATTTTGATACTTTCTTTCTATTTTATCATTTTCTTTTTTGGTGTGTTCAAGCCAACTCCTTGTAGATTTCGAGACTTTACGCATTGTCGTATTATGCACAAAGCTTCTTTAGTGGTGGTTGGTTCCTTTGTATTACACAATGTCGATTTACGATCTTTTGTCATTGCAATTCAAGGAAGTGGCCACATCACGGCTTGTATAAATTTTTCAGGGTAAAAAGATAATAGAGGTCTACAAGAAATATGGGTCGGATAGTTGACGACAAAATTTCTATAGGTTTTTCATAAAAAAACTTGTTAAATGGTGCAATAACTTTGTATGGATCTGGAAGCTAAGTAAAAGCAATGGTTATGATATTTAAAACGATAAAATGACTAATACATTTGAATAGTCTAGACCTCAGCTTACACGTTTTCATCCATCTTCTTATTATCAGACCAAATCCATCAAGGCTATTCGAAGATTCTCAATTTACAGTCACATGAATAAAGTTGTTTTTCCAGTTGCGATTGGAGGATGGTACGTTGATAATTCAAAGTGAGTCTTTTAGAATTAATAAATATAAATGGTTGTTTTGAAGTTTTTCATTTTTCATACTAGATAGGAAAAATTCAAGTGTAATTTGATATACCTGAGAAGAACTTAATAGGACGCTAAGAAGGGCGCACCACCCATTGGCTATTAGTTGAGTGGGACAAATACTAACATGCTTGAATAAATCCGTAATATAAGGATGAAAATGTAATCGTAAACCAATAATATGTGTTTGAATACGAAGTAATGATAGTTTTTTGTTACAGGAATTAATTAATTTTTTTGATGCGTTTTGTGGCACTTGTGAATTTGGTAGCGTATGCGCATATATATTATATTGGAATAATTAATCCCGTCTTTTGTGCTTTATTTAGCATTTAAAAAAATATAATTAATTAATTTCAAAGACAAAGGGGTCTCATCATAAGGATATATTCCCTCAAGGGTTCATGATGAGATGAAGGAATAATTAAGAGTGATGACGATTGATTAAATCAACGAAGTGACGAAAGTACAATTTAGAGTAATGACGATGATTCATTTTACAAAAATGACAAAATATGAATTATATATACGACGAGATGCAAGTCAGACTATTGATGATGACTTAATTCAGATATATGATGAAAATATAATTGAGAATAATGATGATGGTGCATATTATATTTATGATGAGACACAAGTCAGAATCATTATGGGGTGGTAAATAATGATTATGACGAAGGTATAGATTAAAGTTATGACAAAAAGTCCGATTCGGAGTATGACGACCATATAGACGTATTAATCCATAACTGGTGTAATAGGAAGTTTGTTAGATGGTTATAGCAGGATGACATATGTAAAGCGGTGATTAGGTACACATGTAATTAAGTAAATGGTAGAATATTTATCTAATCCCTATATATATGGACTACAGTCTTGTTTGAAAGACTATCACATTTTTCTAATAAAAAGAGTTTACATTATATTCGTTTTCTTTCTTAATTTTAGTTCATTACTTTGGCTAAGTCTTTGGAGATAATTTCCTTTACCATCAACACATGACACATTTTGAAAAACACTGTCATTCTTAAAAGAAGGAATCTGGTTTGTTTTCTGAGTAATGGCACATATATTTTGTATAATTTAGCTCAGATCGCTGATCTCGTTTAAATCCAACTATCAGGTGTGTTGTGAACCAAAATCCCTATATTTATACAAAAAAAACCTTTCATTTACTTTATATGTGCGCGAGTTACAAGTCATGGATCTGGAATATTGACATTAGAGCTCTAAATTCAACAAATCTATCCTCATCTTCATCGTGTTTAATAGGTATATTTATATATTCTCCATGTAAGGCCATATATATTCTCCATGTAAGGCCGTATACTAAACTTAATTAGGTAACGAGTCGTAATAGGCTGGCATAGCAAAACCCTAAACTTTTAAATAGTGAAATCTTGCTTTGAACTCAATTTTGGGTGATAATAGTAGATGCATGTTTTATATTCTCAGAACCCATTAGTTAAACCATACTATGATCATGCTCGTGGTTGAACCCAGAGAATAGAAGTTTGTGTGAATTTGAAAATTTTCTTCTCTTGACCTAGAAATGGAACCTAAACGAAACAAGAATTACGAAACAATATGCCAATGTCTTTTCTCGTACAAAAGTGGAGGATAAAAATGAATATGTAGACCAATAATTTGAGTAAGTTGGCTGGTAGACATGAACATATGTTGGAAGAAGAATATCATATTTTTAAGGAAGAGTATGGTATTCCTAATGGTATTGTAACTCGTCTGCCTGATCCGAGTGAATTTCTCTATCAAAATTGGGAAGATAAAACATGTTTGTTTACCACTATATTTGATTGAGGCATGTGATTACCTATATATATGTGTGTTTATTCAATAATTCTTTAAATTATGTATGTCGCACCCAATAAATTGCTAATGGATGGTGCATGATATCTTCGTGTAATTTTAAGTTAAAGGATTCTAAACATCCTAGTATATTTGTCAAAATTTCTAAACAAATATAATGTGTGTAAAGTGCCAAAAACCACATTTTACTATAATTCTATTTGAGATGGTAATACGATCGTTAATTTACCCTCGTTTGACCATCATTGGAAAAGTTCCATTGTATTAGTGAATACTCAGTGAGAGTATCAGATTGAAAATGAATATGGCCAGGTGGAACGATGATGGATAAATACACGTAAGATAGGATTTGTGTAAGTCTAGTCTGGCTTACTAATTATTTTACATGTTTTACTGGTTTTTTTCTCATGCTTTGGTTACGTGGAAGATTCAGGTAAATATCAATAGTTGTGTAGGAATATTTACGAGAATAGTGATATAAAAATCTTGTCAAAATTAGTCGTTGCCGACTATCCGGTTTGGTCATTGGAGATTCACTCGATTTTTATCTAGGTAGATTTCTTGTTAGTAGGGTTTTGGCATATTCTAGAACTTATGATGAATGCACATTGTAAGTTGGCCCTTACGGTGACCGAGAAGGAAGCTACCCCCGAAGATTTGAAAGGTGCTATTCTACAACATATATATAGCAAGATAAACTTGGGATTGGTATGAATGTGTCTAAAAATAAAATGAAAAAAGACGGTGATCTGACTTCCCCCAACAAAACTGTTGACAAAAAAAGATAAGTCGATGGTGAAGCAACATCGTCGCTCCATAGTGACAAACCCAAAGATTTGATAGACAACCGAATTTGTTACAAGAAGAGAAGTATAGGTTCAAAAATCTTGTGAACCCTAGGGAGACGCTAAATACATCTCAAGAAAAAACCACGCAACCAGAAGTTCCACTAAAGAAGAAGGTACAAACACTCAAGAAAGAGGGTACCCATCTAGCCTAGGAAAATAGTCGTGTCTTGCGTGATGAGCCCCCACGGTTAAGAAAAATATTTGAACCGCTAAAATGAGGAATCATGGCCCCACATCTGACATTATCATTGTTATTGATAATGCATTTACCTCTCTTTATGGCATGAACCTTGCCATCGGTGAGAAAATTGCACCCCCGTTTGAGGAAACTCTCATCGCTGAAAAGATTCGTGTGCCACTAGAGTCTTATGCGCGAAAGAACAATGAACCGGTTGATGCTCCAAGCACAAAGGCATCTGTGGGGTATGGGAAGATTAAAGAGAAAGAACCTTCTTGCATGCACTTTCCAACTCCATCATCAAGCTTAAACATTATCTCGATCTATTTTTTTAACATACTATGAAAATGAAATATATCTTACAAAAACAACTGGAACTCAGAAAAGAGGTTCGTATTTAGTGTTATACTTTTCCCAATCATTTTTCAACGAGCGTTGTAGTTGACCGCTTTGGTGCTTGTAATTTTGTAGAGTTATCATAACTCAATGGTATTGGGTTACAAAACTGAACAATGAGTTAGGAGGATATAAGTGAGCATATGGTATTTCAAAGCAACGGTTTGAGATGATGATAAAGGAAAATCTTGAAGTGGACGAGATTGTTGTGAAGGTATATGCTAATATGGATGCCTTAAAAACTTAAAATGCATAATTAATTGCTTTGGATCTTCTATAGTCACTCATAGTAAGGAGCATACTATGTAAAATTACTCAATGATTGCGTAAAATGTCACTCTCCTTAATCAAAATGTGAGTCTATCATGTAAAATTGAGATAATATATACCGGTGTTAGTGCGACGATAATTAAAAATATCAAATTGAAAGATAATGTGAGAGAAGTCAAAATAGCTATGTAAGATTCGAAGAATAATGTGTTGGAAGAGGCAGTGAAGATGGTAAAGGAGGAAGAAAACAAAGCATTATGGCGACACATATTTTATTGGAGAAGGTCCAAAATAATGTCGTCTTAGATATTTAGAGAAAAAAATCATAACATTGTCATTAGGTAACTTACCTATTTAGTTACTGAACACGAGCATCTATGCTCATTATGCGAGAAAGAAGAACTTATGATGTTTACTTAATGGTTTATAATATACTTGGAGATGCGCTCGATGTGTGTTGTATCAGATTTAATTTATGTTAATAATATATGTCTACCTGTGATTTCGTCGTGGGGTCAGATATGTAGTGGATTCGCGAGTTTGGGTATAGTATGGCCCGTTGTTTAAGCGTATGGTTTATTAACCTTAGGCTTGGTTGCGTGACCATGTTCGCTTATTTAATATTTTACTTCAAGGCTCAGTATGACCGCTCACGTAGCTTTATAGGCTTGTTCGTGAACCATGTTGCTACTTTGATATTTTAAGTCATGGTTTAGTATGGCCGCTTGCATAGCTTTATAGGCTTGATTCGTGAACCTTTTCATTACTTTATCGTTTAAGTCAAGGTTTAGTCTGGCCACTTGCATAACCTTATGGTCGATCCACGTGATGCTTGGTTTATTAACATCGTTCATATATTTCTTGTTATATACGACCCCATATTCTATATCTTTTTATGACTTGGCTTAGAGCCTCTTTAATGGGGACATGGCTTGGTTTTTTGTTGCTGCGCATGTGTTGCAAAAGTGTTATTTGACAGATAACTATCTTATTACTTAATTTTGTTATTAAACGTAACGATTTATGTTTCGAATTCAATTACGTAGTTGTATTGTATGTTTTTTATTACGAATATTTATCAAACGTCCATATTCCATATTGTTTCACGTGTGGCTTGTCGAATATATAAATAATATTGTTTATTTCGAGGCAAAGTTATATATTAGTGAATTGTCTTACATTGTGTCTCATTAAAAAAACCATTCGCACCAAGAGAAGGAAGAAGAGTGCGTAAACGATTTGCAATGTCTTGTTATACATTTTCAAATGTTGGATATTGAAATGATGCTGCAGTGTGTTCCCTTCCACGTCTTCCAACCGTTATAACCTATGATGCCATATAGAGATCATTCAGTATAGTTCATCCAACTTGGGAGCTGATTTTCCAATATTTGTATCATTTTCTCCCTATAATATTTTCTTCATTTCCAGATCGCCTTCTATAAAAGCGTAAGGCTTCAGTATGGAATCAAATATACTCTTCATGAGGATTTTATATTGCTTTGTTCAATCTAATCATGTCGTTCCTCGATTAAGTCCATATAATTTTTTCGTTCGTCATTGTTTTCTTCTTCTAAATAATACTTGATTCTGTGACTAGGGATGATAATCTCTGTGAACACGACGACCTTCGTCCCCTTTATATATGCCCAAAGCACCTTGGTTAATTTATTAGGGCACTTCTCTTTCGCTCCTATGATCTTTCTCTTTATTCCTTTGATAATATTTTTGTTTGTTACCTCCATTTAGCCATTTTATTCGGGAGAATATTGAGTCAATTTTTTTGGTTCCACCTCACATCATATACAAACTATTATTCTCACCTCGTTTTGGAATTGGGGTTAAGATTTTTGCGTAATGGTTATACTAAGTCGATCCCCCACTTATCAAATTGGTACAATGCTGGCACCATGTTCATTAGTTCGGTATGCAAAGTATTAACATATATTTTACATGCATTGCATCCTTGGTCGATGGCTTTGATATTCGCTGCTAACTTAGACCAATAAAAACCTGTCAAAAGGAATCTTTAGATTAAACTTCATTGTCCACAGTGGGCCTCGACGACCCCCTCATGCAAAATTTTAAAAATAAATATAACTTCATCTTTTTTTAGACAATATACCATCAGTTTAGTACCGTTTTTTCTGTAGATGATGTTGTTAAGAAACGCATACTTAACCACTCGTATTTGTAGTGCCCGAGTCTCTCCTTTCTCTTCAAGAAGGACCTTATATTGCACATACAATAAGTATTCTTGTCATCGGTTTTTGACTATTTATTTTTCCATGACATCGCCCTACAGCTCGTTCACCCTCTTCATTTGGTCATTCTTGGGGGATAACAATTGTCACCTGCTATTGCTGAGTTAGCCGCCAAATTTTCCATCGAGTTATCTACATGAGGTACTTGTTTGTATCCATATTTATTGTTTATATTATGTAGCGGATATAAATATTGAATAAGAAATGAAATGTTTTGTATAACACCAATAAATAGAAGTTGGGCTTGAGATGTAACAAGTGATTCTTTTTTACATAAATATTTTATACTATTTTTTCATTTTTTCTCTCTTTTTTCATTTTTAAACGACTATGATGTTGATTATGGATTTACCTTATCAAATTGGTGTCCTATATGGAAAACAATTTTTTCTTTATTTTTTTTTTAAAAAATTCTAAATTATTTTGGTGGAAAAAACGTATTACACAAAGTTTATTTTATTTTTTCATGTGAATTAGCCAACCGAAAAAATTCTGATGGAAGGCTTGATGTATTCAACAAATTTACTGAGTCAAATATTTTATGATGGTTTTTTTCTAAAACCCGCGGAATCAAGTAAAACTTAGAGTTTAATTATTTGTTATTGATTAAGGATCAAAACCAAAACTCCTTAAAGTATGTGTGTAGGCGAATGTCCGTATCTTTGTGTTAGTTGTTTATGCATGTAGATTATTTTAGTTTTTGTTGTTAAATTTTATTTCCTCCTCGTTTAAAAGTCAATTACGATATAGTTAGTAAAAGTGAATGGAGAATTGTTTTATATAAATAAAATATTAACATATATTTATATTTATATTAATAGATGTATATATTGTTACTGTTACTATTATGAATTTAAAATAAATAAATAAATAAATAAATAAATAAATGTTATAGATGAAGTATTAATTATTAATTTGCACTAATGAGACTGGATACTTATGATTTACTTTGAAAGTTTTTTTTTAAGATGAAATATTTAATTAATATAATTGAAATTTACAAAAGGCGCCAAGAGTTAAAGTCGTCAAAATTAGGCGGCAAAATTCATTCTTAAAACAAGACAAAACCTAACTTAGAACAGCAATCTTCACAAATCATCTCCCACACTTCTTAGAGCATCTTGAATCAACAATTCCAGACAACATTCCGCAACATTAAACTTCAAGATACTTCAATCGAGTGACGATTAAATTACACGAGCTACTTTCAATTGCAGCAGCAAGAGTAACCATCCCCACAATGAATCAAAACAGCCCAAGAAGCCTTCAAATAGAGATTTCCAAACAATGCACCTTCTTCTACTATCTAACTGCAGCAACCAATAAACCACCATACAGCACAAATTAGTCTTCTATGAAAACATAGCATCATGCGCCAAAAGATAGTCCAAACTGGATCAACAGCAAATAGCATTACTCCAAGGGTAAAGAATCAGCAATCTTCAGCAAACAACAACCTCAAAACAAATTCACAAACCATGTATTACTTTCAAGTAAAAATGTATCCCATACCAAACGCTTCTAAGATCAATATTGCCTTAAGATCATAAGGAATCAAAACAGGAGTGATGCATTGAGATAATTTAGTTTGCAATGTGTACTTAGCTAGCCAATCAGCAGCATGATTTTGTTCACGAAATATATGCGATATTGACATGCTATTACTGATGAGTCTACTAATGCAATCCATGATAAGCTTAGCATACCAGTAAACATTAGTATTATAGTTATGAATCCAGTTTATAATGGTAATCGAGTCAGATTCAATATCAACTAAGTTCCAATTGTTAGCTTTGCAAATCAGTAAACCATCAAAAATAGCTATAGCTTCAGCAAATAGAGGAGTCGATTTACCATATAAGTAACTATAAGCCTTAACCAAATTACCAAAACTATCTCTAAAAATAATAGAGCCACTAGCCTCACCATTGTTCAGACAAGAGGCATCAGAGTTCATTTTCAATCTACCAGATGGAGGAAGAATCCATTTGATATAAATAGGTCTAGTAGCAGGTTTTAATTGATTAGTACAACCTAATAAAGTAGATGCTCTAGAGTTATTAATCCAATGATGCTTGTTGATAATCTTTTTCATATCAAGAGCATGAATAACATAATTCACTTGATTAATGATAGAGCCAATTGAATTAATTTGACCTTTAATCTTAGCTAAGTTCCTAGCTTTCCAAATACTATGTAAGATAAGATAAGGTAAGATGTTTCTAACCTGAATCTTGGAAGTCTTAGGAAATTGCCAAATTCTGGTGATCTGGTTAATGTTCATATTTTTACAAAGATAAACTTTAAATATGACAGCATAATGAATTCATAATGTCCAAGAAAATTTACATGTTATAAAGAGGTGAGAAACAGTTTCACAATTGCTACAAAACTGACACTTAGAAGCCATAGAAAGGCCTCTTCTTTGGATAATAGTATCAACAACAACAAAATTATGCAGGATTTTCCAATGAATTAAAGAGCTCTTAATAGGAGTTAAATGATTCCAAATCTTACTATAAACAGAGATAGGATTGTACTTAGCTCTAATGTCATCCCAAGTATCCTTCAAATTATGCTTACCATCTTTAGCAAGGCTCCAAATCATTAAGTCCTGCTTACTATAATCAATGTACAGCTTTTGAATACTATCAATAACTTCAGGCTGAATAATACTAGATATCATAGATAAATCCCAGCCAGCATTATACCAATATTTACTAACCTTCTCAGCAGTAAACCAAATATTATTATCATAATCACTAAGAGTTAATATAGGCTTAGTAAAAGTCCAATTATCTAACCAAAAATCCATCTGACCATTCCCCAATTTCCATTTGATATGATGCTCTGCCTGATCTCTAACTCTGATCATTCTTTTCTAGATTGAAGAATCAGCTTTTGATGAACTAATCTGCAATAGATGATGATTTGGACAATATATACTATGCATGAAGTTAGCCCAGAAAGAAATGTTCTTTCTAAATGAAGCCCAAAGGTTAAATGAAATTGCAGTATGAATATCATTCATACTTCTAATGTTGAGGCCACCCTCTTTATAAGTTCTGCATAAAGTACTCCAACTACACCAATGAACTTTCTTATCCACTAAGTTAGAACCCTAGATGAATCTATTTAAAATAATTTCAAGTTTAGAAACAATACCTTTAGGTAACACATTGCACTGCATCCAATATAGAATAATACTCATCAAAATAGATTTAAGTAAAGTGAGCTTACCAGCAAAGGATAAACAACAAACATTCCACTCATTTATCTTATTGTTAATTTTACATATAAGCTTGTTATAATTGTTGATTTTATTGTTAGTGTTTATAGTAACACCAAGATAGTCAGTAGGTAAATGGCTAGAAGTGAAACCAGTATTATTCGAAATAATCTTAGTCTTTTCTTTATTTACAACATGACCAGATAAAATCTGTTACTTCTCAAGAAAACCACCAAGATTACTAAGAGTGATATCCTTACAATTAGTAAATAATAAGATGTCATCAGCAAAAGCAAGGGTGTTAACATTGATTATGCTTCTACCTTTATAATGCATAAATCTGTTTGATAGAATAGAGAATTAATACCCCTAATAAACATCTCCTCAGCAATGATGAAAATATGAGGAGATATAAGATCACCTTGACGCAATCCTTTCAAAGTTTTAACGAAACCAAAAACTAACCAGCAAAGAGACACTCACAGCACTTATCATTCTCTTAATCAGACAAATAAATCTAGATGAAAAACCAAATTTCTTCATGACATTAAGAATAAAACTATGAGTGAGCTTGCCGAATGCTTTCGACATATCAAGCTGAATAACAATATTCTTATCTTTAAGATTTCTATTCATATCATAAATCAGCTCTTTACAAATCAGAATGTTGTCATGAATACTTTTACCAGGAACAAAGCCACCCTGATTTTGGGAGATGATTTTAGGAAGGAGAGAAGCTAACCTATTAGCAATAATCTTGGACATGATACGATTGAGCAGAGAACATAAACTAATCGGTCTATAATCTTTCAAACAAGTAGAGTTGGGAATCTTAGGTATTAAACAAATACCAGTAGCAAATATACCCCTATGTATATTCTTACCTTTCACAAAATCTTTCATAGCCTTCACCATATCAACTTTAATAATGTGCCAACAATGTTTAAAGAAGATTTGAGTATAGCCATCCATACCTGGAGCACTGCAGATTTCATTTGATTAATAACACACCAAAGCTCAGTTTCATCAGGATCCCTAAGAAGCATCTTGTTATCATCTTCAGTAACAATGTTAGGAATGGCATTGAATAAATCATCATTTATGAGATTAGACTCCTCCACACTATCAGAATAAGGATAGTCAGTGAGAGCATGCTTGAAGAATTCTACAACAGACTGACCAATATCTTTAGAATCAGTGAGCCAATCATTACCACACTTTATTCCTTTAATGGTATTTCTCCTTCTTTTCTTTTGGACAAAGCTTTGATAGAATTTAGTGTTTTTATCACCATCAATTATCCAGTTACAGTAACACTGCTACCTCCAATAAACTTCTTTCATTATATGAGCTTTAATTAATAAATCATTAGCTTTGGAAAGATCACTCTTGGACTCAGAAGGTTGAAGATTTTGATGATTCAATTCCTTGACAATCACCTCATCTTCTAAGATTTGAACCTTGCTGAAAATATTACCAATGATAGTTGTGTTCCAAGTAATCAAACCTTTCTTAAGCCTTTTAAGTTTATTCCAGAGAAAAAACATAGGATCACCAACCAATTCCTGGTTCCAATTATCTTCAACAAAAGGTAAAAAAGAATCCTCCATGATCCACATTTCGTGAAACCTGAAACTTGATTTAACTCTAGCAACCTCATTAGATAAGGATATAACAATTGGCATATGATCAGAACCCATTCTTGCAAGATGAAATATCTTTGTACTAGCAAAACAATTGGATCATTTACAATTAATTAAAACCATATCTAATCTCTTCCACTTGGAACCATTAGACCAAGTATATTTCGAACCAATATAACCAGCATCCTCAACATTACAACAACTGATCATATCATTAAATTCATTTGTATTATTAATACAGAAAGTACTACAGCCCAGCTGCTCCTCAACAGAGCTAATAACATTAAAATCTCCACAGATAAGCCAAGCCAAATCATTATTAACATTGCTTTTAAGGAAATTCCACAAATCAATTCTATTAGATCTTTGACATCTAGCATAAACCACATTAATCATAACCTGATTACTATCATTAAAAAAACTAACCTTAAGATTTAAACATTGACTAAGATCATTTAAGATAGTAACAGAGATGTCATGCTTCCAGAAAATCCAAATTTTATTAGTTATATTGTTAGCAAAATTATCAAAACCTAACTTGGAAGCAGCACTACCTCTAGTATTAATATTAACAAGAGGTTCTTGCGCATCAATCATTTTGACTTTATGTTTCTTAGCAAGAAAATTGAGCCTACGAAATGAAGCTTTATCCTTGATACAACGAATGTTCCAATTAAGAATACTAATCATTAAGAGAGTTAAGAGATTTCGATTTACTTGTACTCGTAAATTGTAAAGCTTTAATAATCTTGCTTCTTGTTTTAGTCCTTTTCTTGGCTGATTTGATCTTTTTATCAAAGATCTCCTTAAAAATTTCCTCTTCTACTTCATTAACCTGACTTTTATCACTTTGTCGATCAGCTTGACTGAATCCATTCACATCATCAACTATCAAATTTCCTTCTTCTTCTGTTATATCAACATTCCCTTGATCTTGAATGTATTGCTCTTCTTGATTAGTTTTCTAACTAGTTCCTTTGAAGAATTCAGGAGGCTGAGATCAAAATTTGTATATAGGAGAGTTCTGCAGACTTCCTAACCCATCTTTAATCGAATCATCCCCATCAGACATCATATTAACATACTCATTATTATTTGTTATTCCCATAGCTAACGATTGAATAACCTCAATTATTTCACCTTGCTCAGGCGTCTTAAATCCTACTGATTCATCTACCTAGATCTTTTTATGATCTTGAGTATTTCTTGGCCTTGTTATAACTGATTTAAATTTATTAACCTTCTCAACTGTTTCCATCATTTATCTTTATGATCTTGACTATTCATTTGCCTTGTTATAACTGATTTAACCTTCTTAATCTTCTCAACTGTTTCAATCATTTGATCTTTATTAATTTTGTTGCACTTCTCCTTGCTATGACCAAGATGAGAACATTTATTACAGTATAGTAGAAGATTCAAATATGCAATATTAATCCAATAACCATAATTATCTCCGAATCCAATCCAAACATCCGTTTGGAGTTGAGAAGTAACATCAACCTCAACAAGCGCTGAGCACGAAGAAAATAATCAGTTCTCCCCTGGAATTTTAATCACCAGTGTCTCACCTATTAATGCAGCAATAGATTTAACCACATTTGCATCATAAAGATGTCCTGGCAATTCAAATTTTATCCAAACAGGGGCGATAGGACTTTCAATGTTTAAATCACCAGCCCATTTCAATAAACGCATCATAGAAGATCCTACAGTCCAAACTGCTCTATTCCAAATCTTAGGATAATCATTTTTTGAGTCTAACGAGCACTATATGTCTTGAATCCTAAATCTTATACCTATATGCCGCTTCAAACTTAAAAGAATCCAGAAAGTGAGCAAGAACATTTCTTTTAGGTAAATCATGAGTGAATTTACCAAGTAAAGAATGTTTAGACCTAGCCTTCAAGATATGAAGAATCTCCTCACTGTACTGAATTGAAAGATGATCTTTCTTAACTTCAGAGAATTCCGGTTGAAAGTCCAATTTTTCTTCACTTATCAAGTTCGTTTTCACAACTTCTACATAAGAATACGATTTCTCATCTTGAATACGTTGATTTGCACTTAATTTCTCCATCAAAGCAATAATTTTGAATCAATCCCCTGCTTCTCAAACTTGCCATGACTTCTGGAAAAAAAACTCAGATTTCTAAATAAAGAAATAAAAAAAAAACTATAACACTTAATATGGAATGATGAAGGAAGCACACTTCTGAAAGAACTCAGAAGAACCTTCCCGGAGAAGGAAGCCGGAGACGGCCAACCTTCAATTTGAAGAGACGCTCTGTTTTTTCAATCTTGAATTTTTTTTAGGAGGTTAACTTATATCTTGATATACTTTAATACAAATATTTTTTTAGAAATGGACGAAATTCAAAAGGTTTTTTTATTATGAGTAAGTAGTTGCCAAATCATTAATTTGAGAGTATTTAATTTAAAGTACTTTGACATTCTATTAAAATGATTAAATGAGCGGCTTTGTTAATTTTTAAGAAAATAATTAAATTGGCTATTTTGAAAATATTTATTTTAATTTTAGTTATTTTAATATAATTTAGAGTACGGGTAAATTGAGATAAGTTTTTGTAGGGTGAAGCTATTTCCTCCATCATATTTTTTATTTCCTTCATGATTTGAAAAAAACTCCATGCTGTTATTTGCTCCATAAAGAAAATGACATATTTACCCTTCTACCCATTTATTCTACCTTTTTCATTTTCAAAAACACCAACATAATAAAATTTCACCAAGATGATTTTTTTCTTATTCATAAACCTTATTCGTAAAAGTACAATTATATTGTAAATTTGATTAAGACATAATTGCTTGATTACCTTTATTAATAAAAAAAAAGACAACCATTTCGTCTCACCCCACCACCCAGACAAACCTAATTCAATTTTTATACGTCAGTTTTCAGTATAAAGAAGAAGCGTCTTCATTGATTTACTGTTCTCTCTCCAGAACCCAGTCATGTTAAACACAGTGTAGTTTACATTTCATATATTTTTGAGGAAAGTGTCTAATTAGCTTAATGGTTGGAATTTCATTATGTTCTGTTCTATTATGTTCTAAGAAGCAATCAATTTTGTCTAAGAAGCAATCGATTTTGGTTCGATTTGGCTGTTTATATTATGTTCTGCGGTTTCTTTTAAGAAGCATGTGTTTCCGAGAAGCCATCTCGGAATCACATGCTTTTTTTAACTGAAAAATATGTGATTCCGAGATGATGTCTCGAAATTACATGTTTTTTAGTTAAAAAAAGCATGTGATTACGAGATGGCTACTCGGAAACACATGTTTCTTTAAAAAAACAACAACAGATAGCTTAGTACACCAAAAAGGAATTCAATTAATAATATTAAATTATAATATAATGTTGCGAATACTAAGAGAGTAAGAAAGTGATATACAGTGAGAGTGAGGTGAATAATAAAAAGATAAATGGAATCATTTGAATTGAATTATTTATATTAAAGATGACCAGAATTATAGACTCACGGTTAGAAGTGGTGTGAGAGAACTGTAAATAAATAATAGATTTGGGTCTCGATCAGGTCTCTCAAAGTTGTAGTTAAAGAAAACATGATTAGTATATTTTCTGTTACATTTTTTTATCTTTTATTTAACTTGTGAAAATAAATTTTGAGCTTGTTTAGTTTTTTTTTTCTGACTCTTGCATGGAATAATGTTTAAAAAGCAGGTCAAAAAGGCCTTTAGGGAAAGATTTGCTCGTAAAAAATGCACCTAGTATTTTTGTTTGCTTTGCACTGAAATTGATGGAAAAATGTGTTCCTGTTTCTTGCAAGGATATTATCACCTTAGAAAAGCTAACAAAACTTGTTGAGGAAGAAGAAAAATAAAAACGTGAAAAAGCGGAGCTAAAGAAAAGGAGAAACAATTGCGAAGAAAGAAAAGTGGGGTTATTACCCCGATGTGCCAATCATGGATGATACTAGTATAGTTGTTACTTAATCAGCTGAGGAAAATATACTTTAAGTCTAGAATCATGATTTAACTTCCAAGATTTTGAGTAAAAGTCTCGTCTTCTCAATGCGGTACCCCCAATAACTATTGAGTGCAGAAAAGGCGCCAACAAGCAAGACCAACATCAAGGCGTCCACGCGAATGAATGATAATGTTCAGAAAATTATTTAGTTTGTTACTTCTCAATGTCTACCTTCCCAACATTTCCGCAATATTACTTATGTCCCGCTTCTATTTGAAGACCAAAAACCTGACAAGACCACATGATTTGCAGATATTACTGTTTTTGTAATACCTGAGAAAATGTGTGAAGCACATCGATCAAAATTTAAGTCTAAGGTTTGGAGAGTAACAAATGAACTCAAGCCTTAAGTTGCATTAAAAATGGCTGGTGAGAAGGAGATGGAGCTAACAAAATGCTTGAATACGACTAAAAAAGAGATTATGTATAACTTTTCCTTGAACAAGACACCTAGTGTGAAAGAGATTTTTTTTCTCAATCTCCTTTAGTAGATTACTTTACGTGTTCTTCAGAAGAATCATAAACAATTGTTTCTTTATTAGGTTATTTTAGAACACTCATTGCATATTCTTCCATCCTTTTGCACTTGAAACACTTAATATAACGAGTTCCGGTTGATAGATTTCTCTTTGTTATCAATAGTCAATTGATTCCAAATTTTTTATTCACTTGGACAACTTTCTTGTTTATAACCGGTTTTCTCCTCTTTCGAATAACTTGGCTTCTTTTTGTTATTACCCCTCAACCATAACTTGATTTTGAAGAGATTTTTTAGCTTGTTGTTCGAATAACAAAGCCTTATGTAGTATCTCTTCTAGTTTAACATAATGATGAGTTTCTAATATGTCTTGAATTTCTCTATTTAAACCTCCAAGAAACCTTGATATTGTTGCCTCTTTATCGTTTGAAATATCAGCACACAACATTAAGATCTTCATTTCCTGATAATACTCTTCAACAAATCGACCTCCTTGTGCTAATCTCCTCAGCTTTAGATGCAGCTCAGGGTGGTAATGACTAGGGACAAATATTTTCCACATAATGGCTTTTATCTCGATCCATGACTCTATAGCAGATTCCCTCGTATGCCTTCTTAAGATAACTAGTTGATCCCACCAAGTAAGAGCATAATCATAAAACTCAGTAGCAGCAACTGTTACTCGATTGATCTCTGTGTAGTGTTGAACACTAAAAACGAGTTCAATCTTCTTTTTTCCATTCCAAATATGCATATGGATCGTTCTTCCCATGGAATGGTGGAATATAAATCTTGAGACCTCCAAGAGTACTACGCGTGCGTTTGGTGCCCTCTCTTGCACGTCTATGGTGCCTTCTTAGGCTTTTTCGAGATGAATTGCTCACGTGTTCATAATATTAATCACCTCATTCATTTTTAAATAGTTGAGGATGTTCACAGTGTATTCTTGGATTGCTTTGTCGTGAACGGTTCTGCTCGTGATCCGTGGTTTATTAAAGCTCTTGGCGAAATACATTTAACTTGGTGTTTATTAAGTTAGTCATAGCTTCAATGAGAAGCTTGTTGTTATTAAAGTGACTGTTTTCTACTTTATTTAGACTAAACATTCTTTTTTACAAAACAAAAAAAAAAACAAATCACCAGCAACATACCCTTGGAAATTTCGTCAATATATTTTAAACCTTAGAACATATCAAATCTTTTTTATTGCTAGGAACATGAAGAGGCAAAACAATACCTAAAACGATTTTCATTAGATTTAAAATTCAATGAACTATAAGTAGGGTGAAATAGATCAGAATTTCGTGATTTAAAATGAAATCATCAAACTAAACACTCAACTCACTACAAAAATAGTGATAATATAAAATAGATGACGAAAAATTAATAAAAACAACCTTCATCGAATGATAGAGCAAACAACATCCGAGCAGATGGAATCGATGAAGATACGCAAATAATACCAACCCGAACTATTTATTGTATCTACACCAAGTGGATTCAAGCTACACATCAATATAGCAACTAATATCGAATGACTGAGGCCAAAATGAGGCGCATCGATGTCATAGCAAGATAATTGATGACCCGTTAGGAAAAAATGACACTGGTAACGATGTTTAGGAAGACGACAAAGGACCGAAGCCATCTTATGGAAAATGACAGAGCAGATTCCTTACTAAGTAGAGGTCGTGTATTATGATACGACGAACCGAGCAGGTTATCGAGCGACACAGAAATGGAAACCAACAAGAGTCACCATCAAAGGTAAATACAATTCAGTCTTTAACCGAGTAGAAGTCATAACTGAAGAACATATAATCACCGACCAGATGTATATCAACAAAACCGATCGAGATCGGCAATCAAGACGAGCGACTAAAAAAATGGTTGTAATCAACTTAAAGTTGGTTAACTAGTCAACCCATATAACGCAAAAGGACTAGAGTAATAGCCGTAATTTTAGAGTTTTTAAAATTAACTTGGGTTTACGTGCATAATTAGTGGAGTCGTGTAATAAGTGGAAATTAGAAACTGCTATGAAACTGTATTTACAATCTGCAAAATATGTATATTTTCTTCCTTGATCAATAAAATTTATACTTGGCATTACATTTGTTATATTTTCCTATAACCAATTTGGTGTCGTATGTGGGTACGTCTAACAAAAACACTTAGTAGTAAGATTTTCCAACCATGATAGTAACAAAATCAGGGATCAAAACGGAAGTTCCGAAACAAAGTGAGGCGACAGATCACTAAGGAAACGCGGCGAACCAATTGGCTAGGCAGATTTATTTGCCTCATGTGACTACCATAAATCCAGATATGGAGGAGGCAACTGACGTTGAAACAGAATCTCAAGTTGGTCAACGAACAGTCGCTACCGGACCAGAGACTATACCGCTCGCCCCAGAAAACACTATTGGTCCAGCTTTGTAGAAATTAGTGGGCAGTAACGTGACAGTCACGCCAATAGTCGAGCACTTGCAGTAACAGCTTCAACACCTACATCAGGAACAAATAGTATAGCATGCAATCGAGATGGCAGGGAGCAGGCCACTCACGCTACTATAGCAGGACTGAACGATGTACTACACGCATTGATGACCAAGGTGCGAGGAACTAACCGTGAGGGGCATCGATCAGGGCCAGATGCCAGTCATGCTAACTGGGGGGGGGGGTATTGCTCATCCAAGCACAAAGATATAGAAGAATCAGAAGGAGAAAAGGGTGACAAAAGACGCTCTAAGGGAAGGAATCACGCCCATATGGGGAAAACCATGCTCTAAAGAGGGATCAAGACGACAACGACGTACAATAGGATCAAGTTTGACCAAGAAAGTCCACCTATGTTCTAAATGAGTCACTGTTCATAGAGAAAATTCTTTAGGCTTAGCTCCCTAGAAAGTTTGACTCATTCATAATGGAAGCGTATTACGGTACATGGGATCCGGAGAGGCATCTGTAGTATTTTTGTAATATGATGATGGCGTTTAACATGGACGATGTTATGCTCTACCAAGACCTATCCATGACTCTTAAAGGTAATGCGATTGAATGATTTAGCAGTCTGTCTAAGGGGTCTATTTATGATTTTGTAGGTTTATGCAAAGCCTTCCGAGAAAGATTCGTATGCAACAAGACTCTCTGACACGAACGAGATTTAGATATGAACCTCTACTAAAGACTAAGTGAGTTGCTAAAAAGTGATGTTAAGCGATTTGTTCATACTATGAATGCTTTACCAAATTTTAAATATGAATGTCCCTTCCCTCAAAAGAGGCCTCAATCAACAAGAGGAACTTTACGTCGATCTAATAAAATTCCAGGTAGAAAAGATGGGAGATTTGCTAGCCCGAGCGGACCAATTCATCAGAGTGGACGGTGCTAGAAAAGGGGATTCTGCAGAAAGGTATACTTTTGACCCAAAAAGAGGATCGTATGATAGGAAAATGATGGATGATGGGCATCACCGGGAAAACACTCGAAAACAAATGCATTGTGAGAATCCGTCCAGACGTTTCACCCTATTAACCGAGACCATCTCAGTTTTTTATGACCGAACAAACGGACGGACAAGATACTAACCCCATTCGGTTATGAGTCCACCTGGTTTTACGAGGTCAATGAGACACTTTTACTCCTATCACAATAACCACGATCATCCTGCTGATGAATGTTGGCAGCTCAAAGAGAAAATTCGCAGGTCGATAGATAATAATGACCTCATCCAATTCTTTAAACAACAAGATCATCATCGCCAGCCCGAGTAAAGGGACAATACACATACAGTCAATGAAGATAGACCTTATAAATATAAGTATATAGATGTCGTGAAACAACAATGGCTATTTACCATTGGCGGAGTACATTCCAAGGTAGCGAGCAACTCAAAATCTAACAAAACAAACAAGAGCTAATCATGAAATACAGGCGCTCGAAGCTACATCCAACCACAATTATCGAGACCGTGTTGTTGACCTTACGTTCAATGATGATGATTTAAGAGGGGTCACCACAACACATGAGGATGCATCAACGGTGAACCTAGATATCAGAGGAGTAATGGTTACTCGGGTCTTGGTTGATTGAGGCGGTTTAGCCAATATCATCTTCAAAGCCAACTATGATCGTAAGCAACAAGTTCCACCCCACAAACCCACCCAGCGAACCCTAGTAGGATATGAAGGCAAAACGTCTTATTATGTGATGGAGATCGAGCTTATGGTTACAGTCGGTTATGGGGCCACAAAAAAAAAGACATTGTTCATGATCTCTGACGCACCCAGCTCCTAACATGCAATTATTTGGCGGTCGTGGCTGCATCAGATAGAAGCCACTCCATGTACTTTCAGAAAATGTATTAAATACCCACTTGGGAACGTAGTTAGAATCATCAGAGGTAGTCAACGAACTACTATAACGTGTTATGTAGTTACAGTTGATCCGATTAAGCCTCTTTGATAGCAATTAATTGGCGGGGAGTGAGTGAAGAAAAGCACATAACACTACCTTTGCCTGATACAGTAGATGACCCTAGAGAAACTGAGCAGCCCAGCATTGACTCTATAGACTTGGTTGAGGAGTTAGTGGTCGAGGGCCGAATCTTACAAATAGGTAACAAATTGAATTCAACCTTTAAACATTAATTACTTAACATGTTAAGACAAAACTTTTAGGTTTATTATTGGGACGGTAGTGGCATATCAGCGCTGTACCCATCTATAATTTTCCACAACATAGTAGTTGATTCATATGCCAAGCCGGTGCGGCAGAAGCGACGATATTTTTTGATTGAGAAACAAGAGGCCATAAGTGACTAGGTAAATAAGTTATCTCGGCTTGGGAATATTCGACGATCTCGGCATCCGATCTGGGTCGCCAACGCAGTCTTAGAAAAAATAAGAGAGCCAATGGTGCATGTGTGCTGATTTCACTGATCTGAATCAAGTGTGCCCAATGATGCTTTCCCTTAGCCCCGTATCGATTGATTGGTGGATTTTGCATCCGGCTGTGAGTTCCTTTCATTCATGGACGCATACTCTGGCTATAATCAGATATGTCTTAGCCTATCGGACCAAGAACACAAATGTTCCAAACCGAGCGCGGCCTATACTTTTACACTGTGATGTCATTCGGCAGATTGACTAAGTGGAGCATTGCGTTAGGAGAATATAACATCAAGTTTGAACCAACCACTACAATTAAAGGGTAAGTTATCGCCGATTTCCTTACAAAATTCTCCTCGCCTCGTGAGGTGCCTTCTCAGAACCAACCAACACGTCCGACTGAGCAAATGGAATGGATAGTCAAAACCGATGGGGCTTCGAGCACCTTAGGAAGAGTTGTTGTTGTCATACTAAGCTACCTATAGGAGATAAATTGCGTAGGCTATCCGCTTCAACTTCCTAGTGACCAACAATATAGCGGAATACGAGGTAGTGATATGTGGTATAAAGCTAGCATTATTTTATGGGGACCGAATTCTTCACATCCATTTTGATTCGTAATTGGTCGGAAATCAAGATAACAACACATATGAAGCCAAAAAAGAAGGGATGTGTGGATATCTGACAGTACGCAAAGAATAATAGTCCAAATTTTCTAAAGTTACGTATGACTATGTGTCACGCCTGGATAATTATGCAGCCGAAAGCCTAGGTAAAATCGCAGCCTTAGGAGACCATCCACTCGCCCTTACACAACAAGTCCCGACCATCTAGATTTTTACTCAGAGTGACACCATCTGCACAAGTAAGGATCCTGGCGACTAGAGACAACCTTATTTTTTATACTTCCAATCCAACACTTTGCCAACCGACAAGGTTGCTGCTCGGGCACTTCATCTACGAGAAGCCAAAAATTACATTTTGGACGACATCCTATATAGGAAAAGCGCAACACGACCACTTCTCTATTGCTTTGATCAAGTGAAAGCTACATTAGTTCTGCACAATCAACACGTTGGTGACATTTGGGAACATTGTGGATATCGCATCCTTATTCACCATTTTCTGTTAGCAGGATTTACTGGCCGAATCTAGCCAATGATGTCGAATGACTTGTTCAACAGTGCCAACAATGCCAGCAATTCTCTAACACTGGTCCCCTTCATGTGAGCCGATGCAGGTCATTGTTGTCTCCTACCCATTTAACAAATGGGGCATCGATCTAGTAGGACCACTCCCTATGGAAACTGGAAAGCGACAATTGTTTATGGTTGTGGTGGATTACTTCATTAAGTGTGTGTAAGCCAAATCACTCTCCCACACTCGAGCCTAGGAATTCGTGATTTTATTCACCATCAAATTTTGGCTCGACTTGGGATACCTCGCATCTTGATAACGGATAACGGACCTTAGTTCCAAAATATCATGGTCGCAACATTCGGCAAGCGTTATGGAATTAATCAGCACTTCTTCACCCTTGCTACCCTTAGGCGAATGGGCAGGTGGAAGTCACCAACCGAACCATCCTGAACGAAATCAAGAAGAAACTCCTTTCACCCTCGTTTATGGAAGTGTAGTCGTGGTACCAACATAAATTATTATCCCAAGTCGATGGATCGCCAACTATGTTGAAGCGAGAAATATTACATAGGGAGTAGTTAGTGTGGACCTTGTAGACGAGAGGCGCGATAAAGAATGTGTGCGATCAGAGCATTACCCAAGCCTGATGCGAGAACGCTCTAATACCCGGCTCAAACCCCACAATTTGCAAGTAGGAGACATGGTTATGAAGAAGATTTTCTAAGAATCCGGTGATAAAGCAACTGGAAAATTAGAAATGAATTCGGAGGGGCTTTACACCATTATCTTCAATGGATACAGTGGAACATACCACCCTCGCCGATGCAGATGGCCATGCCCTGAAACACTGTTGGAATATCATTCACTTAATGATGCATTGCCAAGCATTGTAATTTAGAAGATGCTCTCTCTTTCCCCCTCGATGGCGCGTGATGTTATTTTTAATGAGGAATCGTATTTCCGAACCTTTACTTCAATGAAATTTTACCATTTTTACAAATGCATGTCCTTGTTTTTATGCTTTCTCCCTCCTTATAATTGGGAACGGGTCAATGACCACCCGTACGGGCTACGCAACGGACCATACTGAGTCTAGACTATTGAGTCAATTAATATCAACGGGCTAATTGACCACGCTTATGGGCTATGTAAGGGCCATATTGATCCCAGTACCTTGTACATGCTATTAATAAGTAAGCTCATCTAGTATTAAGCCCTGATTGGGCCACGCAATTGGTCGAAACGGCTGCGCCGCGAATAAGCTTAAGAGCAAGTCCCCCTCAAAGGTACGCAATGAGTCGTACTAAGCTCGACTATGTAAGGATCTCTTATAGTGTAATGAAAATTAATAAACACATGTTTCTCCATAAAGACAGATCTCCAATAACAAAGAGACAACGAAACTGAGCAATAAGTTAGTCAACTTTATCGCCACAAAGAACATAGAGCATACATAATGGTTTTTATGACCGTAACTACACAAAAAATAATTAATTCTTTAACATATAAAGCCAGTTAAGCATCATGTATTATAGGTATATTATAGGTAGGGCATTGACCCCGCGGCTACAACATCATCTATCAATCAGATTAGCCTCAAGTGGTTTCTTGAAACCCTGTGCAGCTATCTAGGTGGACCCCTCGCCCAACTCCTTCTGTGAATGCATCAACACAGAGGGTGATGTACTCCCCACTTGTGGTCGCCTCTCGACAAAAATAGTTTTTTCCAACGATCCTAACTTCAAGCTCGGGTTGAGCACCAAAAGCTCCGCCAATGTCTTTTGTTGATTTTTTGTTATAATTTCCATGACAACCTCCATTAATTGCCTCTTGTGCTCTTCCAAATCAACCTCTGTCTTATTCAGAATTTGCTTACGTTGATGCTCTATTTTTATCTTTAGGTCAGTAGTAGTAGCCATTAACTTCCCATTTTCTACTGTCAGCCCAACAATGCGTTCAACTCGCTTCTCCATCCTTTGAACCCGTGCCATGTTCTGTGCAAACAAACCCGCACTTTGGGACATTAGGTCATCATTCCTCTTGATAAGCCTATTATATTGAGATATCAGCGTCGTGTTTCACATGGTCAGCTCTTTACATTTTTCCTCACACGAATCTCGGGCACCTTTGATGAAGGTCAATTCACGACAAAGATCATCGCTTTCCTAATTTGCTTTATCGTTTCATGCTTTAGTTGACCCACACACATTCTTGAACCGAGCGAGCTCGATAGTTAAGCCTTTTACCGACCCAAAGAACATCGCATTATGCTTCCACATCTGGATAATTTGGTAGTTCACACTCGGTATACGCCGAAAAGACAATACAATAGATTTGTGGTGCATCCACATTCACAGTAAGGTTAGTATCCTCTTTTTGTTTATTTTTAGTAATATCTACATATAAGCATAAAGTACCTCGAGGGAGAGCTCCAACTGCCTTTGTAATATCTCGCTCATTGTCATTCTGTCATAAAATGAAAAATCTGGACATAGTTTGAGTTGCTCGAACATCAACACTGAATGGTGCGACATTACAATATTTGGAGGGGGAGTTCCTCGGTTTTTTTATTACCTCAGGTTGCCTCAGTTCTTATTTCATTTTCAGGAACTAGTTTTGGCCTCAAAATATTTACAAATGGGGATCCCATGCCTGCCCCCTTTATAAAACTATAATAGGGCGCACATCACTATTTTCTCCTCAAGAAAATTCTCTATCATTCAAGATATCTCCTCAAGAATTTCTTTTTTATGCTCTTCTACACCAGTGCTTTCACCTACGTAGTTTAATTGACCCTTAACTCGGGCTTCATCAACCACTATTACTTCAGGGGCCTTCCCTTTGCTAGTATCCGCCTCAGAAACCCGAAGCATTTGTATCCTTATTTTATGGATCCAGACCTCCATTATCCTCTTCTTTATCAACGGACCAAAGTTTTCTTTTTTCTAATGGAATCACATCCACAAGCACGTTAGTTATTTTCAGAGGAGGTAATATATATCCTCATTCTCTTCATCATCTTCCCAGAGCATCGAGTACGCTCCTTAACCATTTCATCTCCTGATTGGGCATCGTTATCTTCATACCGACTACCATCGCTAACATTTTGTATAGTTAGCAGCTCTCCCTCCTTGTCGTTTTCCCTCGCAGGGGCGAGATATCTTCTGCATTCCTCGCTTTTCGACATTGGGTCACTGCCAACCATACCCAGTGCTACTACGATCATGGTATCTCTAATCCATCAATGCACGTATCCACTATGTTAAAGAAATTTCTCTGGTATCAGCCATCATCACTTTTCCGTCTTTGGCAATATCCAATTCAGGAATACGCCATAGCCCAGCTTTTAAGAAATTTATATGCGTGAACAATCGATATATGTCTTGAAATCACGTATAAGTAGCCAAACGTGATTACTTGAATAATGGATTTACAGCTTTTTTATATCCTTTATTTGCACCACTCATGATGGTTCCCTTCACCTACAAAATTAAACATACTTTATTTACCAACAATACTAGATCAATTAGGTTGAGAACCTCAAAATATTTCATCCTTACACTTGTCTTTCCACCGTCTTTCTAATTAAAGATTTATGACAACACTTTCATGCTCCCAATTCCATGACACAAATATAAATGTACTCTTCCATTTCTTATCCAAGTTCGGAAGCTCAACTATTTTCCTCACCCCAGCTAGTTAGGTATTAAAAATGGGGATTTCACAAACTTGGCTAAATCTACAACGACAAGTAAATCCGCTAGACAGACTGAAATACCCAATAAACGGGAGCTTAGTATAACGATAAGCAAGACTCTTCATCCATTTGCAACTAATTATGGTTGAGAGATGTCTATGAAGCTAAAAAAATTCTCGAATCAGAGAGGGTAACGACAACCGTAAGCCTCAATCAAACAAATAATGTATAAGTAGGTTTCATTTTCCGTTTCTTGATAGAGTTGCTTACCTGGCATCAGTACCCTCGCTATAACATCATTTGGTATCTCGTATCTAGCCATAAATTCCAGAAGGCCATCCTCAGTGAGATACCCATATTTTATGGTAAATCGAGAAAATAACTTTCTAAGAATGAAAGATCTCCATACTCTGATCATATTCTTTTGCTAGTAACCACTTTCTCCTTCTTCTTCTAATTATTATTTGGTGTCATCATGTCACTTGAACAACTGCAATGAGCCAATGGAACGAATACAAGAAAAGCAAATCATTGGGATAACTACCGTGGAGCAGCACTACCAGAAAATGAGTTTTTCCATTGTACGAAAGAATTAGGGCTAACACATCTACACCGAGTTAGGATGGTTTTAATACTAAACTACCATTTAAAATTATAAAATTAATCATGGAATACTACAAGTTTCAACATACCATTTTTATTGACGATTTTCTAGAATGATAAAAACGGTGATGAATATTTGCTTCAGTGAATAGTTGTTTTTCCCTTCCAAAAGTAAAGTGATTTTCAAAACAATGAAGGACTTTACAACCTTAGTATATTGTTTGTATTTGAATTGATTCTACACTACACACGTGATATGACAGCAACTATCACTCACAATAAATTACCAATCATATTTCGTTAGAATCCTAGCGATATTTTACATCATAGCAACTTCTGTATCAGAATCACCATTTCACACGCGCCGCTTGGTAACTGCCATGTGTCACACTATTGTAAGTTAAACTACTCAGTTATTACACACACTATGTCACCAGGCATACATCATACATGATTAGTTCAACATGGATAGTTTGACCTTTTTACCATCCACTATGCTCTATTTAAATCTTTATTCCATCGATTTTATGTTCTTAACATATAATCCACGGACTAGGGGGAGTCCTGATGAGAAAGCCTTCATCGACTGAAAGAGCAATAATATTTGAGCAGCTGGAATCGACGAAGATAAGCAAAAATACCAAATCGATCTATTTACTGTATAAACACGAGGTGGATTAAAGCTACGCATCAATATAGCTACTAATATCGAACGACCGATGCCAAACGAGGGGCATCAATGTACTAGCAAGATAACTGATAACTTGTCAAGAAAATACGACATTGGTGACGAAGTTAGAGAAGACAACAAAGGAGATCGAAGCCATGTTATCGAAAAGGACATAACAGATTCCTTACCAAGCAGAGGTTGAACATGAAGATACGACGAACCAAGCAGGTTACCGAGTGGCACAAAAATGGAAACTGAACAAGAGTCACCATCAAATGTAATTACAATTGAGTATTTAACCGAGAAGAAGAATAAAACCAAGCAAAAATCATAATTGTAGCAAATATAATCAACGAGCAGATGTTTATCAGCGAAACCGATTGAGATCGGTAATCAAAACGAGCGACTAAGAAAACAATTGTAATCAATTTAAAGCTGGTTGACTAGTGTAACGCATAAGGACTAGAGTAATGGGTGTAATTTTAGAGCTATTAACATTAACATGGGTCTACGTGCATAATTAATTGAGTCATGTAATAAGTGGAAATTATAAGCTGCTATGAAACAATATAAATAGGCAGACAATCTACAAAATATGTATCTTTTCTTCCTTGATCAATAAAATTTATACTTGGAATTACATTTGTTATATTTTCCCACAATATGATCATGCTATAATGGCACTCTAAAATGGGATATGGATAAGTTTGTAACCAAGAACCCAAAAAGATTCAAGGATCAAAGGATGTTGATCGATAGGTCGCACATAGGTTGTGAAAATCTCTCTAATATTCCAAATCATCTTCCTTTGGATGTGACACACTAAATTAAGAACATGTTTTCTTATGGATGTTATACACCACCAAGAGAAGAGCAAAACTTAAGAAGTTTCTTAGAATAAAAGATAGTCTAACATTCAAAATATGAGTACATAGTTTTTATAGAAGAAAGAACAAGCCTTGAACATAATTTGGATGTGTTGGAAACATAATGCATATGTTGAACACAACTAAGGATATTCTAGGAAATAGAATGCATGACTTGAACACAATTAATGTTTTAATATAGAAAATACAAAGTATTAATGATAAAATTTTGAAATGAGATTCTTCTCTCCTCCGAGGACGTGGCTTTTTTTGTAAAAGGTTCGTGGGAAATTATCCCAACAAATAGACAATGGTGAAGTGAAAAAATTTCCTCATTAAAAACCTTTTCAATAAAACCCATTGAGACAAAACTTAAACAAGGGAAAAGACTACAATCGAGACACTTTCTAATTTGTTGAAATTAATTAGCTTGAATTACGACCAAAGTGGTTTGACAAGTTTTAACTCCATACTTGTTGTTCTGATAACATCGACTCTCCATTTGATTAAGAAATCCTCTTACAGCTTGGTAAATTTGTTTTGCTCTTGATCGAGTTATTGGACCAGCCTGTAAAATAAGAACATAACCAGCTTGAAGCTCATCATCTTATTCAAGTTTCTTATCTGGTTCTTGTACATTTCACATTCTAACCTGTTTGTGTAATCTAGTGTTACATCACTAGTGGCGAGAGTATATATACCATGGTAAAGAACTAGATTCAACTACTGATCGAAATAAAATGAGACACAAACTAGAGCGTATGTGGAAACACAAATAATATAGAATAGATACCCACCGGTTTCACTCTGATAAAGAAAAAAGGCTTTCACTCTAGAAACGAGGGTTCTATGAACTCACCTGAGTCAACTCTACCTAGTAAAAATTTGCAATCACCAGCACCGACTATTAATGGAAAATGCAGAAGGAAAAAATGTCCCAAATGTCTAATTTGTCTTCTCCTCTATGCTCAGCTGGCTACATCAAACGAAGTAGTAGATTCACTTACAGTCATTTGTATATATCCACCCTTACGACAAGAAAAACAAACACCACTATGTTTCTACATGCTTTTTACCATTAACATAGTCACCTACGACATTCAGTAAATTCTCTAAGACAAGGTTTACGACATCTACAATGTAACACTATCACAAGAAACAAGTACGACTATATATAGTCTTTATTTCATCCTTCATCAAAGACTAGGGGGCTACTCATCCATATCTAACAAAGAATCAAAGCATACCGAAGAAGCATGTAACATCATAGCAGCCTACAAATGTTTATCTATACTATTTTCCTTTGGAAAAATAGAGTTTTTTTATCCTCAATGGAGGTTTTGGCTGGCAAAGGTTTTAACAAAGTAGGAACAATTAATTACAAACCAAGTTGGAGACGTCTCTCAGAACAGTTTGGCTAGGAAAATCAACATAACTAGGTTGTAAGTCTTTTCAAAGTATAGCCGACATGACTACAATAATTCTTCGTTATGATACACGACTCCTCAACTAAAAAGAGAAATGAAAATAGAGCTACAATAATTGATAATAATAATAAAAAGGCAAGCTCCCTCAAATATGAAGAAGAGTAAGAAGATTACACAATCTGGATATTATATTCAACTAATATATAGTCCTTAAGTTTCACTACACTACATTCAAGGACTAGGGGGACTCATGAGAAGACTATATTTCTTATATAATATCCAAATAATTATAAATTATGATTGTAATTTAATTAGACGTTATATTATTGCACATTTATTATTTATATTTTGTACCAGATAGAAATAAAGATGTAGATAAAAAATTCTTCATAACTCCTATAAGTAGGAGTTGAGCTCGAGAGGTTTAGAAAATGATTATTTTATACAAAAATATTTTATATTACTTTTTTTTCTCTAAACAATTATGGTGTTTGTGGAGGATTTTACCGTATCACTATATTTATTTTTCTCAACATCTACATCTGTATACAAATGTATATGCATACATTTATATATACTATATTGATAATTAAGCATTCATATAATTCTTCCTTTTTTAGCTTTTTCCATGTTTACCTCAAAGTTATTAAACAAGCTTGAGCTTCTTTTAGTAGTTGGTTTAAAGTATTATATTGCATCGTCTATGTAGCTACAATATATGATATGATTAATATTTTTCTAATTTATATGTGTTGTATTGAAGTATAAAGTGTATCCCATAGGGGACTCCTAGTCCCACATTGTTAAGATTGAAAATAATTAGTGTATATAATTGTGAAACAACCTCAACTAATAAAAGACTTTTTAGGAGTACACCCAAAGAGAAAACTCGTGCGGGCCTATGAGCTCAAAACGGACAATGTCTTGCTAGTGTGTGAGATATGTTTTGCATTCTATGCACAAAAACAATTGGTATTAAAGCCATAAATGGCTTAACCGCCGAGAAAATTTGGATCCACAAAATGGCTTAAACGCCAAACATTCCACTGTGATTGATGTGATAAATTTTATGGGGATGTTGAAGTATAAACTTCACCCTATAGAGGACCCAAAATCCTACATTGTTAAGATTAAAAATAATTGAGTGTATATAAATGTGAAACAACCTCAACTATAAGAGGGCTTTTGGGAGTACACCCAAAAAGCAAACCCGTACGGGCCTACAGGTCCAAAGTGGACAATATTTTGTTAGTCTATGAGGTCCATTTTGCATTTTATACACCAACAATTGTTAACATTGTTTAGAAGCATTTTCTAATTGGTCAAACCTTCTTTATTTTCAATTGGTTCTTTGTGAGAATTTTGTGGGAAACTGTGTGGAATATTTTGGGAAACTGTGGGAAATTTTGTGGGAAAAGTCACAGTTCTCAGTTCTCTCGAGACGCTTAGATTACCTGTTATTTTTGTTTAACGTTTGTTAGCAGTTTAACGTGTGTCAGTAGTTTTCTATTTTGTATTTAAGGCATCTGTTACTAAATAAACGAATTAAGTTTTTTAATTTTCCAATTCGAGTAACCCATCTTCTTCTCTTTCATTTTTTTTTCATTCTCACCATTAAATCTTTGTCTTCAACACTAACAAATTGGTATCAGATCCTTTTTCTTAAGGGATTTGAGAGGTTAAAATGGAAAGATATTTCTCAATCGCTGCACCGCCAGTCTTCAATAAAGACAATTACCAAATGTGTGCAGTTCGTATGGAGAATTGCTTGGAAGCTTTGGATATTTAGGAAGAAGTACAAGAGGATTATGATATCCCTCTGCTTCCAACAATTGCTACTATGGCACAAATCAAAGCCCAAAAGGAAAAAAAAGACAATAAAATCAAAGGAAAAAACTTGTCTATTTGCGACTGTATCTAAGACGATATTCACATGAATAATGTCTCTCAAATCTTCCAAAGAAATTTAGGATTACCAGAAGGCTAACTATGAAGGAGATGAAAAGATTCGTGTAATTCCTAAATCATATTAGGGATTATGAGCTACAGAAGATGAAGGATTCTGAGTGCGTGAAAGAGTACTCTGACAAACTTCTCAACATTTCCAACAAGGTGAGAGTGCGTGGGTCTGAGTTAAAAGACTCCAGGAATGTTGAAAAGATATTGGTGATTGTTCCAGATAAGTTTGTAGCCACCATTACTACTCGGCAGAACACCAAAGATCTGTCAAATATCTCTCTCATAGAGCATTTAAATGCCTTACAAACACAAGAGCAAAGAAGATCTATGAGGCAATAAGGGACGGTTGAAGGTGCATTACCTGAAAAACATCAAAACAAAAACAGGTATAAAAAGAATACAACTTTCAAGTTAATGAGTGGAGATTCATCTAGAAATTTTCAAAAGAGAAAAGAAGCAGATAATCGAAAAATTATACATGTCTTACCGCCATTGTGAGAGGAAAGCTCATCCACCATACAAGTGTTGTAGGAGACATGATGCTAAATGCTCCAAATATAATCAACTCAGACATGAAGCTGTAATCTGCAAAGTCACAGGTCAGATACATGAAGCAGATGCATGGGTAGCTAATCAAGAAGAAAAAGAAGATAAATTGTTTGTGGTCACTTGTTTTTTAGGCAGAGAAACGAGTGAGAGCTGGTTGATTAGCGGATGTAGAAATCATATGACATATGATAAATATCTATTTGAGGAGTGAAAAGACACTGAAGTGAAGAGAGTGAAGATTAGAAATTGTGAACACTTCGAAGATAAGGGAAAATATACAGTAGCTATAACAAGCTATGAAGATACAAAATTTATTTCAGATGTTTAATTTGTACCTAAAATTGATAAAAATTTCTCAAGTGTTATTCAATTACTCGATAAAGGCTATAAAGTGTTGTTTGAGAATGATCATTTTTTTATCAAAGATGCTAGCGCCAAAGACTTGTTCAATGTCAAAATGAAAGGAAAAATATTTGCTCTAAATGCAATGGAGAAACAAAAATTACTTTCTCACGATATGTTAGAACATCATTCTAAACCGAGTTTTAGTGAACCATCTTATGGTGCCACTGAAATTCTTGTATAGGATAACAATATTAGTCTAACCAACTTGCATCACAAAGTCCATGATGCTGGTTATGGTTCTCATTTTGAGTCCTCACTGTATCTTTCTAATCAAATGTTTGGGGACTTTAGTCATCAAACATATTAGGGGCCGGTACTTTGAGAACAAATTGATGATGTCCATATAAAGGAGTCTTATCTACATTTTAACCAAAAATTGTCAGGTATTTGGAAATCCGGTGATAGTGTCAATGTTTTGACAAATGTAGGTATTAAAAAAGAAAATCATCATTCACTTTTATCTTCAGAAGATTCTGAAAAAGGAACTTTAATGGACAAACATAAGATTGGTGTAGATTTCAAGTTAGGTGATGTTATTGACAAACAACATGTGATAGAATCAATGAGTCTTGAGATTTTGGTTGAAAGAATGACATAAGTAAACATTTTTGCTGCTAGTGAAGGGCACAAGAATTCAGAGAAGAAGCCGAGAGAGCAAAAATGTTTAAACAGCTTCCAAACAAAGAGGAGTGTTAACATTGTTTAGAATAATTTTCTAATTGGTCAAACGTTTTTTATTTTTTTATTGGTTCTCTGTGAGAATTTTGTGAGAAACTGTGTGGAAGTTTGTGGGAAAAGTCATTGTTCTCAGTTCTCTCAACACGCTTAGATTACTTGTTATTTTTGTTTAACGTGTGTCAATAGTTTAACGTGTCAATAGTTTTCTATTTTTTATTTAAGACATCTACTACTAAATGAATGAATTAAGTCTTTTGGTTTTCCAATTCCAGTAACCCTTGTGCTTCTCTTTCATTTTTTTTATTATCACTATTAAATCTCTTTCTTCTACACTAACATGTTGCATACCACCGTTCCTATATTACATCATTAGACTTGTAGTAATGTCATTAAATTAATCATGTAAAATGATGGATTATCATGCCCTTAGGTTTTCGAGGTCTCTCCAATTTTTGTAGGTTGTAAGATTTATATTTTTAAATGAATATAATGTGTTTGCATATATCTACTACATCGTAGTAATACTTAATTAGTAGATCCTTTTGGTGTATATATAACAATGCATAATTGGCATTCTGATTTTCTTTAATTTTGTTTTTGGTTTCCTTCTGAATTTATTTGTTCCTTTTCATTAGCATAGATAGCCAAAGAAAGGAAATAAATGTATTGTTCTAAACAAACACAATTTCTTAACTTTTTAGGTCAAGGCGTCGTGATATTTTAACTAGAGCAGAAAAAATGATCGTAAATGGATTCTTATAATTATCTTGTTGAGAATGGATTCTTCATCGATTTTATGATATTAAATTTCTTATCATCATTATCTTGTTGAGAATATGGATACCACCTATTCCGTCTCCGTATATAAGTAAGAACAACTGATCTCCACACTAGTATGATATTGTCCGCTTTAGCACCCGAAAGCTGCGCAGTTTTGCTTTTGGTCCACTTCAAAAATGTCTCATACTAGTTGAGATATGTTCTTACTTATATATCATTTTTCCCATGTTTAACCGATGTGGGATGTGGGACTTTGGTCGCCACCTTAACAAATCCTCCTCTCGAACAAAGTACCACTTTAGCCTCCTTTCAATTGACTTCCATCTGTCCACTCCAATCCGGTTAGGACTACCTGAACCATAAAGGAACTATGGATGTTGCTACTCACCTCTTATTAGACCACCACTGTCTTGTTTCTTAGTGTCACTCCAATCAATTTCCACTCTCTTAATATACTCCAATCAAGTCACACTGCTTGATATATCACGGGCACTCCGAACTAGGATCTCTAGGGCAGATCATTCACCTTAAGCATAGCTACTAGTTCATCATGTCCGACGCTGAGAATTTCACCGATATCGTGTTCTATCTCAGCCTAGAGCTCTTATACCATTCGTTGAGAATATGGGTACCACATATTTCGTCTCCGTATATAAGTAAGAACAACCAAGCTCGATCTCCACACTAGTATGATATTGTTCGCTTTGGGCCCGAAGGTCCGCACGACTTTACTTTTGGTCCACTTCCAAAAGGCATCATCAGAACACTCAGGCTTACCTGCATCGGTTAAAAAGATGAACAATAGACACAATAGCATACGTTCTTGCAAGTCAAGATCTCCAAAATATAGCATTGTAACTCGTTGGGCATTCAACCACCATGAACAAGACTCGAACCTTCTTTTAAAAAAGACATTTTATTAAGTACACTTCACCTTCAAATTCTCCAATCAATTGAGTTGTCACCTCTGTAAACTTAATTATACTACGATCAGATCGACAAATTTAAGGTGGGTTACACATTCTCTCATATGTAGACTTGAATAACACATTTACAGAACTCCCTGTATCTATCAAAACACGTTGAATTCACTTCCAGATATATCTTCTCCTATAACCACTGCGTCTTCATGAGGACCATCTATTACCCTTAGATCATCCTCATTGAACTAAATAAAATGAGTATCATTCTTTCTATATAAATGAGTAGACATTTTTTATTCTATTTGAGTAGTCAAACTGACAACGTGCCTTTTCCTTGAACTATTAGGATTGCCAGACATAGAATCTCCCCCAAAGATTGCTAAAGATTCAAAATACTCACATAGGCTTCGTCCTCGTCCCTGCTCCACTGGTTCATCCATAACTAGTAAGATTAATTGATCTGAATTTGTGTCTAGATATTCCAAAGCTGCATCAAACTCATCACAATTAGTATGTAGAACTATCAGTGCATTTTCCTGCTTCGAATTTGGGTTAGCAGCTTGTTGTGTCGATGATCTTGGATCCTTAGATCCACTATTTTTCATTTTAACAAAAGCTGTCAACTTAGCATTCTCTATTAAAACCTGTATCTATATCTTTAAAGCTATAAAATCACCAGTGTCACGCCCAACATCATTATGATACTTGGAAAATCTATTATTGCGGTCTTCTATTGGTCTATTTATTGGAGCTGGATTTTTAAAGCTTACATGACCTTTAGACTTCTCTAAATAACAGCAACATTCTCAGACAAGTTAGCATAATATTCTAGCCTTATTCACTGATTTGGCTCTAGTGTATAATTTTTATTGTTTGTTGTTACTTGAAAAGAAGCCCTGCCATTGTTACTTGAAAAGAATCCCTCATGTCCTCGAATGCAAAGGTGTGTGATAGCTTTGATCACTAGGTCCTTGCTGTTAGTCCTTTTCTCACGCAAGTATAGCGGTCAAATCGTAGCAAGTAATAAGTAAGAAAGATCGTTCCCGCGAAGACTAGGTGTATAAGACAAGAATTCACTTATGCAACAACGTATGATTATTAAACTAATGCTTGAACGAGTAATAAAGTATGAATGTAACTAAACAAATCAACTAACGAGATTATCTAATGAGTTTTACTTATGCGAGAGAAAACATGGAACCCTAACTTCATTGTTTATTTTACTCAGAGTATTAATATGCTTAATCAATATGTAAGATAACTACGATTACTAATCAGATAACACAAAAGCAGAATACGCTACCTTTCAGTACACGTAAACCAAGCCACTTAAACAACCACAAAAGAGATAGTAGTTAAGCAGACACTGCATGCATGACAATCCTATATGTCTATATGAATTGAGGTACAATTGGTTTTAAGCACAAGTTACCTATTTCGATTACATAGGGTAATATGATATGGTTAATGACATATTACGAATCATGAACAATCACAATATGAATCATTCAAGAACCTATGCTAGCATGGCAAGTTCTAAACCCTTAAATCTACTTTCGCATTCATTAAAGATAAACAAACTAGATGTTCGCGACGCATCTAACGAAAAAACACAAACATACTAGGTAACCGATAAACATATCTCAAAAAAATCAATTAAGCAATAAACCCTAAATATAATTCAAACAAATCCGCTAAGGTTCCATGACAACGATTAGTTCATAATCGAACAAATCATCATCATGGATGCAAAAGTTAACATACTTATTTAGGAAAAATGTAAATAAACAAATAAATTTTTTAGAGAAAGTTAAACCGAACAAAAGTTTAGAAAAAATTAAACCGAACAACTGTGTGCCTCCTGTCGACTGAAAATCCAAAACAGCTGTCACCAGCTCCTCTGCCGATCGGAAAAATCGCCAATAGTCTTCTCTTTTCGTCTCTCTTTTGTATTTTGCCGCAAACTCAATCAGTGCCTCTCCCTTCTGTCCGTCTCTGTTATTTATAACTTTTCTCGTGAAAACTTAAGAAGCCCATTGCCTTTCTTTCTTTCTCCTGAGCTTTTAATTAAATGCTTCCGCTGGACCCACACTCATATAATTATATAGTATAATTATTTAATTCCTTCCTTTGTCTATGTTGAGGAGAATAGACCAATAATATTTCTTTTCCTTTTCTCGCTTGTTTTGAAAAAAAAAATCCAAAGCGGTTTTGTATTCCAAAAAAAATCAAATAACAAATCGTAAAATATTTATGTTAAATAAAATAATATTTTAAACAATATAGCTAAATAGTCATAGACCAATAATGTTTTTTTCTTAATTCAGCATTAATTTCACTTTATGCTTTGCTTTAATATTTTTTTCTTAATTTAATATTTTAAACAATATCTTAGAAAATATATTTTCCTTTTTTTTTCAACATTAATATATTTTTCAAGCATTAATATATATTTTTTTTGAAAATCACTCGTCATAATATATTTCAAGCATTAATATATATATATATATATATATATTTTTGAAAATCACTCGTCATAATATATTTCAAGCATTAATATATATTTTTTTTGGAAAATCACTCGTCATAATATATTTTCAAGCATTAATATATTTTCTTTTCTTTTCAACTGTTCCAAAATTTCCCTAAATACATTAATTTTCCAGTTTCTTCAATTTCAACCCCAAATTTATTAATATTATCACAATTTACCCAGAGCACAAGCGCCTTTAAGAATACTGGAAAAACACGTTAAAACTCAACGAATACTTGAGAACCGGTGACGATTTTAAGAATAATAGAAGCGTAATAAGTGATATGAAATGCACTTATCAAATCCCCAAACTTAAACTGTTGCTTGTCCTCAAGCAATGCAAAACAGGTTTAACAATTGATGCATGAATGCAACTGAATTTAAATGAATGCATGACGCAATGATCCCGAACGAGTAACCGTAACTAATTGAGCATAAATGCCTCAACGAATGTAATGACCTCGGAATGTGAAATAACTAGGTACTCAAATGTTAGCAATACAAGTGAAGAAGCGTGCGTGTGTGCTCAAACTCAATCGACATGTTTTTAGTACAAATTAATGGACCTTACTTGTTCTCATCATAATAATCACAAGATTAGAAACGAAATACAACCTAGATTCTTCATAGTCAAGTTACACATCCATATTTCTCCGGGGTTGTCAAAGATTTATTATGCTTTACTCTATATACAGACACACAAAGGCTTATTTGACCGTGCAATAGACGAGGTCCCTTAAAGACTTATACAATGGTGCCCATGTAACGAGCTTTAGGTTAGCGGATCCCAGACCGGAAAAGTCTTAGGTCACTAGGCACAAAGTCCCCTAGAACTTAATAACTCAAGTACCAAAGAGCTCATCCTAACCAATTTTTCCTTCTTCTTTTTTTGGTGTTTTTTTTTTGCAATTAGATTAGGAATGAGTGTGTTTCGCTCCATCTCATTCCACCCCTAGACTACTCGCAATACGCAGCCCCCAGCGAGAGGACGTACGTCGACGAGCGGCTACTTGCCTTTGACGCCTAACTGAATAATACGCATATTTATCTTTTAACTCCCCCAAACTTATCTTTTTGCAATCCATGAACTAATAAAGGATTAAGGTGTAATTCTGAACCTAAGCAAGGATTATGTATAACAATACTCAAGTGTGTCCGTAACTAGCATAAAAACAATCGATGAGTCTACATGTATTAATTGTGCTTCTACAACAAGCAAGCGAACTGACAAGAAACCTAATTAGATTTTATTCCTACTGTCATTCCAAAAAAATTTCATCATTGGCTACTTAAGTAGAAACATCAACTGAAGGGATCAAAGACGCGAAATGCATGAAAAAAAATACTATGTTAATAGACTAAGTCGATCCTAAACACAGTCTATATAATCATGGCATGAAAATGCAAATAAGCATGACTAACATGAATAACTACTATGATGAATGCAACTACAAGAAATTAAAAGATAAAAGAAACACTCCCCCATTCGTTCAGCAGTGTTGATTATTGTTTCTCAATGGGTTGCCTCCCACGAAGCGCTTGTTTAACGTCGATAGCTCGACGATACCTCTCGGAATCATATAGTGTCGAGGCTGATGCTGAATGCCTCACGGTTCTCCATATTTCCATAGTAATGCTTGAGTCGTTGACCATTGACTTTGAATACTTTATCTGGCGATTCCTCATAGATTTCAACTGCTCCATGTGGATATACTATCTTGACTTTAAAAGGTCCATACCATCTTGACTTGAGCTTTCCTGGGAAAAGCTTTAGACGAGAAAAGAAGAACCATTTGACCCGGCTCAAAAGCTTTATGTAGAAGCTTCCTATCATGCCATTTCTTGATTTTTTTCCTTATACATCTTCGAGTTCTCATAGGCTTGAGACCGAAACTCGTCAAGTTCATTCAATTGAAGCACACGCTTCTCGCCAGCTGCTTGAATGTTGAAATTTAACTTCTTTAAAGCCCATAATATCTTATGTTCGAGTTCTGCTGGAAGATAACAAGCCTTACCATATACTAACTAAAATGGTGACATACCAAGTGGAGTTTTGTAAGCCGTTCGGTATGCCCATACTGCTTCATCTAACTTCAGAGACCAATCTTTCCTTGAAGGATTCACCACTTTTTCCAAAATTCGCTTGATTTCTCGATTCGAGACTTCAGCTTGACCATTAGTTTGAGGGTGGTAAGCGGTAGCAAAACGATGAGAAACAACATATTTAGCCAACAATGCTGTGAACTGACGATTGCAAAAGTGAGTCCCTTCATCACTGATTATAGCACGAGGAGTTCCGAAGCGAGTGAATATTTGCTTACGAAGGAAATTGAGCACTACCTTAGCATCGTTAGTTGGGAAAGCTTTCACCTCTACCCACTTAGATACGTAATCCACAGCTAAGAGTATGTATAGATTGTTGCAGGAGGAAACAAATGGTCCCATGAAATCTATTCCCCATACATCGAATACCTCAACCTCAAGAAGCATATTAAGGGGCATCTCATTTCGCCTAGAAATATTACCAACCCTTTGGCATCGATCGCATCTACGAACGTACAGATGAGCATCCTTAAACAAGGTAGGCCAGTAGAAACCTGCTTGAAGAGCTCGAGCAGCTGTCTTATCCCCAGCATAATGTCCTCCATAAACCGTAGAGTGACAATCATGTAAAACTTTCTCAATCTCACTGTAAGGAATGCAACGTCGAATCATCTTATCAGCACACTGTTTAAACAAGAATGGTTCATCCCAAAGATACCATTTCACGTCATGCAAGAATTTCTTCCGTTGAGCCCAAGTAAAATATGAAGGAATCACATTGCTGACCAGATAGTTAACAAAATCAGCAAAGCATGGTACTTCTTCTTGAATCAGGAACAGCTGCTCATCTGGGAAACATTTGTTGATAAGAATTCCATCTCCCTTGTCTTTCTCATGTTGCTCAAGACGTGAGAGATGGTCAGCTACCTGGTTTTCAGTCCCCTTTCTTTCTTTAATTTCCAACTCGAATTCCTGAAGCAAGAGTACCCATCGAATTAAGCGAGGTTTTGCATCCTTTTTAGATAGCAGGTACTTGATAGCCGAATGATCCGTGAAAACCGTGACCTTAGCACCAAGAAAGTAGGATCTGAACTTCTCAAAACTATAGACAACAGCCAAAAGCTCTTTTTCAGTAACTGTGTAGTTTCGTTGTGCATCATTGAGGGTTTTACTAGCATAGTGAACCACGTGAAACACCTTCAGCTTCCTTTGACCAAGAACGACTCCCACAGCGAAATCACTAGCATCACACATCATCTCAAATGGTTCTTCCCAATTAGGCGCAGTGATGATAGGGGCTGAAGTCAACTTTTTCTTCAAGAGCTCAAAAGCAACGAAACACTCTTCAGTAAATCGAAAGGGAACATCATTTTCCAGTAGACTACAAAGTGGTTTGGTGATCTTTGAGAAGTCCTGAATAAAACGTCTATAAAATCCAGCATGACCAAGAAAACTACGAATTCCTTTTACTAAGATAGGAGGAGGAAGCTTTTTGATCGTTTCAAGCTTGGCCTTGTCTACTTCTAAACCCCTCTTATACACCTTGTGTCCAAGGATGATACCTTCTTGAACCATGAAGTGACATTTTTCCCAATCAAGAATGAGGTTTGTTTTCACACATCTCTCAAGTACTCTACCCAAATTAGATAGACAACCATCGTATGATTTCCCAAAGACCGTGAAATCGTCCATGAACACCTCCATGATATCACCAACCATATGAGAGAAAATAGCCATCATGCACCTTTGAAAAGTAGCGGGTGCATTGCAAAGTCCAAACGAGACACGTCGAAAAGCAAAGGTACCAAAAGGGCATGTGAAAGTCGTCTTCTCCTGATCTTCTGGAGCTATACAAATCTGATTGTATCCTGAATATTCATCGAGCATACAGTAATATTCATGACCCGCCAACCTATCCAACATCTGATCAATAAATGGCAAGGGAAAGTGATCTTTTCTAGTGGTCTTATTCAATTTACGATAATCCATGCAAATTCTCCATCTAGTGACTGTCCGAGTGGGGATGAGTTCATTCTTTTCATTTGTTACTACTGTCATTCCTCCCTTCTTTGGTACACATTGCACCGGGCTTACCCACTGACTGTCTGAGATAGGATAGATAATGTCTGTATCTAGCCACTTCAGAATTTCTTTCTTCACCACCTCTTTCATGATAGGATTTAGCCTCCTCTGATGCTCAATAGATGGTTTGCTCCCTTCTTCGAGCAGAATCTTGTGCATGCAGTAAGAGGGACTGATTCCCCTGATATCTGCTATGGTCCAACCAATGGCTGATTTGAACTTTCTCAGGACTCTCAATAGCTTTTCTTCCTCACTACCTGAAAGGTTAGATGCAATAATAACAGGTAATTTAGATGACTCTCCTAAGTAAGCATACCTGAGATGATCTGGTAGTGGTTTTAGTTTAAGTTTAGGAGCTTCTTCTAGCGAAGGTTTAAGCCTTTCCTAAGAATCCTTAAGATCACCCAGTCCGAGCGACTCATGTGGAATATTGAGCCTCTTTTGATACGGGGCTGCCTGTAGTAGTTGAACACATTCGGATATCTCTTCGTCTTCTAAGTCAGATTCACCATGTAGAACTCTGCCTAGAACATCTAAACTCGCATACCGATCCACCTCATTGCTGTGCAAAGAATCGATCATATCCAACCTGAAACAATCTTCATCCTCTGTTGGAGATTTCATAGCCTTGAAAATGTTGAAAGTGACATTCTGATCTTGCACTCTCATAGTGAGCTCCCATTTTTGGACATCGATCAGAGTTTTTCCCGTAGTCAAGAATGGTCTTCCCATGATTATGGTGATGTTTTTGTCCTCTTCGAAATCCAACATAACGAAGTCAGCAGGAAAGATGAGCTTGTCTACCTTTACTAAGAGATCTTCTACGATCCCACGAGGATATGTGATAGAACGATCAGCCAGTTGTAAAGAGATATTAGTCGGTTTTGGCTCAGGTAGCCCAAGTTTCTCAAACATAGATAGGGGCATCAGATTGATGCTCGGTCCCAAATCACATAAACATTTGCTGAAAGTTAAATTGCCGATTGAACAAGGAATGGTGAAGCTTCCTGGATCTTTGAGTTTGGGAGGCAATTTTTGTTGTAAGATCGCACTGTATTCCTCAGTGAGCGCCACTGTTTCAAAATCACCAAGCTTTAGCTTTTTCAAAAGAATTCCCTTTATGAACTTGGCATAACTAGGCATTTGTTCTAATGCTTCAGCAAAAGGTATGTTGATGTGTAGCTTCTTGAACACCTCCAAAAATCTCCCAAACTGAGCATCTAGCTTCTGTTTCTGCAACCTTTGCGGAAAAGGTGGAGGAGGGTAGATCGTAGGTTCAACAACTAACTGAGATGGCTTTTTAGGTGGCTGATCTTGACCAGAATTAACCTCAGATGAGGGCTGATTTTGAGCAGAAGTTTTCAGAATGGGCTGATTTTGAGAAGAATCCACCTCTTGTTCAACTGTGGGGTTCTCAGCAACCTTTCCTGGTCGCAAGGTGATAGCTTGGCATTGCTCCTTGCCGTCTCGTTTACCTGGATTATGTTCCGTGTCGCTAGGAAGAACTCCCTGAGGTCTAACAATTATGTTACTGGCCATCTGCCCAATCTGATTTTCCAAGGTCTTGTGAGATACCATCAGACTTTTAATCATTAACTTCATCTCTTTGAATTCGGAGTCTCTCACAGAATGTTGAGAAGGGTCAGGATGTTGATTCTGAGGTTGTCTTGGGGCATATTGTTGAGATTGATGTTGTTGCCCTTGTTGCTGAAATCCAGGAGGAGCGTATGGCTTAGCACCATAATGCTAATTACCTTGTTGATTATAGCTCCAACTGAAGTTCGGATGATTTCTGTTGCTTGGGGGATAGGTGTTTGAGATTGGTTGTTGATTCTGCCTCTGAAAGTTACTCACAAATTGCACTGACTCAGTAGAGATTGGGCATTGTTGAGTGTCATGACCTCCAGCACAAATCTCGCACACACTAGCTACCTGCTGTACCCCTAGTTTAGTCAAAGAATCTACCTTCATGTTTAGAGCTTCAAGCTAAGCTGCTAAAGCAGTGGCAGTGTCTACGTTAAGAATACCAGCTACTTTATGTTGTGACTATCTCTGAAAAGGGTTATGGAATTCATTAGCAGCCATCATCTGAAGGAGCTCATGAGCCTCCTCATAGCTTTTCGTTAATAAGGCTCCCCCAGATGCAGCATCGACCATTGGCCTTGTTTGCGCACCCAACCCATTGTAGAAGCAATTTATTACTAACCGATCAGGCATCCCATGATGAGGACATTTTCTGAGCATCTCCTTGTAACGCTCCCAAGGTTCACTTAAAGATTCACCATATGACTGAGAAAACTGAGTAATAGCATTCCTCAAGGCGGCTGTTCTTGCCATAGGAAAGAATTTTGAGAGAAATTTATGTGCTAGTATATCCCAAGTAGTGATCGAGCATGCTGGTAAAGAGTGTAACCAGCTCTTAGCTTTGTCCGTCAGAGAAAATGGGAAGAGTCTCAATCTTATGACATCATCTGAAACACCGTTGAACTTGAAAGTATCACAGATTTCAAGGAAGGTCATAATGTGCATATTAGGATGCTCAGATGAAGCTCCCCCAAACTGACAAGAATTCTGCATCATCTGAATAGTGCTGGGTTTAATCTCAAAATTATTCGCAGCGATATTGGGTCTGACAATGCTAGACTGAATATCCATGATCTTTGGTTGAGAGTATTCCATGAGTGCTTTTGGAGCTGGATCTCCCATTGTAGAATTAGTATCAGAATCTGCGAATATCAACTCTGTTCCTTGCTGTGTTTCAAGCTCCTTTTGTACTAGTGCTCTAGTTTAAGACCGTGTTTGCATACACCCTCAAGTACCTGAAGCACAAGAAAACACACAAAAAGAAAGTAACTGAATCAAGTCAGTAGTTTTATAACGACTTCTGTTGATAAGCAATGAATCTGTCAAATAACACTGAGTCCCCGGCAACGGCGCCAAAAACTTGTTAGTCCTTTTCTCACGCAAGTATACGCGGTCAAATCGTAGCAAGTAATAAGTCAGAAAGATCGTTCCCACGGAGACTAGGTGTATAAGACAAGAATTCACTTATGCAACAACGTATGATTATTAAACTAATGCTTGAACGAGTAATAAAGTATGAATGTAACTAAACAAATCAACTAACGAGATTATCTAATGAGTTTTACTTATGCGAGAGAAAACATGGAACCCTAACTTCATTGTTTATTTTACTCAGAGTATTAATATGCTTAATCAATATGTAAGATAACTACGATTACTAATCAGATAACACAAAAGCAGAATACGCTACCTTTCAGTACACGTAAACCAAGCCACTTAAACAACCACAAAAGAGATAGCAATTAAGCAGACACCGCATGCATGACAATCCTATATGTCTATACGAATTGAGGTACAATTGGTTTTAAGCACAAGTTACCTATTTCGATTACATAGGGTAAAATGATATGGTTAATGACATATTACGAATCATGAACAATCACAATATGAATCATTCAAGAACCTATGCTAGCATGGCAACTTCTAAACCCTTAAATCTACTTTCGCATTCATTAAAGATAAACAAACTAGATGTTCGCGACGCATCTAACGAAAAAACACAACCATACTAGGTAACCCATAAACATATCTAAAAAAAATCAATTAAGCAAGAAAGCCTAAATATTATTCAAACAAATCCGCTAAGGTTCCATGACAACGATTAGTTCATAATCGAACAAATCATCATCATGGATGCAAACGTTAACGTACTTATTTAGGAAGAATGTAAATATACGAATAAAAAATTTAAAGAAAGTTAAACCGAACAAAAGTTTAGAGAAAATTAAACCGAACAACTGCCTGCCTCCTGCCGACTGAAAATCCAAAACAGCTGTCACCAGCTCCTCTGCCGATCGGAAAAACCGCCAATAGTCTTTTATTTTCGTCTCTCTTTTGTATTTTGCCGCAAACTCAATCAGTGCCTCTCCCTTCTGTCCGTCTCTGTTATTTATAACTTTTCTCGTGAAAACCTAAGAAGCCCATTGCCTTTCTTTCTTTCTGTTGGGCTTTTAATTAAATGCTTCCGCTCGACCCACACTCATATAATTATATAGTATAATTATTTAATTCCTTCCTTTGTCTATGTTCACCAGAATAGACCAATAATATTTGTTTTCCTTTTCTCGCTTGTTTTGCACCAAAAAAATCCAAAGCGGTTTTGTATTCTAAAAAAATCAAATTACAAATCGTAAAATATTTATGTTAAATAAAATAATATTTTAAACAATATAACTAAATAAAATATTCACATTAATCTAATGTTTTTTTCTTAATTCAGCATTAATTTCCGTTTATGCTTTGCTTTAATATTTTTTTCTTAATTTAATATTTTAAACAATATCTTAGAAAATATATTTTCCTTCATAATATATTTCAAGCATTAATATATATATATATATATATATATATATATATTTTTGGAAAATCACTCGTCATAATATATTTCAAGCATTAATATATTTTTTTTTGGAAAATCACTCGTCATAATATATTTTCAAGCATTAATATATTTTATTTTCTTTGAACTCTTCCAAAATTCCCCTAAATACATTAATTATCCATAATCTTTAGTTTCAACCCCAAATTTATTAATATTATCACAATTTACCCAGAGCACAAGCGCCTTTAAGAATACTGGAAAAACACGTTAAAACTCAACGAATACTTGAGAACCGGTGACGATTTTAAGAATAATGGAAGCGTAATAAGTGATATGAAATGCACTTATCACTTGCCCTAATTTTTCTGTACAGAGTCAGGTCCACCTCGAAATCTTGTGGACTCTTCTACTTTAATCTCATCTTCCACTTGAGTCATTAAGGCCCTAAAAAGTTAATACTCTCATTTTTTTCGTTTCATTTACGAAATATCCAGTAACAACCCGTGTTTAAATGCAACCTTATCAACAAGCTTTTCACAATTATCCAACATCGCTTTTATTAACAAAAAAATGTTTCGTATAATCCTTCAATTTTTCTCCCACAGCTTGCTTACATTGTATTATTGTATCTCTATTTGTATGCATCTTTTTGCTTCCTAAAAAATATTGTCGAAAAGTTGTATAAAAGTCCTCAAAATTGGTAATAGATCCTCTTGGAACCCTATTATAACACTTCAATGCAGTGCCCTTGAAAGTCTGAGAAAAAACACTCTTCGAAGTTCATCATATAGTTTTTGAATTTTTCAATGTGATCATCAGGATCTTGCATCCTATCAAATTTTTCGACTTTTAAGATATCAAAACACTTTCAAAGAGAAATAAACCTAATCTCAACAGTTAAATGAGAATTTCTACAATCTACTCCTTGTACATACTGATCATCTCCTCTTGTTCCCATAATAGCATACAAATTCTGATCAATTATTGGTTGGACATATTCCCTTCATACCATTTAATATGTCTCATATAACAAAGTTTATTGTCTCTTTTTAGTTTATATTAATTACGCAATTTTCGATGCCGACTTCTTTCTCCTTTCGAAGATCCCGAATACCTCTTTTGCTTAAAAGATCCTCCTTCAGATTTTGATCTATTATATTCATCATCTAGATATATATATATATATATATCTTGTTTTTCTTGTCTTGAAGTTCAGTGTTATTTATCATACTCAAAATATGCTTTCTTTCGATCGCTTCGAATCTGATAAGCTGTGTATGATTAATCATATTGATTTTCCAACTCATTTTTCTCCTGAACCTGTCGTACCTCAAGTGTTAGCCTACCTGACTAAATTTATCGTTCTCTTTGAACATACTTATCATTCAAAGCCATTATTGTTTTCCAACAATTCATTCATCCAATCTTCAATGTCAAAATGACATTGTTGTACTGGAATTTGATCATCTTCAATACTTTCTCCCCTTTGTAACTTAGATCTCAAATTTCAATAGCTTTTTGAACAGTTAGATGAGCTTCATTCTCTGGTTCCATATCAATCAAGAACGATACTACTGACTAAAAAATCAATCATTTCTAGGTTTTTTTTACGTGAAATCAAGGTATAAATAAAAAATTTCTCCCAATGTGGTTGCCAATATGTTGAGTATAGATTTTGGTTCCAGAAAGAGAAAGTAAAAGATGAAATAAACTTGAAAATATAGAAAGTTAGTTTGGGAATCAATTTCTGACTAATGAAAAGTATAATCCCTTTATTCATTTCCTCGCGCCTTATTATAGGCGCCTCAGACTTCAATAACTGAATTAGTTATTTGAAGAGGCAAATTGCATGGTAACCTCTTATCTTTACAAATAATCCAAATGCCTTCTTACAACTATAGGATTTATCATAAATAACCTTAATATTATTACATTATGCCCCTAATATTTCATATCTTTATCAACAAGAACATATATTAAAAGAGTGACATAAAATGGTTTGAATATTATTAAATGGCTTTAATAGAAAATCATATTAAAGAAGTTACAAAAACCCATTGAAGACTTTAATGTTTTTGGTTGTTTTAGAAATCTATTATTTTTTTATCAATAGTATTTAATTCTCTTTTTGACTCTTCAATACTTGGAGCCTATTCCAATTATAAATGGAAGATTTCACAAACTTTGTAAACGAAATTTAGATTTCAGAAATATCACATTATTGTGAGTGTGTATTATTGGTTCTTAATCTACTCATTGAACTTATCAAGATATATCTTGCGGTGTTGAAACAACTCGTCGTCGTGGTTCTAATCTTCATAGGTGAAGGGTCAAGGCTCAAACAAACTCTCCTGATATGTTCTTCGGGTTCCAAAACCAATTTAGTTATCGAGTTTTGTGGCATTGTTGGCTAGTTTCATGTCAGAATATGAACAATAATAAGGTCATAAAGTCTACATCAAGTAATCAGACAAGTTTGATAAATCCAAGGTAAGATATCACTACTACGAGAACTTGAATCATTTAAAAAACGAATGTCCGGAATGGTTGAGGAAGCAAGGTGATTGCATATCAGAACAGGGGAATGTTGATGTGGCTTCTAATGGATATGACTATATAAACGTTCTTGCGCACTCTTTATATGAAATCCAAAGTGAGTGGATTCTTGATTATGGATATTATTTCCATATAAATCCATTTAGAGACTCATTTTGCTCATATAAAGTGAATAATGTAGGCATTGTGTTTCTTTTAATACCAAGGCTTGTAAGATAGCTGAAATTAGATATATTAAGATCCAAATGTTCAATGCTTGTGATCAGATTATGACACATGTGAGGTATATTCCCGATAGTGGTGCGGGAAGCCCGCATATAAATTAAATTTAATAGTATTTGGTTGTGTTTTATATGCACAACTCATATAAGAGAAGCTACAACACAAAGCCTTTAAGTGCTTATTCATTGGGTATCCAAAAGTTGTCACGGATTACAAGTTGTGGTGCCTTGATTGGAGATTATATGACGCATTGAATGATTATCGTGGTTTAAGTGGTGAAATACCTAAAGCCCCAAGCTGTTAATATATGAGTCAATATTACATCTTAATATTGTTAAGGTGTAAAATAATTCCTTATATAACTCATAAATTGTTGACATGTGTAATGGTAAAAGAACTATTGGTCATGTTATTATATCGATTTAGACTGGTTTTTTGTTTTTGTATTTGTAAGCTATGTATGGTATGTTAAATAGTGATTTTTTGTACTTATCGATCTTGAGAACTTTGAGGCCCAAGCTGGTAACTATAAGTATAAATTGTCATATTTATTAGAAAATGTGACAAAATATTATTTTATTATTAGAGGATTTATTATTCACTTTGTGTCTCTTATTACCCCGCTCTCTCTGCCTTTTCCGGCGAGTCAAACTAAACTAATTCAAGCCTCAAATCTTACGGCCACAGTGGGAGAACTTTGTCTCGTACCCGACATCTTTCTTTCAAAACGAGCTATAAAACAATAAGCTTTTTTTTCTTGCCTTTTCTTATACCATGACTACCTGATGAGTAAAGGAGACTTCTACTACCCCAAAGGGTGATGTTACTCGCGTGGGGTTTAACGAGGAAACAAGGTTACCTATGGACGAAGTGATTGCGCTTCAAGACGAAAGAAAATTTTTCTTTTAGGTGTGTTGAGGTAGAACTGAATACTACCAAATAAGATGATTAGACTCAAGATTATTTGGCCTATATGTCCCGAACAACAGTTACAACTAGCTTCGGAGATTCAGAATATCTGAAGAAGAGGCAAGGTTGGAGAAGGCTGATGTTGAACTAGGGTTTGGAGGAACAAGAAAGGGTGAAGTTGGTGGCTAATGTAAATTTTTCTTTTAGGTGTGTTGAGGTAGAACTGAATACTACCAAATAAGATGATTAGACTCAAGATTATTTGGCCTATATGTCCCGAACAACAGTTACAACTAGCTTCGGAGATTCAGAATATCTGAAGAAGAGGCAAGGTTGGAGAAGGCTGATGTTGAACTAGGGTTTGGAGGAACAAGAAAGGGTGAAGTTGGTGGCTAATGTCGAGCTAGGGTTTGAAGCTGAGCTTTAAGTGTTTTATATATTGGGCCATGTATTGGACCGGGTCGTGGACTGAAGACTAAGACTACTTGTTATGGGCTAAAGGCTTAGTCTACTTGTTAGTATGTGTGGGCTGTGTTAGTTGTTAAAGTCCAACTATAGTATAAATAATGTAACATATTGTATAACAAAATGTAACAAATTCTGTTACACATTGAACAGATTTGTGTGACTATAAATGTCACAAATGTATGAACAATAAATATAGAGAAAGATAATAATAAAACTGTTACAATTCGTCTTCTTGATTCAATCTTCTTCACTCTCAAACATCAACTTGGTATCAGAGCAGGATCCTTCAATGGCAGGGACTGACTCACCATGCTTCAGCTCAGGATCTGCAGAACAGTTTACGTCTTCAATGGACCACCTGTTAACAAACAAAAACAACAGCATAAATCAGATAAGTGCCTTTACTAGTCTCAGGTTGGATAGAAACAATATTCTTCTATGGAAGACTATGGTGTTGCTTATAATTAGAGGCAACAAGCTGGGAGGTTTCATAAGTGGTGAGAAACCTTGCCCTCCCAAGCTTATAAGTGGACCAGATCGTTCTCTAGTTAATAATGTTGAGTATGACAACTGGAATGCTAAGGATCAGTTGCTGTTGGGTTGGTTGTACAGCACCATGAGTGCTGAAGTTGCATCTCAAGTGATGGAGGAAGAGTCCTCTAAAGGACTGTGGGATGCTGTGGTAAGGTTATCTGGCTATCAAACGAAGTCCAGAGTAACTTTCTTTAAAGCTGAATTCCAAAGAACTAGGAAAGGAACAAGCCATAAACTAAATCTGCTGGCAGTAGCAACTATGGTTCGAACTCGAGGTATGGAAATAAAGGTCAAAGTAGAGGTCTAGAGGAAGGTTTTCCTCAAACTACTCTAATAATTACAGGGTTAGAGGTCCTTACAGAGGCAGAGGTGGCATGTTCAACTACTCTAACAACAAACCTACCTGTCAAATATGTGGCAAGTTAGGTCATGGGGCTGCTTATTGCTACTTTAGAGATGACCCTAATGTGATGGGACAAATACAAACTGATCAACAGAGAGCTGATCATGATCAAAGTGTGATGACAGTCTCACAAGAGTCTGGGAATGGTGATGAAAGTTGGTATGTTGACAGTGGCGCTAGCCACCATATCACCAACTCAGCCAAAATGTTGAACCAGAAAACTCAGTACACAGGTAATAAAATACTAATTGTAGGTAATGGCAGTAAACTGAACATTCAAAACTTAAGTAAGACTTGCTTATCTACTAAAACCAACAAACAAATCCTCCTAAACAGTGTGTTACATGTGCCTTATATCAACAAAAACCTTGTATCTATTTCTCAATTAACGCTTCATAATGATATTTTTATTGAGTTTCACAGTTCTAAATGTTTTGTGAAGGACAAGACAACCGGGATGATTCTACTTAAAGGCAGAGTTGAAAATGGGCTGTATAAGTTGGAAGACTCATCTATTTCTAGGACTACTAAGGCAGTCTTTCCTAAGTCACATTCATCTGTTTCTCATGTGTCTGTTCTTACTAATACTTCTAATTCCCTAAAGATTGGGTGGCATAAAAAACTGGGCCATCTTTCTAAACGTGTCTTGTCTATTGTGATGAAAGATTGTAATCTTCCTACTATTTCTAGTAATGAAAAACTTTTCTGTGATGATTGCCAACTAGGTAAATCACATTCCTTACCATTCTCTAATTCAGTCTCACATTCTTCTAGTGTCTTAGATTTGATTCACTCAGACTTGTGGGGACCTGCCCCTGTTCTATCTAATTCTGGTTACAAGTTCTACATATTGTTTGTAGATGATTACAGCAGGTTCACATGGCTATATCCTCTTAAACTTAAAAGTGAGGCTGTAAATGTGTTTAAAGAGTTTAAGACCCTAGTTGAAAATCAGTTTGATAAAAGAATTAAAGTGTTTCAGTCAGATTGGGGTGGTGAGTTCAGCTCTTTTCTATCCTTGGCTAAAGAATCAGGGATCCAGCTCAGGACATCATGTCCTTACACTTCTGCTCAGAATGGTAGAGCAGAAAGGAAGCACAGACATGTCACTGAGACTAGTCTGACCCTTCTATCTCAGTCAAGTCTTCCTCACAAGTACTGTCCAGAGGCTTTTCACACTGCTGTGTTCTTGATTAACAGATTACCTACAGTCACTCTAAAAGATAAGTCTCATTTTGAACAGCTTTTTGGTTTTAAACCTGATTACATGTTTCTAAAAGTCTTTGGGTGCACTTGCTTTCCATGTCTTAGGCCCTACCAAACTAATAAATTTCAATTTCACTCAGTCAAGTGTGTCTTTTTAGGATATAGTGGAGTACATAAAGGGTATAAGTGTCTCAGTCCTAGTGGGAGAGTTTATGTGTCAAGGAATGTCATCTTTAATGAAGATGAGTTCCCATGTCTGTCTGGTTTCCTAAACACTAAGTCCTCTATGTCTGTTTCTAGAGTCTCCTAGCTGCCTAAGTTTCCTAATCTATATATGCCAAATGAGAATTCTACATCACAAACAGTTTGTTCAAACTCACAAAATACCCACCAGTTTTAACACCTAAACACTAACCACTCATTACAATCAAACCAGACCAAAACAACAAACCATTATGTACCTTGTGATAACTCACCTGATAGTCTTAGCACCTCTTCACAAGCTCAAACTGGTTCCCAAGATCCCACAGCTGCTCAAAACTCCTTGCCCAACATATTATCTGAAACACAACCATCAAAACCTGGTGAGTTGTTTATTGAACTTCCTTTTGATAAAATTAACAATCAAACTACCTCTCTAACTCTACCTAAAAGACATCCTATGACCACTAGAGCCAAAGATGGTATTTCAAAACCTAAGCACATTTACTCAGGAGCTACCATTACATCTACTATTACTGTTAAAGAACCTACTAAGTTTTCAGAGGCTATTCAGTGTCCTCAATGGGTTCAAGCCATGAAATGTGAATATGATGCCTTGATGAATAATCACACATGGTCTCTTGTTCCCCACACCAGTAACATGAGTCTGGTGGGGTGCAGATGGGTGTATAAGGTCAAATATAACCCAGAAGGGTCTGTTCAACGCAACAAAGCTAGACTTGTAGCTAAGGGCTTTCATCAACAACCTGGGGTTGATTTTAATGAAACTTTCTCTCCAGTGATAAAAGCCTCTACGATAAGGTTAGTTCTCACTATTGATGTATCTAGAGATTGGGTCATCAGGAAACTTGATATAAATAATGCCTTCTTGAATGGTCATCTAAAAGAAAAGGTGTACATAGTGCAACCTCAAGGGTTTGTTGATCCTAAACATCCTAATCATGTATGCAAGTTGAACAAGGCTTTGTATGGACTGAAACAGGCACCATGAGCTTGGTATTCCAAGCTCAAGGATACATTGATCTTGTGGGGCTTTCAAAATTCAAGGGTTGGCTGCCCTATTTTCTTTCTACGGTCTAAAGGCATCTTTGTCATTCTAATGGTCTATGTAGATGACATAATTGTTACTGGTAACAGTCCTTCCTATGTTTCTAAGTTTGTTCAGAAGCTAAACTCTGAATTTGCTCTAAAAGATATGGGATTTCTAAGGTTGTTTTTGGGCATTGAGGCTCACAGAGATGACTCTGGCCTTTACTTGACTCAAACACAGTATATAAAGGACTTATTGTTAAAAGAGGGCTTATCCAACGCTAACTCCTGTGCAACTCCAATGAAGGTGAGTCCACCTCTCTCCAAGTCTGATGGCGAATTACTTCAGAATCCTACAAGGTAAAGAAGCTTGTTAGGGTCTTTACAGTATCTACTACACACTCGACCAGACATTGCGTTTGCTGTTAACAAACTTAGTTAGTTTCAACAATGTCCTACTAAAGTAAATCTACAATGTGTAAGAAGAGTTCTACGTTACTTATCTGGTACTCAGACGATGGGACTCCACATCAAACCGAGCGACACTCATCAGCTTACAGGCTTCACTGATGCCGATTGGGCTTCTTCGTTGGATGACCGTCGATCGGTTGGTGGTTATTGTGTCTTCCTGGGTGACTCCTTGATTTCGTGGTCTTCAAAGAAACAAAGGATTGTTTCCAGATCGAGTACAGAGTCAGAATACAGATCGCTTGTAAACTTGGCTTCTGAACTCATTTGGTTAAAGTCAGTTCTTCATGAAATTCGTCTTGATCTTCACAAATCTCCGGTTATCTGGTGTGATAACCTTGGAGCAAGGTCCCTTCTTCAAACCCTGTATTTCATGCTAGAACAAAACATGTCGAGTTAGATCTACATTTTATTCAAGATATGGTTACTCAAAGTCTACTGGATATACGATACGTACCTTCTCACGACCAAGTTGCTGACTTGCTCACAAAGCCCTTGTCTCAAAATCGGTTCTTGTTTCTACGGGACAAACTGAGTCTTGGTATACCTCCGCCACGTTTGAGGGGGGAAGTCAGAATATCTGAAGAAGAGGCAAGGTTGGAGAAGGCTGATGTTGAACTAGGGTTTGGAGGAACAAGAAAGGGTGGATCTGGTGGCTAGTGTCGAGCTAGGGTTTGAAGCTGAGCTTTAAGTGTTTTATACATTGGGCCATGTATAAAACCGGGTCATGGACTGAAGACTAAGACTACTTGTTATGGGCTAAAGGCTTAGTCTACTTGTTAGTATGTGTGGGCTGTGTTAGTTGTTAAAGTCCAACTATAGTATAAATAATGTAACAGATTGTATAACAAAATGTAACAAATTCTGTTACACATTGAACAGATTTGCGTGACTATAAATGTCACAAATGTATGAACAATAAATGTAGACAAAATAATAATAAAACTGTTACAATTCTTCTTCTTGATTCAATCTTCTTCTCTCTCAAACTTCAACTCTGAGGGAATACATTGCACGTCATCACTAACACTCATTCTTCTAGTGAATATTAGCTCTTTGAAAGCAAGGAATACGTGCCTTTGTTTAGGAAGAGATACTATCAAAGAAGTAGCACGCACACTTAGCACACAAATAATTTTTGATGGAGGAGTTCAGAGCATTTAGAGGTTTTTAAAAAATATTCGAAAAGACTCCAAAATTATAGCCAAGATGGGAGACAAAGATCGTCCTCACTTCTGCTATAGAGCTAATGCAAATTAAGGCTTTTCCTAGACTTTAGAACATGCACAACCCCTTTCAATGGTGTATTATCTTAAAACTTAGCAATAATCACAAGTAACACTGTCATCCAGGTTTCGCTCCAAGGTTTTAATTCAAGTTACTTTCCTCAAATAATTTGGGCTCAAGGGATATATTATGGATACCAAGTCCATTGTTATCAGGGTGGATCCTAGTCCCACATAGTTAGTACTCAACAATAAAAGGAGATTACAAGTGGAATTATAGTCGAAGAATTTCCTATATGGCCCTAAATATTTTGCTAAAGAGCTACCGCAAAGATTAAACTTTTCAAAATGGAGAATTATGATGATTAGATAAAATCCTAATCAAACACCAAAATCATCTAGAAAGGAAAAAAGAGGAAAAAAAACGAGAAAAATAGTATTGGTTAGTTTCTATAGGAGATTTGTGAAAATTTCAGCACCTTAGTAGCTCCTTTCATTGTTGTGATTAAGAAAAACGTGATTCTCAAGTGGGGAGAAGCACAAAAGAATGCTTTGCATACCCTTAAAGATATCCGCTCAAGCCTCGGTTTTGGTTATTATGAATTTTGACAAAACATTTGAAGTATAGTGTGATGCTTTAGGAGTGGGATTGGAGGGTATTGAGTCAATACAAACGTTGTATAGCTTTTTTAGTGAAAATTTGAGTGGAGGTCAGACCAAACTCAAGAGAAAGCATGCTAAGTGGCTAGAGTTCATTGAAACATTCCTTTACATCATCAAATACAAAAAGGGAAAAGAGAACATTGTACGTGACGCATTATCAATAAGGGTTGAAGTTTGAGAGAAAAGAAGATTGAATCAAGAAGAAGAATTGTAACAGTTTTATTATTATATTTCTCTACATTTATTATTCATACATTTGTGACATTTATAGTCACACAAATCTGTTCAATGTGTAACAGAATTTGTTACATTATTTATACTATAGTTAGAATTTAACAACTAACATAGCCCACACATACTAACAAGTAGACTAAGCCTTTAGCCCATAACAAGTAGTCTTAGTCTTCAGTCCACGACCCGGTCCAATACATGGCCCAATGTATAAAACACTTAAAGCTCAGCTTCAAACCCTAGCTCGACACTAGCCACCAGCTTCACCCTTTCTTGTTCCTCCAAACCCTAGTTCAACATCAGCCTTCTCCAACCTTGCCTCTTCTTCAGATATTCTGACTTCCCCCCGCAAACGTGGCGGAGGTATACCAAGACTCAATTTTTCCCGTAGAAACAAGAACCGATTTTGAGACAAGGGCTTTGTGAGCAAGTCAGCAACTTGGTCGTGAGAAGGTACGTATCATATATCCAGTAGATTTTGAGTAACCATATCTCGAATAAAATGTAGATCTAACTCGACATGTTTTGTTCTAGCATGAAATACATGGTTTGAAGCAAGGGAGCTTGCTCCAAGGTTATCACACCATATAACCGGAGATCTGTGAAGATTAAGATGAATTTCATGAAGAACTGACTTTAACCAAATGAGTTCAGAAGCCAGGTTTACAAGCGATCTGTTTCTGACTCTGTACTCGACCTGGAAACAATCCCCTGTTTCTTTGAAGACCACGAAATCAAGGAGTCACCCAGGAAGACGCAATAACCACCAACCGATCGACGGTCATCCAACGAAGAAGCCCAATCGGCATTAGTGAAGCCTGTAAGCTTATGAGTGTCGCTCGGTTTGATGTGGAGTCCCATCGTTTGAGTACCAGATAAGTAACGTAGAACTCTTCTTACACATTGTAGATGTACTTTAGTAGGACATTGTTGAAACTAACTAAGTTTGTTAACAACAAACGCAATGTCTGGTCGAGTGTGCAGTAGATACTGTAAAGACACTAACAAGCTTCTGTACCTTGTAGGATTCTGAAGTAATTCTCCAAAAGACTTGGAGAGAGGTGGACTCACCTTCATTGGAGTTGCACAGGAGTTAGCGTTGGACAAGCCCTCTTTTAACAGTAAGTCCTTTATATACTGTATTTGAGTCAAGTAAAGGCCAGAGTCATCTCTGTGAGCCTCAATGCCCAAAAACAACCTTAGAGATCCCATATCTTTTATAGCAAATTCAGAGTTTAGCTTCTGAACAAACTTAGAAACATAGAAAAGACTGTTAAAAGTAACAATTATGTCATCTACATAGACCAGTAGAATGACAAAGATGCCTTTAGACCGTAGAAAGAACATAGAGCAGTCAGCCCTTGAATTTTGAAAGCCCCACAAGATCAGTGTATCCTTGAGCTTGGAATACCAAGCTCGTGGTGCCTGTTTCAGTCCATACAAAGCCTTGTTCAACTTGCATACATGATTAGGACATTTAGGATCAACAAACCCTTGAGGTTGCACCATGTACACCTGTTCTTTTAGATGACCATTCAAGAAGGCATTATTTATATCAAGTTGCATGATGACCCAGTCTCTAGATATAGCAATAGTGAGAACTAACCTTATCGTAGAGGCTTTTATCATTGGAGAGAAAGTTTCATTAAAATCAACCCCATGTTGTTGATGAAAGCCCTTAGCTACAAGTCTAGCTTTGTAGCGTTGAACAGACCCTTCTGGGTTATATTTGACCTTATACACCCACCTGCACCCCACCAGACTCATGTTACTGGTGTGGGGAATAAGAGACCATGTGTGATTATTCATCAAGGCATCATATTCACATTTCATGGCTTGAACCCATTGAGGACACTGAATAGCCTCTGAAAAAATTAGTAGGTTCTTTAACAGTAATAGTAGATGTAATGGTAGTTCCTGAGTAAATGTGCTTAGGTTTTGAAATACCATCTTTGGCTCTAGTGGTCATAGGATGTCTGTTAGGTAGAGTTTGAGAGGTAGTTTGATTGTTAATTTTGTCAAAAGGAAGTTCAATAAACAACTCACCAGGTTTTGATGGTTGTGTTTCAGATAATATGCTGGGCAAGGAGTTTTGAGCAGCTGTGGGATCTTGGGAACCAGTTTGAGCTTGTGAAGAGGTGCTAAGACTATCAGGTGAGTTATCACAAGGTACATAATGGTTTGTTATTTTGGTCTGGTTTGATTGTAATGATTGGTTAGTGTTTAGGTGTTGAAACTGGTTGGTATTTTGTGAGTTTGAACAAATTGTTTGTGATGTAGAATTCTCATTTGGCATATATAGATTAGGAAACTTAGGCAGCCAGGAGACTCTAGAAACAGACATAGAGGACTTAGTGTTTAGGAAACCAGACAGACATGGGAACTCATCTTCATTAAAGATGACATTCCTTGACACATAAACTCTCCCACTAGGACTGAGACACTTATACCCTTTATGTACTCCACTATATCCTAAAACGACACATTTGACGGAGTGAAATTGGAATTTATTAGTTTGGAAGGGCCTAAGACATGGAAAGCAAGTGCACCCAAAGACTTTTAGAAACATGTAATCAGGTTTAAAACCAAAAATCTGTTCAAAATGAGACTTATCTTTTAGAGTGACTGTAGGTAATCTGTTAATCAAGAACACAACAGTGTGAAAAGCCTCTGGCCAGTACTTGTGAGGAAGACCTGACTGAGCTAGAAGGGTCAGACCAGTCTCAGTGACATGTCTGTGCTTCCTTTCTACTCTACCATTCTGAGTAGAAGTGTAAGAACAGGATGTCCTGAGCTGGATCCCTGATTCTTTAGCCAAGGATAGAAAAAACCTGAACTCACCACCCCAATCTGACTGAAACACTTTAATTCTTTTATCAAACTGATTTTCAACTAGAGTCTTAAACTCTTTAAACGCATTTGCAGCCTCACTTTTAAGTTTAAGAGGATATAGCCATGTGAACCTGCTGTAATCATCTACAAACAATATGTAGAACTTGTAACCAGAATTAGATAGAACAGGGACAGGTCCCCACAAGTCTGAGTGAATCAAATCTAAGACACTAGAAGAATGTGAGACTGAATTAAAGAATGGTAAGGAATGTGATCTGCCTAGTTGGCAATCATCACAGAAAAGTTTTTCACTACTAGCAATAGTAGGAAGATTACAATCTTTCATCACAATAGACAAGACACGTTTAGAATGATGGCCCAGTTTTTTATGCCACCCAATCTTTAGGGAATTAGAAGTATTAGTAAGAACAGACACATGAGAAACAAATGAATGTGACTTAGGAAAGGCTGCCTTAGTAGTCCTAGAAATAGACGAGTCTTCCAACTTATACAGCCCATTTTCAACTCTACCTTTAAGTAGAATCATCCCGGTTGTCTTGTCCTTCACAAAACATTTAGAACTCTGAAACTCAATAAAAATATCATTATGAAATGTTAATTGAGAAACATATACTAGGTTTTTGTAGATATAAGGCACATGTAACACACTGTTTAGGAGGATTTGTTTGTTGGCTTTTGTAGATAGGCAAGTCTTACCTAAGTTTTGAATGTTCATTTTACTGCCATTACCTACAATTACTGTTTTATTACCTGTGTACTGAGTTTTCTGGTTCAACCTTTTGGCTGAGTTGGTGACATGGTGGCTAGCACCACTGTCAACATACCAACTTTCATCACCATTCCCAGACTCTTGTGAGACTGTCATCACACTTTGATCCTGATCAGCACTCTGTTGATCAGTTTGTATTTGTCCCATCACATTAGGGTCATCTCTAAAGTAGCAATAAGCAGCCCCATGACCAAACTTGCCACATATTTGACAGGTAGATTTGTTGTTAGAGTAGTTGAACCTGCCACCTCTGCCTCTGTAAGGACCTCTACCCTTGTAATTATTAGAGTAGTTTGAGGAAAACCTTCCTCTAGAGCCTCTGCCTTGACCTTTATTTTCATACCTCGAGTTCGAACCATAGTTGCTACTGCCAGTAGATTTAGTTTATGGCTTGTTATAAAGGCACTTATCTGATTCATGCTGTTATTTTTGTTTGTTAACAGGTGGTCCATTGAAGACGTAAACTGTTCTGCAGATCCTGGGCTGAAGCATGGTGAGTCACTCCCTGCCATTGAAGGATCCTGCTCTGATACCAAGTTGAAGTTTGAGAGAGAAGAAGATTGAATCAAGAAGAAGAATTGTAACAGTTTTATTATTATCTGTCTCTACATTTATTGTTCATACATTTGTGACATTTATAGTCACACAAATCTGTTCAATGTCTAACAGAATTTGTTACATTTTGTTATACAATCTGTTACATTATTTATAGTATAGTTGGACTTTAACAACTAACACAGCCCACACATACTAACAAGTAGACTAAGCCTTTAGCCCATAACAAGTAGTCTTAGTCTTCAGTCCACGACCCGGTCCAATACATGGCCTAATGTATAAAACACTTAAAGCTGAGCTTCAAACCCTAGCTCGACACTAGCCACCAGCTTCACCCTTTCTTGTTCCTCCAAACCCTAGTTCAACATCAGCCTTCTCCAACCTTGCCTCTTCTTCAGATATTCTGACTATAAGACATGCATTAATCTCTACAATGGAGGTTAAGGTTGTAGGATTTGAACACATGAAAGGGTTGTATAAACATGATCCAAAGTTTGGGCATATTTACAAAGAGTGTTTCTAAAAAAACATTTACATTGTTCTAAAAAAACATGATGAGTTCTTGTTTAGAGACAAACGTTTGTGCATTCTGCAAGGTTCTATTCATGATCTCATCTTAAGAGAAGCACATAGGGGAGGTCCAACAAATATGATGTTTAGCAACCAAAATCTTCACAGAAAGGCTCGAGCTGGAGATCGCGACGGCAGTGTATTAAAGAAATCGGTGTAGGTATTTCAAAACTTTCAAGTGGTGCAACAGATGACAGTATAGGTCTCGTGTTCCCAACTCGAGCATGGCTCGAGTTTTGTTTTGTTTTTCCTTCCATACCGGAGGATCTTAACGTTTTGCACAAAGTAGCCAAATATTTCACGGAAAGACGCCGAGGATGAGGTAAACTTTCTTTGATTGGATAACCTACTTCGGCTTTGTCAACAGATGCTAAAATTCTTTTGGTTGTAAGATTAAAAATGCTTGAGTTCTGTCGAATTCTGTGGAAATCGATTCCACTCTGGATTCATCACCGTAAGCTAGAGGAGATGAATAAAGGAGATCTCTGTGTTTATTCCATCTTTGTAGAATTTGAACCCTGGCCATGTTCTTTATATTAGTTAGTTCACTACAGTCATCGTTAGCTTCTGTAGTAATCAATTATGTTTCTCCATCAAGTGTAAAAATAAGTTTATTGTTCTCAATGGTGAAATTTATTCCCACAGCGCGGACTCCACCCTTCACCGGTGCGGGAGACGATATTAGTTGAGGGATATAATTATTCGAAGAAGGAGAAAAGACAGGAAGATTATTGAGATACTGTAATCTACAGAGGATTATAACCGGCGTAATGGGCAGTGGAAGCCTACTTAACCAAAACATGTAGCCATTCGTTGTCTGTAATCCTCCAGACTCAAGTGTTTTCGAGTGAGTAAATATAATATTTGTACTCTCAAAGTCGTGTGTAAGGGCACTTGTACCAAGATACCGGACAATAAAAGAATGTTTATTCTCCAGCGTTATTGGAATAATATTTTTTTTAAATAAAAATAATTAGATTAGTCACGTTTCTTCGAATAAAATAATTGATTTGACTGAATATATTTAATTTAGTGAATACATTTAATTTAATAAATAATAAAGTAGATTATATTTAATTTTAATAAATACTAGATTTGACAATATATTATGTTTAGTTTAATAAATAGTATATTATATTCAAAATAATAGTAGATTTGCTTGTATTTATTAGTGTAGTTATGACTTTTGATTTTCACTAATATAATTATTTAATTAATGTGTTGATATAAAAAATAGGAAAATTCCACTTGAAGTAATCACTCAACTATTTAATTGTTATATAGTATCCAAGATTAGGTATGGGCGATCAGTTCTTCGGTTCGGTTCTTTCGGTTTTCGGTTCTTTCGGTTCTTTAAAACTAGTACCCATTTAGGAACCGATTAAAATTCGGTTCAGTTCGGTTCGGTTCTCGGTTCTTTCGGTTCTTTAAAACTAGTACCCATTTAGGAACTGATTAAAATTCAGTTCGGTTTGGTTCTTCTCGGTTCGGTTCGGTTACATTCGGGTTTCGGTTCCAAATGGTTACTTTCTAACCAAATGGTTACTTTGTAACCAGAAGAACCGTTTGGAACCGAACCCGAAAGGAACAAAATGGTTATTTTCTAACCAAATGGTTACTTTCTAACCAAAAAATCTGTTTGGAACTGACCCTGAAAAGAACCAAATGGTTATTTTCTAACCAAAAAGAACTGTTTGGAACTGAACCCGAAAAGAACCAAATGGTTACTTTGTAGCCAAAAGAACCGTTTGGAACCGAACAGAACCATGAATATTCAAAGGTACTATTGCTTATTCGGTTCTTTATGGGTACTATTCGGTTCTCGGTTCCGAACCGAACCGAACCGAGAACCGTGGGTATTTAAGATAAGGAACCGTACGGGTATTTATAAGGAACCGGAACCGAACCGAATCCGTTATTTCGGTTCGGTTCGGTTCTTCGGTTCCATACCCATATGCCCATGCCTACCCAAGATTATTAACAAGGAAGATGCGAATTGTGTTACCGATTCTCAAGGTTTCATAAGCGTTGCAAATAACTCTCAGGATATCCTACGAATTGCAATTATAAGAGTTGCAAACAACTCTCAGGAAATTCAAGAGTTGTAAACAATCTGGAAATCCAAGAGTTGCAAACAACTCTTAGGAAATTCAAGAGTTGAGAACAACTCTCACATACTATTGCGAATTGTTTACATTTTGTCCACGCTTGAGTGCAAAAATACTTGATTTGCAAACAACTCTTAGGCGTTGATGCGAATTATGCAACTCCATTGTAGTAGACATAAAACTGCGAACAATTCGCATCTTATAGTTGAACACAACTCTTAGGAGAGGCTGCGATTTGCTCAGTGCATGAACTAATAACTTGCACTGTATTTTTGGAATTAATAACTAATGGCTTGTTTAGTGCATGATAAGGTATGTCTAAATCACGAGTTTGTATTTTTAAACATGGTCACCAAACCGCAATTGTGCCTTTCACGGAGTTTGAAAGCTTTTAAAGTATCCAAGAGTATGTGGAGAATACATAGGAGGTGACTACCTAATTAGCTACTCTTGTGAGGATCATAAGAATTGTTTCTTTAATAACCAAAAAGATTTTGTTGGGTTAGTATTATATCTTGATTTGGAGCGTTTAAAACGGGTTAGTTTTCTCATACAATAACAGAAATTAGAGTTTGTGTGAGGCATCATAATATTACATTCCCCAAATAATTCTTAGGGTAACATGCAAATTATTCGAGTTTCCAATTAAATAGAATACCAAACAACTCTCGGGATAACATGTGAATTATTTGAGTTTCCAATTAAATAGAATACCGAATAATTCTCAGTATATCGTGAGAATTGTTTATAACTCTTAATATATATATATATATATATATATATATATATATATATATATATATATATATATATATATATATATATATATATATATCCACACAAGTCTCATGATATGCTACGAGTTCTATTTAAAATTCACTCATAAAATCCTAATACACACGTTGCAAAATTATTTAAAATCTCGTTTACCACATGGTCAGCGATAACCAATGTTGTTGTCTACTTCAGCATAATCTCTGGATCCGTCGACAAAAATCATTTATCGCATCCTCCGACATATTCTCCAAAGACCGTGTGTGAAACTTGAGTGTAAAAACCATCAATAGATACATCAGGTAAATGCACTGTGTTATCATGCGTATCGTTCGACTCAGAAGCTTGGCCTTTTATGTTTTGCGGTTGATTCGATACTGTTACTATAATTTTTCCTTGGTATCGTTCGACTCAGAAGCTTGGCCTTTTATGTTCTGAAGTTACATCTCTGTCTCGCTTTTGGTCTTCTACCGGTGCTTCTCCCTGGCTAAGTAGTTCTGACTTTTTACAGGGATTGGCAGCCTCTGACACTTCCGGAGCTACTTCTTGTGTTAGCATTTCTCTATTTGCCAAGGCTAGGTGTTGTTGTTCTTCTTCTTCTTGATTCTGTTGTTTTTGTTCTTCTTGTGTGTGTTGTTGTTGTTTTCGTTGCTGTTGTTGTTGTTGTTGCTCCTCTTGATTTTGTTTTTCTTCTTGTGGGTGTTTTCTGTCGCACGGTTGTTTCATACAAAATAAAAAATAAAAGGTGGAGGGGTTAAGAATCATTGCACTCTGAGTTGCAAAAGAGTCGCAGGATAACCCGAGAGTTGTTTGATACCACAATTTATTTGAATATCGAACAACTCTCATGATACCCTGCGATTTGTATGATACCCAGAATATAGAACAACTCTCAGAATAACCTGAGAATTGTTTGGACTAACATAACAGTCCTGAGATTCGTTTGAAAGTTAGCCTATAGTAAATTGTGTAAAAAAGTATCATAACAGTACGCGAATGTTAGTAAGAAAAAACCGCAGACTGTTTTAATTACATACGTTGATTTTATTTGAATATGTATACAATAATTAACATTAGTTGACAATTTTATCACAAAAATATATTAACATATTTGAATCTTAGTGCACTTTGGATCCACTTACATCTTCACGGATATCTGTGTCTGTACGTCCAGATTCTTCTGTTGCCACTTCCTTCTCACGAGCTTCCACCTCCTTAGCTCTGTATTCTTGGCAGCCTATTTCCTCTGGCATGTAAGGTACAAGTTGTCGGTCATTTGAAAGAGACTAATGTCTCTCTTTCTCCTTTGGAGGACACAGACCTGTTTCTGCCTCTTGTGTAGGAGGAGACTTGCCTGTCTATCTCTCTGTTGTGTCTGTCTTTGTGGATACCAAAAACTCATCCTATTTTTATTCAGATGGCTCGTCTGCCTCTTTTTCTAAAACCACAACTTCCGTAAGATAATCATTTGTATCATCCGTTTTGGGTACGACGGATGGTATTGGTACGGGTGAATGGTTCCCATCATCATCCTTCTCTTATGGCAGTACTCCATTATGCTTTTCAGCATACTGTATTTGGGTCTTTATCCTGAATTTCAAATGGAACAATTGCTTGCAATTCAGTGGATGCCACTTCTTCTGGAAATGTCGGTAGTCCAGGTCCCTTCTCCTTTGCAGAGCTTTCAATCTGGCAAATGGACTGGATAGAGCATTGCAGATTTGTTGTGCTTCAAGCTCCGCTATCTTCAATTTTAATTGTTCAAGCTGAAAACGTAATAGCAGACGTATTATAACATATACCACGTTGATTAAAGCGTTTAAATCTACGTTTACGTAAGACTCAATTTCCTAGTTACTTCTTTTGCCTATTTGTCGATCTTACGATGGTACTTGTTCTTACCGGTATATGCCTTCAAATGGTTTGATCTTCCTTCAGTTCCAGACTTTTTTGGAGTCGTCTCTCTGCGTTTGAGGATAAAATTACCGATCGTATCACTCATACAAGTGGTGCCCTCTTCCTCGGCCTCCTGTTGAGGTATCCTGATCAGCGTTGGTGGAATCACTGGTCGGGAGACTGTTTGTGGTCGGCTTCTGACTGATATCACATGATTGGATTCTTTCTGTTTTTGTGTCGCCCGTTTCCTTGTTTTAGGGTTGCATTTTTCTTCATTTTCTTCGGCCTTTCTTCGGGTAAAGTCGGTGCAACATCTGGATCTCCACTACCTACTGCTCATGGTAATTATTTTCTTTCAGCCTGAGTAAGACATAGTGGACCTTCCAAAACCTACAAAGGGTGGAACATGAAAGTAAACAGTTGCACGTGGTTTGTTTGGAAAATATCAGGTTATAGCCCGACTGTTTTTTGCAAACAAATCGCATGATATGTTGAGAGTTGTTTGTAACCCTATCAGCTTGGAGTTGCAAAAAACTCTCAGGATACCCTGAGAGTTATTTTCAACTATATTATCTATTGGGTTGCTAACATCTCTCAGGGTTTCCTGAGCATTTATTTGCAAATTATAAGCTCTGAATTGTTTGATACCTTAATTTAATAGAATATCAAACAAAACTCATGATAGGCTACGAATTGTTTGATACCCTAATTCAATTGGAATATCAAACAACGCTTTGGATATCCTGGGAGTTGTTTGGTACTTTGATTAGAAAAGAGTTGCCTGCAACTCTAATGCCTAATAGTTGTCTATTATACTATATGTTTCATACCTCATTATCTTTCAGCAGAGGTAGTCTTCAAAGCGAGCGAGACAGTCGATGATAGACACTCTAATCCCCACCATTTGAAAACCTTGGGATCAAGGTCGGCTTTACGACCTCTAGCACGATTGTTAAGTGCTCCATGACGAAGGGCTGCATCAGAACAAGTATTATCATCAAGATGCTTTGTATATAACTAATATTTACACTGAATAAATCAATCTTACGATTAGAAGTGTAACACAGCCGACGACTCTATCAGGTTTTTTGATAGCTAAGCAACTCATGATAGACTGTAGAAGCTTCAACGCTATTGATCTGGACCAGTCGTAATCGTTTATTCTAATGTGGTCTTCAACAAAATAAAGCACACTCCAACCTATTACATCTCCAGATACCGAGTAGAATAGGATTGAGCACAAAAATAGTATCAACAGTCGTGCAACATCTTTCAACTCATGCTCCCCCCTTCGTTGATGGCTCCTGTTATACCTGCCTGTAAACCCACGACAACATGCTATGTTAGTAAAGTTCAGCATCCTGCTTATAATATAAAGTCTATTTACATATACCTTTAAAATATGTTTGTGATGGTTTTACTATTCGTCGGTCCTATATTCCTCGACGTTTCGCCCATGAAGTATTTCTTCATTATCCTTGATTTGTTCTTCTTGTCGTTTACGTATCTGCTGTGGAATGCTCCAGTTTTCGTTAACGGCATTTCTTCTGTCCCGTGATTCAGCCCGAATATGACCTTCACATTTTCCGTCGTTAGCTTAACAAACTTTGACCAAAATCAGAAGGTGTCTTCATCGGCCGAGAACCTCTCCACAACCCACTGAATGTTCGAATAAAACTTCTTCTTCGGCGGATCTGCCACATTCCGGAGGTCGAACACCGCTTTCAAAAGCGTGTCGAAGGGTGTGTTTCTGGCAGCTTCGATGTGGGAACCAGTAATACGGTACTCTTCCTGCAAAAACAAAAATCATCATCTGCATGCGAGTTGTTCCCCCAAATGGACTCTATCAGCTTGTATTTACAAACAACTCCCAGGATAGGCTGCGAATCGTTCTAAACTTCATCAGCATGTATTTGCATCAACTCTCAGGGTATCCTGAGAATTTTTTGCAAATACAGGTTGCGAATTGTGTTGGAAAATAAAGGCAATCAAGATGTGAATTCTTTTGGAACTATAAAAAGTGATGAAACTGCGAATTGTTTGCATTCCTACGTGATAAAGATGTGAATTGTACCACAACGCACATGTCCAAGACGCGAATTGTTCTATTTTTTACATGCACGTTGTAGAAAATATTTGAAATATTACAAAAACACCAAAATCCACAAACAACCACCTAATGCACATCTAACATACATCACAACTCTCAAGAAACTATTAACTTTACATGCAACCTAACAAACCCCTGGGTTCGACGATAAACCCAAAAACTAACATACCAACAATATGTTGTTGGAGATTTGAAGAGTAACATAAAGAGTAAGATAAATTAAGCAATCAATAACATATCTTATAATAAATATCAAAGAAAAAAATACATATAGTTTAGCTACTATTTGTACTTACTATTTTTCTAATTATGAAATCGCGTTACCTCTGGTTATGGAGGATATATTATTGAAGATTTGATCGAAGAGTATGGGATGAGAATGAGTCTCGAGTCTCAATTGTTTGCATTCCTACTGCAAATATATATGTTTTGGTTATCGGAAATTGCGCAAGTTGTTAAAATAAGGGGTTTATATCAATTGGGTACAAAAACGTATCTAATTGTCCAGCCTCAAATAGATTTTACCAATATCTATCAAAATATGATTTTATTTATCTATTAGTCCAAATTTAAATTTTAAATACGATTTTACCCTTAATGAATTTGATAATATGACAAAGAAAGTTTGAGGAGAAAAAATTGATTTTGAAATTGGGGTTAAATATTTTGATTTGAGGATGTAATTGTTTTGTTTTTATAGATAATTGAATCTTTTCTTAAATTGGCTGGTTCTATTTGTAAAATGGATCTGTTGGGTATGTTTGGGTAAATAGAAATTTTAGACCCATTACATAAGTCCCCCATAAAATAATTATAGTATAATTGCGCATGCACTTAAAGATGAGAGTAAGAGTAAGAGGTTACTTAGATTTAATATAATTATATAATTGAGAAACTACTTAGTGTGGATTTATTAATAAAGTTACTGAAGTAACTGTAAGTGTAAAGAGACGTGCCTTATTAAGTTTAATATAATTATAAAATTGAAAAATCTAACTCATTCCGTACATTAGCCGCTATTGTCGTTAGCTGTGAAAGAACGTGATTTAAGTTACTCCTATTAACTGTGCAGTAGTTATGCGGAGATATAATATACGCAACATGTTACAGAACACGTTTTTATTAATATGTCCTAATGTAGGAAATTACGTGTGTCGTTCAAATTGATAAAACTACTTCATAATATACGCAACATGTTACAAACACATTTTTATTAATATGTCCTAATGTAGGAAACTACGTGTACCGTTCAAATTGATAAAACTGCTTCTCCAGTTACGTCAATTGGATACTTATTCTAGTAAGCCTTTCCGTATAAATCCGATTTATATTAATATATACATTATTAAGTATAATATTATAGTTTAATAATTTAATATATAAATTTAATTTTATTAAATTTATATATAGACTACGAAATAGTTTGGACATTAAGTGAATATGTAGTCGTATAGTATTTTTCAAAATAATTAGCGTGTCTTAAGTTGTTCGAATTTGGATAAATAATTAATTATCCAATATATCGACAAAGTGAGCACTATTGGTGAATTAATTGTTTTAGAGTTTTGACAAGTCTATGATTGACAAGTACGTAAATTTTAATCGGCCAAATGAAGTTTAAGGTTTGACATAGTTAATCTTAGACACGAGATAATTATTTATGAATTGGTCATTAATAAAATTAAACTAGGAAAATCGGTCCAAAGGAATATTTTCTTACTTAAGTCAATTAGTAGGATCAACATTAATTATGCTCAAACTCATACATATAAAAATTAATATGATTGCCCAAAGGTATCTTATTGATGTTGTAAGAGTATGTTTTATTATGTTATGTTTATTTGTTAAATACTATGAAGATTATATGTTAAGTGATGTTTTTGGCTATTTATTGTTTGTTGTTTGTTATGCTAGCAAATTCTTATCTCTATAACCCGGAAGGCAAAAAGGCACCCATACTTAATGGAAGCAACTTTGAGCTGTGGAAAGAAGATATGTTGCTGCACTTGATGGCCATGATTACGACTTAGCATTAAGGGTCGATGAACCTAAACCTCGGACTGATGACAGTTCTCCTACGGAGAAGAAAGAGTCAGAGGCATGGGAAACGTCGAATAGGATAAGTCTAGGGATCATGAAACAAGCAATTCCATTAGCATTCCGAGGTGTAGTTCCACCTGAGATCACCAATGCGAAAATGTTTCTCGAAGAGGTAGAGAAATGTTTTGCCAAGAATGATAAAGTAGAGATTAAGACGCTGCTTATTAAGCTAGCCTCTATGAAATATAGTGGCAAATGGACTGTTCGTGAGCACATCTTAGAAATGTTAAGCATCGCTTCCAAATTGAAAGCACTTAAGATTGACCTTCCGGAAGATGTTGTGGTAAGCTTTGCTTTTCACTATTTCACTCCTCAATATAAGAACTTCGAAAATTCTTATAACTGTCAGCGTGAGAAATGAACTCTCAACGAGCTCATATCTCAGGCAGCGCAAGAGGAGGAAAAGATGAAACAAGAACATCTAGAAGTGCAAATGGTGAAAGCTCAGGTGGATAAGGGAATTAAGAGAAAGTATGAAAGGTTTAGAGGCACATGCATCCGGTTCGGGACAAAAGAAACATAAGGGTACGTCTGGTAATGGGTGTTGCTTCCATTGTAAGAAACCAGGGCACTTTAAGAAAGAATGTGAAAAATGGAGGGCTATGATGAAAGCCAAAGGTATTTTAGATTCTATGGTTTGTTCTGAGATCAATTCAGTTTCAGTGCCGAGAAATACTTTGTGGGTTAATACAACAGCAACAACTCATGTTTGTATTTCTTTGCACGGTATGATAAGAAGCCGAAACCTGAGTGATGGTGAAACATCCATCTATACAGTTGATGGCATTTCGTGTTTAGTTCATTCTATTTGTGATTTTTGTTTGTTGCTTACTAGTGGACATGTTTTGTATTTAAAAGACGTATTGTATGTACCTTCTTTTCGAAGGAACCTAATTTCATTTCCGTTGTTGGACAAATTAAGTTATTTTTATCTATTTGGAAATGAAATTTTATGTCTTTATTTACATGGTAATGTTGTTGGTTCTGGAAAGTTAATAAAAAATGATAACTTGTATTTATTGGATACTATAAAGGATCACAAAGAGATAATGAATATAGATGTACCTGGAAAACTAAATTGTAAACTAGGAAAATCACCAAAACTTTGGCACAAGCGATTAGGTCACATTTCTAGAAATAGAATTGAAAATCTTGTTTCATAAGGTTTATTAAGTGAACTGGATTTTTCGGACTTCAACGTTTGCGTTGAATGTATAAAAGAAAAACATACCAAAGTGAAACGATTAGATGCATACAAAGCGAAAGGGGTCTTGGATTTGATACATATAGACATCTGCGATCCGTTCCCTACATCATTATGGAACGACCAACGATATTTTGTATCTTTCATTGACGACTTTTTACGATATGGGTATCTATATCTTATTCACAAAAAATCAGAAGCCATTGACAAGTTCAAAGTCTTTAAGATCGAAGTTGAAAAACAACTTGGTAAATACATGAAGTGCGTCAGATCAGACTGTGGTGGTGAATACTACGGGAGATATGATGATTAACGTGAACAACGTTATAGACCGTTTGCAAAGTTCCTAGAGGAGTGTGGGATAGTCCCTCAGTATATGATGTCGGGTTTGCCAACATTACCTATATCACTCTGGCGAGAAGCAATGAAATGTGCAACCTACCTACTTAATAGAGTTCCGACGAAAGCAACTACTAAGACACCGTATGAACTTTGGACTAGGCGTAAACCTAGTTTAAGACATTTACAGGTTTGGGGATGTCCAGCTGAAGCGAAGCCTTATAGGCCGACTGAAAAGAAATTGGACTCCAAAACGGTTAGTAGTTATTTCATCGGATAATCCGAGCACAGTAAGGGTTTTAAGTTTTATGATCCTTCTTCAAAGAATATATTAAAGACGGGTACATTGAAATTCTTTGAGGATATAGAGTTTGGGGGGAAGAATTTAGTAACGAACATTCATTTTGAGGAAGAATCAGTAGAGATTCATGAAGGTTCTAACAATGATACTATAGTGTGAGATGATGATATGGTAATTAGAAGGCCAATCATCACTTCAGATTCGTTAAACATATAGATACTCAAGATGATTTTAATCTTCCTCCTATGGATGTTGTTCCAATTAAGCAAAATGAATTTGTTCAAGAAGAACAAACTTTACCTCCTCAAGAAGTTCAAGTGCAAAATGAAGAAATTATGCATCTACGTAGATCTACTAGAGAAAGAAAGAGCGCTATATCTTCAGAATATATAGTGTATCTTCAAGAACATGAAGAATTTTATAGTTCAACAGAAAACGATCCTTTAAGTGTTTGTGAAGCCATGAAAAGTTATGATTCTCACTTATGGATTAAAGCAATGAACGAAGAGTTTAAATCAATGCAAGATAACATGGTATGGGAGCTTATTCCATTACTTGAAGGAAAGAAGCCGATTGGTTGTAAATGGATTTTTAATACCAAACGGGATTCTAAGGGTAGTATGGAGAGACATAAAGCGCGACTTGTAGCTAAGGGTTTTACTCAACGTGAAGGGATTGAGTTTAAAGAAACCTTCTCTCTAATCTCTTCGAAGGATTCTTTTCGGACAATCATGGCATTAGTTGCACACTTCGACCTTGAGCTCCATCAAATGGATGTAAAGACCGCTTTTCTTAATAGAGACATTGAGGAAACGATCTATATATTACAACCTGAAAACTTTATCTCCGGTGATCCAAAGTCGACGATATGCAAACTAAAGATATCTATTTATGGCCTCAACCAAGCGTCTCGACAGTGGTATCACAAATTCCTTGAAGTTATTGTCTCATTTGGTTCCGAGACAAATTCAGTGTAGGATTGTGTGTATCAAAAGTTCAATGGGAGTAAATTCATATTTCTAATGCTGTATGTTGATGACATATTATTGGCCACGAACGATAAGGAATTGTTACATACGACCAAGAAATTTCTTTCAGACAAATTGGATATGAAAGATCTTGGTGATGCATCATTTGTGTTAGGAATTCAAATTCATAAAATCGATCCCATATGCTTCGGCTGTTGGAAGTCTGATGTATGCTCAAGTTTGTACACGGCCAGATATTGCTTTTGCGGTGGGTGTGTTAGGGAGATATGTAAGTAATCCGGGGATAGAAAACTGGAAAGTAGTCAAAAGAGTTCTCCGGTATTTACAACAAACAAAACATCACAGGTTAACATATAAGAAGTCGGATAAACTGGAGGTCATAGGGTATTCCGACTCGGATTTCGCTGGATGTGAGGATTCTTATCGTTCAACCTCTGACGTTATATTCCTTTTAGCAGGAGGTGCAATATCATGGAAAAGTGTTAAACAAACACTTATTACATCTTCCACTATGGCTGCAGAATTGGTTGCTTGTTTCGAGGCATCCAATCAGGCGCTTTGGCTGCGAAATTTTGTCACGGGACTGCGAATCGTAGAGGGGATAGATAGACTCCTTAGGTTATGCTGTGACAATAACTCGGTAGTTCAGTATTCAAACAGTAACGGGAGCTCAGTTAAGTCCAAACATGTAGATATTAAGTTCTTGTCTGTTAAAGAGAGAATACATAGTGGTCAAATCAGTGTGGAGCACATATGGACAAACTCGATGTTAGCAGATCTTCTTACGAAGGCATTAGTCCCTAAAGCTTTTATGAACACACCATTAACATGGGTGTTGTGTACTTAACGGATTGTTAGTTTCAGTGGGAGTTTGTATTAAGCTGTTAAATTTGTTTGTATTATGATAATCGCGAACTTAAGGTCATTAATGCAAACATATTTATGTATAAGTTTTCAGTGTGCTCTTATCTTTGATTATTCATACTCTGCTGTAAGTAGACCTCTAATTAAGTGGGACCAATTGAGAATAGATATGTAAGATTACATTTCATATTATTCTTATGCTATGCACCATGATAGATCCATGTAGTTGATTGTTGTGATATCGTGATTACTCATGCATCTATTTGCGGCTTGAAATGCATTGATGATGACTTTAGTCCTATATCGTTAATGGTCATTTACGGGATTGTTAAAGTTATCTATGTGACGATAGAAATTAAGAATGTTCATTAAGTGGATGCATCCTATAGTAGCATATGATGATCCAAGTGGGAAATTGTTGGAATTTTTCCATTGAGTTGGATTGTCACATGTTTTATCGATGTATCAGACTATCGTTAATATTAGTCCAAAAAAAGTAATCATAAAGAAAAGAACAAATTAGTATATAAAATATGTATCATGGAGGTAATTGTATAGATACTAGGTTTAATTCCAAATACTGTGAAAGATTGGATTCGGAAATAAACAACTTAAGCAAAACGTAAAGTTTTGGGTTTATTTTGTAAAACAAAATAATATCGGGTTATGGTCCCTAAGGGTGGAAATTTAATAAGGACCAGTCTTCATTAAGCAACTGTCTGGAAGTTACAGACAGTTAAAAGAGAAGAACCGTTTTCTCACTTTAGTTCTATATAAGAATGAGTTTCTCATTCTTAAAAGAGACAACATTAAATACAGAGAGAAAAAAGACCTTTAAGAAAAACAGATCGGTTTTTCCTTCAGAATCAATCATTGAGTTTTGGTTGTCATCTCTTAGAAGATCATAATCTAACAAATGATTCAAAGATCATCTGGTGCAGTTCGGAATATGAAGATAAAAAAATGTCTACATCCTATAAATATTTCTTCCGTATTATTACAGGATGATTTAACATCATGGTTCAATAAGTTAAATAAGAAATCCATAAAATATTTCTTACCCTGTGTTATCTCGGTAGCTACGAATACGAATTTAGAGTTTTGGTAGCTTCGTCTCTTCTCCGAATTGTTGTGCGTGTTGCTATGGTGAGAGTCGGAATATGTACGAGTGGGGATGAACAGCTGCCGCATTAAGGTGACATAATAGATAATACAAATATTGGCGTAACGTAGAAAAGGAAATAAGTGCAACATAGAATATACAAACATAAATAATGCATTTAATGTATATTAACTCTAATAAAAGATACAAATTATTGAACAACTAATAAGAAACAAAGTAACCTATATAGACGTAAATAATACAGTAGAATATATGTTAATTCTAATAAAAGATATAAATTGTTTAAAAATTTCATCATCACGTGTTAAGAAGTTATAAATTCTAATAACTATTACCATTGTGGATTCAACTTATCTTTATGTCACTTTTTATTTTTGTTATTAATGTTTTACATAAAGTTGTCACTTTATATTTTTGTTATTAATGTTTACATAAATTTGGATAAGAGATATAAATAACACGTTAATTTGTTTTTATCATATTTTTTATTATGGTTTGTAATCAATATAGCATTAATGCCTTACATAAAGTTATTTGACGTGTATAAAAAATTAATAAATAATACATTCAAGATTTTTTATTTTATTTTTTCATGATGGATGAAAGTTTATTGCAAATAAATGGTATGAATAAATAAATAAACAATTAATTGTGATAATAATAAAGTAAATAAATATTTTATGGTTGTCATAAGAAAGTCTAAGTGATAGGTAGAATGAAAGCATGTTTATCGCATAGAAGATACTATTGTCATTTTAGTAAAATATTTTATCTCAACGTGATTCGACTATAAATTTTTATCGATTCATCGTTACGATCCACATTCTAACACTCATGAGTTAATAGTTTGGCAAGCAAAATAATGGAAAGTCTTGGAACTCATTCAAGAACTAACGTCAAAATAACTAACCGCACTTCAATAAAAATCGTATCTATACTCAACTAAAAAGAAAAAAATGCACTTACATCTTATTTCCAAAACAAATGGTGGGTAGAAAAATGAGAAACATAGCTTCCCAAGAACGACACCAATTTGATAGAAAAAAAAAGAAATTATAATTAAATATAAAAATAGTTTGTAGAGAAGAAAAAAAATTAAATATAAAAAGAAAATAATATAATAAAAATATGTATCCAAAAATGGTTTATCTTACATTTGTTTTCACTTTTACTTATGCTAGTTACAGATGAGCTCGTTTCCTTATTCGCGTTTATTTTCGTTTATTACATGGAAAATACATAAATAACTTACAAAATATTATGTGTAATTAAATATAAATATATTTCGTTTTCTTTATTATTATCGGAATATTATATATTAAATATAGCTATATTAACCGGTATAATAACAATAACATATAATATACAAATATAGATACACACAGTTTATTTACAAATACTCATATGTACAATTTGCATAGAAATAAAATAAAATAGAAACATAATTTATACATGATGGATGTTTTATTTCTTCGAACAGATAGAGTGCATTGTTTATTAGCCTTAGATAGATAAATACTAGACAAAACTTTTTTTATATATTTTACATTAATTTTTCTATGAATCTACTTAAAACAAGTGAAACAAAAAAACAAATATTTATTGACAAACAAACTTAATCGAAAAAGTTAGGGTTTGATGTTTCTTTTCTCAATCAATAACCAAAACGTGAATTGTAATCACATGAAAGAAGAAACTAAAATAAACTTGAATTGTAATCACATGAAAGAAGAAACTAAAATTTGGATTGCTCTAAATGAATACCAGTTACATGAGTTACATGAATCAATTGATACGTTCCTTGTTTATTACCTCTCATTTTGGATAAAACGGTGATGAAAAGCCCGACTCGATCAATTCTTCAAATCGCAATCAAATCTTCAACTTGAACTCTTCTAGGTTTGCGAATCTCGATTCTCCTGAATATGCATAAAATTAAAACAAAAACAAAATTTGTGTAATACTCTCTTTCTCCATCAAAATGATTTCGGCTTTTAGAAAGATGAGAAAAATTATGTTCCCACAGACGAATCCAATTTGATGAGGTGAAACCATACTCAAACATCAAATTCATGTAGAGAAGAAAAAAGAAAGAAAAAGGAAAATAACACAATAATATTTATGTATAAAATATGATCAATTCACAATAAGAGTTTATCTCATACTCGAAGGTTTTAAACATACCTATATGCCTAGAGAACTTATTACCCGCGGTATATGTATCTAAATTGGTCCGCTCCCGTTTATTATATCTTCAACTAGGCGGAGTTAGACGATTAGTAGATCTTCCCACCTCAAACAAAAATTGGAAGCATAGATTCATATTTGTATAAGGGAATTGGGAGCACGAAAGTGTTGTTATAAACTTAGAGTTAGAAAGGCTATGAAAATCTAGTTGTAAGTGGATTGAGTTTGTATTGGTAATTTATTGGTAAGCATTATGATGAAATATGTCATAACAGAATTGTGTATATGTGCAGGTGAAGGTAATTATCAAGACTGGTGCAAGGAAGAATGGCAAGAAAGTGCAGTTAATCCACTGATCAAGCTAGCAACAATGTTTTCCTCTTTATATTACTTGTAGGTGGGTGCCAGAATTAATAGTATTGCGAGACAGGAAAGTAGTAATGGCCGATAGTGGGGAAGTTGCGATTATGGAGAGGCTGCATGGTCTGATGGAAAAAAGGTTCGAGGAGCATAATAATGATGGTATCATGTTGTTAGTGCCATAAAGTCGGAGGGCGTGAGAAATGATAGAATCATCTCCCTTCCATGAAGAATGAGGAAATGAGGAAGGGACATTGGCTCTGTGAACGGAAGAGGAAAATAGTCGATGGACAGAGCATGTTAATACTGATGAGTTCGGATTCTTCAGACATAGCCCACCACGTAATCCGGACAGGGGTAATTCAGACCATATCACTCCACTAAAAAATCCGAACAGGACAAATGTAAAACACCTTTTGACTAAGCTATTAGCTAATCTACTTAAAGACTAATGGGTCATTAAACTTGACCCGTTTTCACAATTTGACCCGGTAAGCCCATGGGTCATTAATTAAAGACTATAAATACCCCAACCATTCTCATTAATGAAGGTGATCAACATTTAATACAAGAATACTGCTTAATTATCTCACTACTCCTCATACTAAACATAAAATACCTCAAACTTACCAAAATACTTTACCAAACTACCCTCATCCCAAAATAAACCAAACCAAATTGGAGACCACATCAGGAGCACGAAGGTGCTTGAATTTTATATTCAAAGCCTGTAAATAGAACCAGTTCGGATGGATCTGAATGACCAAGGTACTCCACTCCTGTGGTAGAAACGGTCAAGAAAACAAGGAATATATTGTTGAGGAGCGAGACAAGTTGAGAGCAGAGATAGAAGCCTAAGGGCCATAAAACAAGCAGAAAAGTGGATTATTGAGAAATCAGGGGCTTCAACTTTTCATCATACTGACAATCCTGGAGAGAATGATCCATCAATAAAGACACATCTTAGTTAAAAAAAGACTCATCTCATCTCTAAGAAGACACTTCAATCTTTTCCTGTTGAAAGTTTAGCTTTAGAGTCCTCCGATAGCTCTTTGAATGAGGCTGAGCTTGAGGAATCTTTGTCATCAAGCAGTGATGAAGGGAGATCTAGAAAAAATATGAAGTTAATCAAAAAGTATTAAAAACGACGGATAGGCATGGTAGGCTTAAAAGGAATCTGGGCAAAGGATCCTCCCACATGCATGCTGATCAATTGCTGATAGATCCTTTTGTTTTTCAGACCAAACTAGGTATTTTCGCAACACCTAACGAAGATATAGTTTTTAGTCGTAATAAAAACTAGAGGCAGTCACCTTTGTCTGCCAAAATATTGTTCGGAAACCTACCCAAAAGGTTTGACAGCTCTAAAATAGAAAAGTATGATGGAAGTCGAGATCTGGATAACCATTTGGAGCAATTCAAGATCTTCATGATGAATTTCGATGATGATGACAAACTCTTGTGCAGAGATTTCTCCCAAACTTTCACGGGAAGTGCTCTTAAGTGGTATAATAGCTTGCCTTAAGGGTGTATTAGAAACTTTGGTACATTCTAGGTTGCCTTCCGAAGGCAATTTGTTTGAAGTAAATAGGTGAAGGGAAATGGAGATATCATTATCCAATGTGCCCAAGAACTAAATGAGTCTTTAAAGGACTACATAATTCGATTTTTAAATATAAAGAACGGATTAGCAAATTGCTTCGAACAGGTGGGAATTGTTTCTCTGAGACAAGGGTTGAATTTTGGGAAGTTGGTTGATTTTGTAATCAGGAAAAAAGCTATGACCTGGGATGGCCTGTTGAATCAAGTAGGACAACAGATTAATGTGGAAGAAACAAAGAAGACCAGGGTGCATTGTCAAGTAAGGTTCACTACAACAGCTCCTTCGACCGCTAATCAGTCCGGATACAAGGCTAAGGAGACCAGACAAGGATCCAACCGGACTAAACAAACTTAGTCTAACCAAAATTAGGCTCAGAGCCAACAGTCAAGAGGTAAAAGAGGTCCTTGGGTTCAACCGGAGTGGTTTTAGATTTAAGGGAGAATGTGGCCACAATCTATGATAAGACTAAGGACGAAGTCCATTTTCGAAAGCCGGCAGCCTTGCAGTCTCTCAGGGAGATCCGAAATACTTGTTTTTGCCAATATCACAATGATATAGGCCATAACACTCAAGACTACATAGCATTAAAATAGGAAGTGCATAACCTTATTAAAAGAGGTAAACTCGGAGCTTATGTTAAAAGAAGAAGTGGAAACATGCCTGACAATGCTCCTCGGACGGGCCCTACAAACAATGCTGGAACATCTGCTCAAGAAAGGGAAATGGTGATTCTTGAAAGTTTCGATGTTGATTCTGAGTACTTGGATCCTGATCCAACTTGGAATATGGTGGGGGTCATAACAGAACAAATCAAGTCGGTGTCCGGACTGATTAGTTTCTTTGAATCGTTGACCATTTTTGGAGGAGATACTTTGACAACATCCACCCCTTCATCAAGAAAGAGCCATGTACACAGTTTCGCCACTCAATTGGAATGAGGAATGTCTTCCCATCAGTGCCAAACCCCTTTCCTATTTATAGTTTTTGATGGGGATGATTTGAGGAATATTGCCGGGCCTCATGAGGATGCAGTGGTTATATGAGCATCTATTAGGGACAATAATATACGCCAAATTTTGATAGATACGGGCGGTTTGGCAAACATCCTCTTCTTAAGGTCCTATAAACAGATGAGGAATCCGGCTGTTATTCAACACTCAAATAGAACTATTGTGGGCTTCACATGAAGCTGTAATTGGGGAATTTGAAGAATAAGTGATGTTGGGCAATAGGTCTTTTAAAAATATGGTGAGGGTACTATTCGTTGTGGTAGACTGTCCCACATCATACAATGCAATTTTTGGGAGGTCCTGGCTTTCTAGAATGCATGTTGTGGCCTCAACAGTCCATCAATATATAAAGTATGCAGTTCAAGGACAAGTAGGTATTGTCCAAAGTAGTCAAAATATAGCCAGGGAGTGCTATGCAACTGCTCTTGCTCCTAAGACTTTGGGGCAGTTTGCATTAATGAAGATTAGCAGTTATTGGAGCATTCTGAGGGGGAGAGTGAGATTGATGACCCCAGAGAGGCTCCTAGTGTTATAATACCAGTTGAAGAAGTTGAAACTCACTCCCTTGCAGAGGGTAGAAATATCAAGATTGGTTCTAATATGGCACTAGAGTTGAAAAAGAAATTACTATCTTTTTTGCTAAACAATCAGCATGTAGTTAGAATGTTCTTGTCTCTCATAACACATTATTTCAATAACGCCCGTATATGTAACAAAGGCAGTTCGTTCCTCCGTAGTTTAATAATCTATATCATGGAATCTTAATATAAGCATGATTGAATGCTTCCACTCCTTAAAATCCCCTTCTACCATTTCAACATGGGGGATAACTTCAAAGCTGTGGATGACTTGCTAGAGTCGGAGAGGAATTAGAAGACCCAGTTCCTGTTTGTTAGTGGCGCTTGGGAGAATGGGAAGAAGATCAAGTCTGGAGTCAACCCAAGCCTTCTCACAAGCAGATGGAGGAGCGACCGTAAGTCTTCTACTTTACATTCTCGTCTCTCTTTTTTTTTTGCTTGGTGCAATAGTGATGTAACTGGAGTACCCGCAAGTGTTATCTCACACAAGTTGTCCATCCGAAATGATGTTGCACCTGTTTTACAGAAAGAAAAGCTTTTTCTAAGTAAAAAGCATATGTGATAGTCCAAGAGGTTGATCGGCTTACCAAGATAGGATACAAAAAAGAATCTTAGTATCCTTTATGGACTGCCAATCCTGTGTTAGTCATGAAAAAGAATAAGAAATGGCTTATGTGCATTGATTTCACTGACCTCAATAGAGTTTGCTCAAAAGATCTGTATCCAGTCCCCTTGATAGATCAGTTGGTAGACTCTACATCTGGAAATAAGTTGTTGTCCTTCATGGATGCTTTCTCTGGGTACAACCAGATACAGGTGGATCCAACGGATCAAGATCACACTACCTTTATAACAGATAGAGGTCTCCGTTGCTACAAGGTAATGCCCTTTGGGTTAAAGAATGCTGGGGATACTTATCACAAGTTGGTGAACAAAGCATTTGCTGATCAGATTGGCAGAAATATGGAAGTGTACATAGATGACATGATGGTTAAAAGCTTGGAGGAGGATTTGCACATAATTGATCTTCAAGGATCATTTACTAATTTAGCAGCTGTGAATTTGAAGTTAAATCTAGAAAAATGTGTGTTTGGTGTCCGATATGGAAATTTTCTGGGTTATGTGATAAGTGAGAAAGGTATCCAACCCGATATAAATCAGCTTAATGCCCTATTGGAAATGGATCCTCCTCGGAATGTTAAAGAAGTCCAAAGGCTCACCGGAAGGTTGGCTACCTTAAACCGGTTTATTTCAAGGTCTTTGGATAAGTGTGCTCTATTTTTCCAAACCTTGAAGAATGCTAAAGACTTTAACTGGTCTCCATAGTGTAACTAAGCTTTTGTTGAGATAAAGAAACACTTATCCTCACCAAAGACTCTTTTCAGACCTGTTCAAGGAGAAACACTCTATGTATACTTGGCTGTGTCGGAATGTGCTATAAGTGCAGTACTGGTATGAGAAGTGGATAATTACCCGCGTCCGGTATACTATATCAGCAAAAGTTTAATAAATGCTTAGAAGAGGTATTTAAAGCTTGAAAAATTGGCACTAGCCTTGGTGATTGTAGCAAGGAAGATGATGCTGTATTTTCAATCTCATTTCATTGTTGTCCGAACGTCTTTCCCACTAAATAATGTTCTTCAGAAGGTATATATATCAACCAGGATGACCAAGTGGTCGGTAGAATAAGGTGATTATGATATCAATTCCCCCCCCCCCCCCGAAGAACTATCAAAGCTCAATCAGTGGCTGATGTCATGATAGAATTCCTTGCGGACACGAACTCCAAACAAACTTCATGAGATAAAACCAATAAATCATGGGTGGTCCGAACAGATGGTGGTTCAAGCACAATTGGTTGTGGAGCTGGAATTTTCCTAACCTCCTTGTATGGTGTTAAGATGTACCAAGCTATATTAATTGGGTTCATGTCCTCTAACAATGAGTCTGAATATGAAGCAGCTATAACTGGTCTTAAATTGGCTTTCCTATGCGAGGCTTAGAGATTTTAGTTGATGAGTGACTCTCACCCGCTCATCCATCATGCTCAAGGTCAGTCTTAGGCCAAAAAGGAGCAACTGATCAAGTAGTTACTCGTCTTGAAAGAAGTGACAGCAGACTTCAAAAGTGTTTGTTATGAGCATATTCTCAGATCAGAGAATACACTGGCAGAGTCTTTAGTAACTATAGCATATTCAGAATCCTACCCTTGGATTCACATACAATAATGCTCGTCCATACAGCCAGCTCAAAACAAAGAAGATGGGGAAAGTATGAGCATACATTTGTGATTTAGCCAAAAGACTGGAGATATACCCTTCTTGAATGTATTTCCGATGGGGTTTTGCCTCCGGTCAAAGCTATGGAAAGAAATATTAAACACAAAGCACGTGGTTTATTGATGATAATGGGAGTTCTCTATAAAAAAATATTTCAGTAGACCTCTCGTACGTTGTTTAGGGGTTGATGAATCTCAAGTCGTTTTGTCTGAACTACACGATGGGGACGACTCAACACATTGTGGGTATGAAGCGCTAACCCGAATAGTCGTATTAGTTTTGTACTATTGGCCATCCACAATGGCAGATGCTTAAGAAATGATAAAGAAATGTGATCCATGTCAAAGGTATGGTAATGAAATTTATGTGCCAGTAGTACCTATGGAGTCCATTTCTGAGCCAATACCTTTTTCTAGGTGGGAAATGGACTTGGTAGGACCTCTACCTATGGCATCCAGGAGATGCAGAACAATTATAGTTGCTATTGATTACTTCTCAAAATGGATAGAAGCAGCCCTCTTGGCAGGGACCACATCAAAGGCTGTAATAAAGTTTATCTCATCCAACATATGCTGCAGATTTGGGGTCCCTCAAAAGATTACTACTGAAAATGGGCCACAATTTGATAACAAAGATATGGATAGTTTTTTTTTGCTTCAATAGGTATTCAAAATTGTTTTTCTTCTCCTTTCCATCCACAAGCAAACGACCAGGTTAAAGTTGCCAACATGACCATTTTGTCTGGATTAAAGAAAAATTAGAACGTGCTGCAGGAAAGTGGCCAAGCTATTTGCAAGAAGTATTGTGGCCCTACCGAACTACTCCTCAGGCTGCTACACAAGAGTCTCAGTTTTCCTTGGTATATGGGATGGATGCAATTACCCTTATAGAAGCTACCTTACCATCTTATAGAGTCCACAACTATTCTGAACAAGCTAATGAGATAAAAACTAGGAATCAGTTGAACTTAATAGAAGAAAGAAGGGTTAAAGCGCACTTAAGAACAATTCACTACCAAGGTTTGATGAGGAGCAAATTTGCCTCCTAGGTCAAGAGAATAGATTTTCAACCAAAAGATAAGGTATTAAGAAAAGTTTTCTTACATACCAAGGAGAAGCAGTTCGATAAGTTGGCTCTGAACTAGGAAGGCGCCTATGAGGTCTGTGAAAAGCTCAAACCTGGGACATATAGACTTCAATACAAAGAAGGGAGAGTTTTGAAGCACCCATAGAATATTGAACATCTCAGGTTTTATTTTTGAAGTAAAGCTTTTGTTTAAATATTTACTTGTTTAAACACCAATGTAAATATTAGGGGGCATACTCTTTCTTACCCTGGTGGAACGATGAGGTTTTAATGAGGTGTCCGGTCTTTTATAATATATGATGCCTTCTTAAAAATTCGGAGTGATTTTACTACAATTAAATTCGAGTATAAATCACTTGTCCAATACCTCTGGTTTTTGTGGATCGGATAAACTTGATGGTTGGTGATGACTATTAAATACATGTCATCGGAGATATTAAACACTCTGATTTTAATACTTCTGAAATGCTAGGGGCTACTTAAACATTAGCCATGAAAAAGTTTAAGGAAAGGTATTAAACAAAAAAGTTAGATTGATAAATTAAATATGTTCGGACTTCAACCGAACAGTAATACAAAACATGCCTTGGCCATCCAAGGACTTTGGGTGTTCAAAAGACTTATTTGGACTTTAACCAAATAGTACTACAAAATGTGCCTTGGTCATCTAGGGACTTTAATTGTTCACAAAGATAAAAAATAATACATGGTAAAACCTTAGGGTTTGTTCCCTTTGGACGTTCCTTCACCACCACCATCACCTTTTTAGGACTTTTGAGTTCGGCACTCGAACTCTCACCTATTCTTTCTTCATCATCGGTTATGGAATCTATTACACTGGAGTAGTTGCGCTTTTCACCATCTGATAGAGTATGAAATGAGATGTCCTCGTACTCCACATACTTCCATAAGGGACCAAGGGTCCTCTTAGGGAAGGTCTCGTGGAACAACAGCACCATGTCAGACTTGACCCCATCATCTCTTTTTTCTACGAGTCTATTACTCTATTAGCATACTCCTTGATACCTGATTTGATAACATGTTCCTGCTGGCCCTTCAGGATCTCTTTTCCTTGGTCATCTCCAAAACAGTGCTCTCTAATTTAGTCTTCTCATTCGTTAGGGTTTGAATGACACCATCCTTGGTTTTCAACTCCTCCTTCAATATTGTAAGGTTTTGTGAGGAAGAGGTTTCTAAGTCAGAATACTTAGTCTGGAACTCAGTTCTAGCTGCTTCTGATGTGACTAGCTTAGTTGTTGAATCCTCCTTCTCCTTCTTTACTGCCTCCATCTCCTTTTTCCGAGCCCTTAGGAGAATGCTTGACAGAGATTATTTGTCAGAAGTGAGGGAGTTGATAAGGTTAGTTTGACTTTTCACCTGCCTCTCTAGATCAAGTATTGGTCGGATATGACCAAGGAGGGAGTGGCTCAAGACATCTTGCTCTCCGGATACGGAGAAGGGTTTCCCATTAAAGGTCACTATGTTGGAGGAATTAGGGGGACGATAGGGACCTGCAAAATCATCCTTCTCGAAATCATTAAAGTACAAGCCAATGTCTTGAAGGGCAATGATGTCCACTTCATCATTTCCTCCCCCAGCAATCTTACGGACGGAAGGTCTGTTAGGATCTCCTCTTGCAAAGTAGGATCAGCAGGGGCTGGTGGGGGTTAGGTTTCTGAAGGACAAAGAATTATTTCTTCTCCCATGGTGACCTTCTTCTTCTTGGCAACTTTCTCATCAATGATGGCCTTGCGTTTCCTGTCCTTCTTAGGGGGCTTTGGGGGGTTCTGTGACCCTCCAGCTTCCCTCACTATTTCAACCTCTACTGCTTTGAGTAGAGCTGCATCAATACCCCCTTGGTTTCCCGAACCAGTCTCTTCTGTAGTTGTTTGAGCCAACTTTGTTGCAGCCTTCCTCTTTTTGTTCTTCATTTTGCTTGGAGCCTTAGCCGTGGAAGGTAAGAACAAATTGCCCTCTTTGGCCTCTGTCCTTTTGAGAATCACATCAGGAGGAGGAATGGTGGTTATCTCTTCCCATGTAAGGTCTCTCCGGCCTATGGTGTTCAACAGGTGAGTCCTCAGAAAATTTCCCGATGTAAATCAATTATGGAAGGCATTCCCCTAGTGTTCTGAAGCCCATGCATTGAGTTTTGCACAGGTCTTTTGCCCCTCCATCAAATAACCGGTGAAAACCTTCGGTAGAACTAAAGAGGAGTAACAAATAATTCAGATAAGAAAACTTATAATTTAAGAAGAACAACTTGTAGGACAAGGAGAAGAAAAGAAATTAACAGTTCTTTTCCACCTACTAGTCAGCATGCTAGGGTTGGTGTTTGCCTTAATCTTCCTGCCATTTTCCCATGTTCCACTAACAAATATGAACTGTGTCCTCCAATAATTTTGGGACTCCAGCAGGTCATCCACAACCTTAAAGTCATTCCCCATGTTGTAGTGGTAGAATGGAATCTGATGGTTCGTGCACAAGCTTGCTACAGCGGTAAACTACTCTATTGGAAGTGAGATCTTCGACAACCTTGATGCCATGATATAAGCAAGGAGTGTGTACCAGGCGTTGGGGCTTAGCTGGTTGGGACAGAGTTTGACTAAATGAAAGTACCTAACAATTTATGGGTCCAGTGGGAACCGTAGTCCCCAGTTTAACACTTCGGTGTACACTACCACCTCATTCAGTTTGTAGTCCATAGGGGTCTCCGGATTAATCGGTATCCTTACCTTACAGACTCCCGAATCCCACACTTTGTTCGAATTCATCCAACTCAGCAGTGTGGGAGTAGACGTAGTTGATGTTTTGCAAGGCCAGCAAGTATTTGACACTGACATGTTTGAAACAAGGGTATACCTTACCCTCTAAGCACTCTGGAAGCGAGTCCGTATGAGCCATACAAACTTTTACCTTACTCTTGCCTTTCTTATCAGAAGCAGCATCTCCTATTTGACCTGATACCTCGGTCTCAAAGGGGGCCTCCTCGATACCGTCTTCCATAATCTCTTCCATTACTGTGGAAGGTTTGTCAGTTGCCTTAGAAGAAGGTAGTTCAGCTTCTTACGTTGAAAGTTGTTTGGGAGGTTGAGCACTTTTTGCTTTTGAATGCCTAGTGTCTGATAGAGGTTGTGATCCGGAGGGCTTGGCCCGCGGAGCTGCTTTAGCTACCTCCGATCCGGAGGGTTTTGACAATGATGGTATGGGCTGGGTTTTGGTTTGGCGAGTCGTTCGACGAGGAGATATCTTCTCCGGAGAATTTTCTGTATGAGAACCCATAGCTATAAATGGAGAGGGTTTTCGAATACTCGAAACAGCTTTTTCCTTAAACACCGGAGGTTGAGATTCTTGAACAGAAGAACCAGAAGGAAGGGGTGAAAGGTTTGGTTTGAATGAAAGCTGTTTGGGTCTAGGGTTTTCGGAAGAGGATGACCCTTGATCGGTGTCTTGAGTTGGCTGAATGGTTTTCTCACTTGGAGAAACTAGGAGGCCGGCGGCGATACGGTTCTCTCTTTCTACCTTCCTTGCTCTCTCTAACTCTGAAAAATTCAACGAGCCACCTGTAACTAAAGCGTTTATGGCTGTGAACGTAAACTCTCCCAAGAACAATTTGAAAGTAAAGATGAATTTCTCTCTAGGAAAGCTTTGAGTGTAGAAGACAATGAAATAGTAAAAGAGTATTTAAATAACAATAAAAACCAACAGTTACCCAGGAGAAGTTGAAAGGGGTTTTTGCAATGATTAAGGGCTGCGTAAAGGTGTGAAAAAATTGAAACCTAAGTAACTTTCTAGACCTAGAGGGTGCGCCGATCTAGGAAGAATAACAACTGGTAGGTCGAACCAAATGTTGACATGTGTCCCACGATCCAAGGAGAAACTCTTAGAATTCTGGGTAGAGAAACCAGTCGTGACAAAATTCGAACTGGGTTGGTGTTAAAAATAAACTTCTTAGTTCGGACAACGCAAGCATATCAGATGAAGTTAATAATGTCTTGGTAGTTTTTTAGCCCTACCAAAGATATTTTACAAGGCCTAAAAAGGGGCTACTGATGAGTTCGGATACTTCAGACACAACCCACGACGTAATCCGGACAGGGGTAATTCGGACCATATCACTCCACTGACAAATCTGAACATGACAAATGTAAAACACCATTTGACTAAGCTATTTGCTAATCTAATGAAAGACTAATGGGTCCTTAAACTTGACCCGTTTTCACAATTTGACCTGGTAAGCCCTTAGGTCATTAATTAAATAGTATAAATACCACAACCATTCTCATTAATGAGGGTGATCAAGATTTAATACATGCAGGCTGCTTAATTATCTCACTACTCCTCATACTAAACACAAATTACCTCAAACTTACCACAACACTTTACCAAACTACCCCCAGCTCAAAATAAACCAAACCAAATATTACGGAGGATGGATCGGTAAAAGAGACCGTGAAGGAGGGGATTTTACATCCCCGTGAGAAAGATAAGGAAACATAGGATGATTTACCTCTTTTAGAAAAAAGTATGGTTGTTGTACATGTTGTACCTTTATCACAACTAAAGATGGTTTTCGTTGATGAGGATGAGGTAGATGTCAGTACCAGTGCATATAAAGCCTTTGAATTAAATTCCTTAAGTCGTTGTGGTTGACAAGGCAAAGAAAAATGAAGGGCTAAATAAGCCAAACAGTGGGAAGGAGATGATGGGCAAGAAGAAGGTGTTACGTGAATGACTTGCGCAACGTTTAAAATATTTTGTGAATGGTGCGGGTTCAGGGTCTACTTTTGTGAACATATTGCTCCCGAAAAATATGCCACAGATGGGTTAAATATGATGTGCTGATAGGGGGTCAAGATAGCAGAAGAACTGCCCACTTTGAAATTGGCAATGCCTCGACCGTCTCAATTAATGATGGATCAATTACATCATTGTCCAGACGTGTCCTGTTACGATACGATGCAGATGAATGAGATTTTGAAGCGGTAACTGGAGTTGGCAATCGAGGTATGGAACACATGCATACCTAAATAACATTTTCTAAAATATTTTTAAGTAAAAACTATTTGTGTTTCTTGAACAGATACACCATAATTCTCTTGCTCTAGTCTATCAATGAATGTCACAGGTGGATTATTCCATCACGGAAAAGTGGAAACCAGATTCGTTATTCTTTGGCTTTGTTCGTGGTTTGACGAAGGGTTTAACCCGATTTAAAATGGTATATGGGTCGGTGAAATAGTGCTATGACAAGGTTCTGAAAGAGAACGAATACTTGAAAAAAACAACATATGGACACTGCAGACAAACTGGACGAGATCCACAGCAGGATATTGGAGGTAGTAAGTAGTACCGGCTGTCCTCTCAAAATAACGCCTTGGTGAAGAAAAATGATACCTTAATAGCCCAAAGATCTAAATTACTGGCACATAATGTAGCGCAGACCAAGAGAGTTGAGGAACAGGCTGAAAAATAGATGGACTAACCTTAGAGGTAATCAGTTTGAAGGTGTCGTTTGGGGAGATTCGGGGAGAGACAGATCAACTACGGAGCAGGATTTGGAAGAAATTGAGCTGCAAATTATAGAGGCCTCTATGGGTATGATCCAAAGGGACCAACGCAACATGGTGGCAAACTTGTTGGTCTTGAATCCCGGAATGGTTCTGGGGTCGTACCAAAAGTTAGCGCCTCAACGAGATAAAGTGAAGGTAGGGAATGCAGATGTATTGAAAGGTAATGCCACTGTGGTGGAAACGAAGGCAACAAATGCGCCAGTTGATGCCCTCGTTATTCCAGAAGGAGAATGGTCAGATTTCACCTCTACAAATTCTAATGTGTAGAGTGTGTTTAAATCGAGATGTATTAAAAAGTTATTTATGGATGATTTTTTAAGTACTTTGTTTTGTATGATGTGTGTAAAGTTTATGATGACTTGTGCCCGTATTTAATTGTCGTATGGAGATTAAGTGGATGTGTTTTTTATACTCGTGCTTGCTATTTAATATTTTATTACAAGATCGTGCTCAGTATGACCCATTGCGTAGCCGAAAGATTAGAAATTAATCATTGACAGAATTTGCGGGAGCGATCGGTTCAGCCTATTGCATAACCCAGTTGGCTTGGAGTAGTTCGCTTATAATACCTCTATAGGGTATTGGGCACAATATTGCCCCTTATGTAGCCTTAGTAAGTGTGGCAAATTACCCATTCGTGTTTTTATTTACACTTTGTCTATTTATGGCACAATATTACCCCCATTGCGTAGTCCATAGGCGTGGCCGGTAACCTTTCGCGTAGTTGTAAGAATAAATATAGACAAACACATACAGGTGGCGAAAACAATAAAATTTCATTTAATGTAGAAAAGAGTATAATGCCTCATTAAAAAAAACCATTTCGCACCATTATAAGGGAAAAAGAGCGCATGATTAATTACATGGCTTGGTGATATAATTTAAGATAACTAATATTCCATGGATGCTTAAGGGCGTAGACTTATTGGTGTTTGAGGCGATAAGCTCAATGGTGTCCTTTGGAAATAATAGTGCAAGGTCCTTCCCAAGTGTGTCATAACTTTCCAACTAATTTATCTCCCGCTCTTCAAAATGATTTCTTCATTACGAGGTCTCCAACTTGAAAGGTGCGAGTTCGTAACTTGGAATTGAAGCGCCCCTCATTAGGCTTCTGTAATGTTCAGCTCGTATATTTGCTTGATCTTGTCATTCTTTGATGAGATCAACACTAACGACCAGATCTTTATCATTTTTATCTTCAGAGTAATTTGTAATCATACAGATGGGGATAATGATATCTGCTGGCACCACAGCTTCTATGCCGTAAATGATGGCGAATGGGTCTCACGTGTTATTGTGCGCGGGGTGGTACGGGATGCCCACAACACCTCTGAGAGTTTGTCCGACCACTTCTATTTTTCTCCTTCCAACTTTTTCTTGATCCCATTAAGCATAGTAAGATTGGTAACTTCAACGTGTCTGTTTGCTTGAGGATAGTAAGGGGAGGAGAAATGTTGTTCAATGTCGTAGCGTTTACAAAATGTGGTGAACACATAAGTTTTAAACTGGGGCCGTTGTTTGTCATCAGTATGCGCGGGATACCAAACCGTGCCAATATCTGATGGTGCATGAAATCGTAAGTCTCATGAGTTCTTTTTTTATAATGCATTGGCCTCAACTCACTTAGTAAAACAATCTACTACAACCACCATAAATTGTGGTTTACCCGTAGCCACTGGTAAAGGCCTAACCAAATCAAAACCCATTTATCAAAACGATATAAGATTGGAATATCGACCATCGGTCACTTGGAAGGTGACCGGTACTAGCAAATTGTTGACATAATGGAATTGTTGAACGATTTTCTCTGCATCTGAAGACAACTCAGGCCAATAATAGGCTGCAAGTAAAACCGGACGGATGAGGCTTCGATGACAATAGTGGACTCTTGCATCGCATGAATGTAAGTCATGGAGAACTGTGGTAGCTTCTTCTTGACTTAAGCAGCACAATAAAGGTTGAGTAGACCTTTTTCTGTAAAGGACGTTATCTAATGCACAATATTTCACCGCACGCAATTCGAGTTATTGAACAACTGTCTTATCAGAGGGTAGTGTACTGTGGTTGAGGTATAGTAAGTAGGGGTCTCTCCAATCAATGATATTACAAACCCAGGAGATGGTGCTTTATAGAGGGGGCGTGGAAGTTGTTGAATGTTCATGTAATATCACTAAAGAGTGCTCTCTGAAGGTTGCATTTGTAGCCAAAGCATCAGTTACGAAATTTTCGAGGCGGGGCACCTGCTCGTACTATACCGCCTGAAACTCGGCCTCACATTCTTTTAACATTGTGAGTTACTACGAATTCATTCTTCTGTGGCGTCATAGACTCCCGTTGCTTGGTTAACAACCATCCGTGAGTCATACCGTATGTGAAGTGTTTGGCTCCACATATATGAGCCAACCTAATACCACCGATGACTGCTTCATACTCAGCCACGTTATTAGTTACTGAGAAACCGAAGTGGATGGCTTGTTAGATTTCTTCTTTTGCATGGAGTTTTATGACAATTTTGACTCCTAACCCGTATTTACTCGAAGCCCAATCGACCTGTAATAACCATTCTATCTTGCATATATTTGGTGAAAAGTCGGTCTCATTCTTCTTGGGGCGAGGCGCGGAGAACTCTGTGAGGATTTCAGCGATGCCTTGTCGTTTGATTGCGATACGTGGTTCAAATGTGGTGTAATATTTTTCCCACTCAATAGACTACTTGGTAAGGCGAACATAAACGTGTTGCTTTTGTAAGATGTGGCGTAGAGGGAACGATATTAGAAAGATAATTGTGTAGCCCTAAAAATAAGGGCACATCTTCCGAGTGGTGAGCACCAATCCCAATGATAGTTTTTCCAAATTGAGGTAGCGGGTGTCTGCATCTACCAAAGTCTTGCTGGTATAATAGACTAGGTGTTTTATGCCCTCAGTCGCTCTGACTAGAACGACACTAATTAGAAAAATGAGAGACAAAATAATATAGGAATACGAGGGTACCTCCCATTGGTGCAGAGAGGATTACCAAAGTCTTTGCTCTAGTCGCTTTGCCCGCAGTCTTTGCTCTAGTCAATTTTTTTCGTTCCCCTCAATCTTCGAAGAACGGGTGACTCTTATTAGATTCTTTGGATATGAAGCGGGAGAGGGCTGCGAGGCGCCCGGTTAAGCATCGAACCTTTTTTTTGGAGTTTCTTTGTATTAAGGCTTCTAGCTGCACTTGATCTACATCAATTCCCTTCTTACTGATGATGTACCCTAAGAATTTCATGTTTGGACTCCAAATGAACATTTTAACAGGTTGAGTTTCAGGTTGTGGTTACGTAGAATGGTAAAAATGTTGTTTAACACTTCTAGCTGGTGCTACGCGGTGTTGGTTTTCACGATCAATCGTTGATGTAACCTTCGATATTGTGTCCTACCTCGTCTTTAAAGAGTTGGTAGATCAAATGTTGGTAAATAGAACCAACATTTTTAAGCCAAAGGGCATGACAATATAGCAAAAACATCTACGCTCTGTTTAGAAAGTGGTGTGCTCCTCATCGCTTTAATGTATTTTGATTTGGTTATAATCCGAATACGCGTCTATGAAGGACAAAAATTCACACCCTGAAGTAGAATCACTAATTTATCGATGCAAGGTAACGAGAAGGCATCATTAGTAAACGCACACGTGCCACTGCCCTCCTTTCTTTTTAACTAAAATTGGGTTTGCTACCCATATCGGATACCAAGTGCGAAAAAATATGTCTGAGTGAGGATACTTTTTCTTCTTCTTTACTTATAGCCACCTATTTTTGAATGGAAAAATAATGACACTTTTTCCTAACAGGCTTGGCGTATCAATCCCTGATACATCATTAGTAGTCCACGCAAAAATATCCAAATTTTGTTGTAAGAAATATATTAGAGAAGTTTCAAAAATAGAATCTAACCTCATACCGATGCGTAGTGTGCATCATTCTACTACCCACTTATCTGAAGCACCCTCGGGAATCTCATCATGTTGTGCGCCTTCCCTCGGATTATCCATTACATTAGGCGAAAGGGTTATAGCGATTGGTTGAATTGCCCCCCCCCCCCTCGCCTGTTTATTTATATCGCACTAGTCTGCTGGTGTCGACCATCACTATGTAGCACGCCCGAGCGATCCTTTGGCTTCCTCTTATGATCCTCACAGAATTACCCATCGGGTATTTGATACACTGTAAGAATATGCAAGGATTAGCTTCCAACCGATGTAACCACAGTCGCCCAATGATAGCATGATAAGATATAAGTGCGTCTGAAATCATAAAGAGTCTCTTGATCTCTCTCTTAGTGACAATATGACCTATTTTCACCATGAGTTCCACTTCCTCCATATATTTTTTCTTCATATCCCATCAAAGTACGTTGTGTGGATTTTTAGGGTGGTACTTTAAACATCTAATTGTAACTTGCTTTGAAGATTATATTAGCTGAACTTTCCCCGTCGACTAAGACTCTTGTCACCATAATGCCTCCTATGTCCACAGTCATTATTAAGGTGTCCTCATGGGGCGTGACGATTCCTCTTAGGTCATCATCATTGAAGGTGAGATCGGTTACGGGTTCTTTATAGGCATTATAAGAGGAGCCTTTAACTGAATGAATAACCTGGTCCGCTTTCAACTATTTTCTAGATTGTTGATCTGCCTCTGTTAGGGTTCCTCCTCCAGAGATCATAAAAATCCATTGTTGCATTCCTGTATCGATCCTTTTGTGCTCCAAGTGAGGTTCTTGATTCCTTTGGTGCGACTTTTCCCTTTTGTCACTTCGATGATGATGCTCCTCCTGCTTAACGAGCTGGATGAGCTCACCGCTATCCACCAGCCTTTGGATTTCTTCTTTTAGCTGCCAGAAATCATCAACCATGTGTGTATGAGCGCTATGGTAGGAGCTAAAATGCTTGGTCGACCGTTTGTAGCTGGGGGCGGACACGATAAATGGATATTGGTATCGCATCCGATCCTTAGTCCTATCATAGATGGTAGATATGATTTTCATCAATGGAGTAAATTGCCGGGCTGAGATCTCATAGGCCGAGGGTCTTTAATTATTAATGGCCCTTGGTGTCTCTCGGTGGGCCTCTCGTGTGGCTTTATTCTATCGAAAGTTCCCCTTCTCGGTCTGGTATGGCTCTTTCTGGGGAGATTGTTTTTGTCGTATCGTCCACTTTGATAAATTGGTCAGCTTGAGCCATGAGATCTCTTATCTTATCACATGGAATTCTTACCAGTTCGGCGTATAGCTCGTCCTGCCTATCGAGCCCCCTTTTTAACGAGGCGACAACTATGTTTATGCCAAATCATGTAGTTTTTTCATGGTATGGATGAATAGCTTGACGTAACTTTTCAATGACTTGCCTATTCTTTGATAAACGTCCATGATGGAGTGTGCATATAGCCTCAACTCCTTGTTGTCGACGAATATATTTCTAAACGCACTTCATAGTCATGCAAAATCATGGCTAAAACCCTTAGGTAAGCTACTGAACCAATAGATGGAATTACCTTTGAATATCATCGACAAAGCCCGACTGAGCATGGCGTAATCTGGATTGAACGCCATCTTCATGTTTCTAAACTACTCCAAATGTCTCTCTGGGTCGCTTGTACTGTCATAGGTCTCTAGGCGGAATATATTAAATTTTTATGAGAGTTTTGCGCTGAGGATCTTTTCTACGAATGGAGATTCCTTGAGTACATATGCCGACATCGTTAAATGGAAATCTAACAAATATTTACCAAGATAGTGATTTTTATTGATTCGAGAAGATAGATCCTTTGTACATAATGTTTAAGCTTATTTATACATATTATATAGTTGTTGCAATCAATTATTTATAGCGTAATTTCACCATTATCGCACGTAGACCATTATTGATGATAATGACTTAACATCACGCTCAATACTATAGTGTTAGCGCGCTCGTGGGTTGACCAGTCAACGAACTTTTACTCCATTATGATCCTTTCCTTATCTGCTTACTATAATAACTGCACGTGACCGGGCTCGTTGATTCATATCTGTCATAGGTAAAGACTTATGCTCGATAAAAGCTCGTGCTCCATAAAGGATTATGTTGGGTGAATGTTGTTGGTCTTGCTCATACTTATCGACTTATACCCGGTTTCCCGGTCCCCTCTACTCGGTACTGCTTTAACAAGCTCAAAATAAGCGACACCTTATGCTTGGTTTATTTAAGGATTGAATGAGCCTCGATTATGCTCTCTATATCAGTTGCGCTCAACATTAGCTCAGTTATTCCTCATTAGATGATCACGAATGTTGTTTGTAAGAGCCTCTGCTCAATTGCCATAATAGTTTCGTTAGTAAAAGCCTCTTTATCGATGCTCATTGGTTTGATGTCAGTCTTTTGTCTTTGGTTGCTCGTCTTACTCACATCTTGCCTAGTAACCTTGATGTTAGTATTATCGACTTCATCACTATTCAAACAAAATTGTATAATTGTTACATTTATAAAATTAAACGAAACGATAAAATTCAATAATATCCATCCAAAAATTACATGTAAATTAAGTAAAAACGTCATAGCCAAATAAAAAAACATGTGTTGGTACATGATTTTATTGGCATACATGAATTATATGTAATCATTATCTGACTTATGTTATCCAACATATCTAAAAATGATTTGTTGGCTAGTTTTTATTATCTACACATAAGAAATATATATATATATATATATATATATATATATATATATATATATATATATATATATAACTTGAATGCTTAAAACAAGTTGTCGACCAAGTGGCAGCCATGAGAAATGACTTGGGTAAAAGATTTTATACGATAATTTAATATGAAATATATAATAAATTTAAGATAAAAATAAAGTAATTCCACTATCGTCACCAATGAGCCGTGATGAAGTTCATCATAGATGAAAATATTTGAAGGATATTTGCACCTTTTTAGTTTTCGACCTAAATCTAAAGAGCATGAAATATCATTGAAGCAATGCTCATCTTAATGAAAACAATTATATGAAAGAAAGTTGATGATATTAGATTAAACATTATGGAAGAGATACTTGAAGTGAATAACGAAGTTAAGTGATAGCATAAACATGACTAATATGAATGAAATTATCCATCATCCTAGGAACCAATAACATTCACTACTTGAGCTTTTAATTTATTATGCATATATTTTATTTCAATTATGTATGAATGTTTTATTATTTGAATCATTTTTCATTTTAATGGATTTCTGTTAAAAACCTATACAATTTATTCAAAAAAAATATCTCTATATGCATACGTCAAACTTAAATTTATAACATAAAACTTTAAACGACAACATTAAAATAAAATAAAAAAGACATTAAATTAAAACCAAAAAACGCAACCCTTTTTAAAAACATCTCTCTAAAACTAAATTTAAAAATGACAAAGTTTTTATGCGAGTGCGTTTGATAACCTGCAAATAAAAATAAATATTAAAACAAATTCATCAAAGACCAATAATCAATTACGAAGAATCGAATAATAATATAATTATCGAATAACCAAAAGAAAATAAGAATAAAAAATAACGTGTACTACAAATGACAACAACATATGTCAAAAGCCTTTTTTTGAAGTGCATGACGAAGCTAGAAATCAATACTAATCACATTTTTTCGTAATCTTAAATCTATCCATATTTTGGAAAGTTTTGGGCTTGGATATATTACTAATAATTAGGGTTTCATCTCTCAACTAATTTGAAAATGTTTTCTAGTAGGTATTATTCTCACTACATATTAGACAGGAATCTAAGAGGGTCAAATCGTACCCGATAAGACATAGGCTCTGACTTCTTCATCTAATTGCACCGATCTTGTGAAGATAGCTTTGTTCATTTCTGTTACTTGGCTATCCAGTCCTGTTGAAAAAAAAAGATTCAGTTTATAGTATCAAATCGTATTTTGTTCTATCCTTTCAGTTTTCTATTCAATCAAGATGGAAGCTGAAAGCTCTCAATTTCTTGTATTTTTTTTAAACTTCATTGGATAGAAATTTGTTAAATCTTCCTCACATTTCACTCGTTGGAATCATAGCGCCGTTAATGGATAATTCTATTTTTTCTAATTTTAATTTCATTAGAAATTTAGCACCAATCCAATTTTAAAAATAAAATTATCTATTGTCCCAACTATTGTAAACTCATTTGTGTCTTTAAGTGCAAAAAATTAATCTCCTCAAAAATAAATGACAACAACATATCACATCGAAGACTACGCCGGCGCCTTCTACCCTTAGGTACATATAAGATGTACCGATGATACGACTTTACCCTTCCAATACTCCGAGATGGTACCACTAGTGTGCCGAGAAAGAACATCCCAAAACATTAACTTAAATATTATAAGTTTATTAATAAAAATTTAAAAGAAAATCTAGAACACAAAAAGCATATTTAACGAACATGAAATTAAATAAAGAATATTTACCTACAATACAAGTGTTAGATTTACTTCAGACCAAGATAAAATGAGTCGTCAAGAGTCCAGAAACTCGTCAGATAATCTGCGGTGATAATGAACTAGAAAGAGTCCAGAAACTCGTCAGATAATCTGTGGTGATAATGAACCAGATGAACTAGAAAGAGTATCGCCAGAGAGAGGTTATGTATAAAATTAAAATAAAATAAAATTTGGCATATGTATTGCTTTAAAGGTCAAGGTTGGCTTTTGGTGGGGAGGAAATCGGGGAAAATTAAAAGATTATAGGAGTGGGGTGGAGATAATTATTTGGGTCAAATAGATGCACCGTAGCTGTTAGCCTATGATTCAATACTATATTTTAAATGGTTAAAATTTAAAAATATCCCATAAATAAGTCCTAGATTTGTTTAATGTATAGTTAGAGGTGACAAAGGTTCAGGAAGCGCGGTTCAAAGCTGGAAATCTGTTTATAAATTGGTGGTTTAACTGCGAAACTGGTTCATTAGAACTCCAAACTGGTAGGACCGCAAACCGTTAGGACCACAAACCGGCAGAACCGCATAAGGAAACCGGCAGGACCGCAAACCGACAGGATCGCAAACCATTAGGACCGCAAACCGACGGCAAAACCACGGTTTATTTGTAAATATTATAAATATTATAATTATTTTATAACCAAAATCATATGTTAAGTTATATATAAAAAATATTGAGATATTGCATATTATTATAAAATTATTACTACATTTTGGTTAGTATTAATTTGTTTTGGTTATTAATATTTTAAGCGTTGTAATTATTATATAGTCCAAAATTTTAAATATTAGTTACGTTATTATCACATTTTGAATATTATTATGTTTTTGGATCTAATATTAGTAGTGTTGATACTATGTTACAAACCAAAACTATATCTTATCATGCTAAAATATTACAAATTCTATGGTTATAATTTTAATATTACATTTTGAATTTTACTATTGCGATTTGGATTTAAATATTACAAGTGTTATTTATTATTTTTTAAACCAAAATCATATTTTATTATGCAAAAATATTACAAGTTATATATTGTTATAATTTTAATATTACATTTTAAATTTTATTATTGTGATTTGGTTTTAAATATTACAAGTGTTATTTATTATTTTTAAGCTATATTGTTATAATTTTAATATGACATTTTGAATTTTATTATTGTGATTAGGTTTTAAATATTACAAGTGTTATTTATTATTTTTAAGTTATATTGTTATAATTTTAATATTACAGTTTGAATTTTATTATTGTGATTTGGTTTTAAATATTACAAGTGTTATTTATTATTTTTAAGTTATATTGTTATAATTTTAATATTACATTTTGAATTTTATTATTGTGATTTGGTTTTAAATATTACAAGTGTTATTTATTATTTTTAAGTTATATTGTTATAATTTTAATATTACATTTTGAATTTTATTATTGTGATTTGATTTTAAATATTACAAGTGTTATTTATTATTTTTAAGTTATATTGTTATAATTTTAATATTACATTTTGAATTTTATTATTGTGAGTTGGTTTTATATATTACAAATGTTATTTATTATTTTTTAAACCAAAATCATATTTTATCATGGTAAAAGATTACAAGTTATATTGTTATAATTTTAATATTAAATTTTGAATTTTATGATTGTAATTTTAATAATGATTATAAAATTATTATTACATTTTGGTTAGTATTAATTTGTTTTGGTTATCACAAACATCATTCATAACAAGTGAAAATTAGCGGATGGGTGAGTATTAGTAAGTCTACGATTTATAGGCATTTTAAAACTTAAAACAACGTTTTTTTAAATATGCAATAAAATACTAATCGAAACTATTTAATATCGCAAATAATAAAAACTAAATTTAGACTAATACCAACTAATATCAACTAATAACAAGCAATAACAACTAATATCAGCTAATAAAATTAGAATTAAAAGAACTAATTCAAATAACTATAACAAGTAAATAACTTGATAAATTATACGAAGTTCTTAATTGAGCTATTATAATGTTATCCCAACGTTATTTAAGTGTTTTTATCAATTAGAAACAATTTGCGGAAAAAAAATCAAACAATTCCGAAAGTAGAACTACAATATGTAAAATAAGAAATTTGAGTTTTCTAGAATATTTAGAACAAGTAGAGAGATCTAGAGAGATATAGGGAGGAATATATAAATTTGTGAGTTTGAGAGTTTGGATTTGAGGTCTCCTCTATAAATAGAGGAGACAAAGAAAAACGAAAAAAAATTGTTCCGGACCATCCGGACAAATCTCCGGATGGTCCGGACGTAATTTCCAAACGCTCGGATTGTAAATTCGGACCATCCGGAGAATTCTCCGGATGCCCCGGATATATTTGTAATTCTATAATTCCTTCTCATAGTCTTGTATCTTCTATAGTTCTACTAATCATATTTATATTATAATTAGAAATCTTAGAAGATGGATAAAGTGATAAAGCATTGATTACTTGGCATTTAATTACGAATAAAATATAAAACTGGTTTCTTTACCGTAGTTGATTCAAACTTTTTTTAGATCTTTGATTTTAGTCTTATTATTATACATTTCATATTTTTTTTTATTTGTTCTTTTTTTACTATTAAAATCACAATTTTTAGATTTTAGTTATATTAATGAAAGTTTAAATTTTATTTGAATTTTATAAAATTATTTACGATTATATAATTTACGATATCTTAAACATGTTTAAGACAATAAAATTATGATTTTTATAATCGAAAAAATATTTTGAATAATATTGAAAGTTGTAATCAAAATACAATTAGATGTATATATTTTATTTAATATCTACCTAATATTAAATAAAATATCTTAAATACATAAATATGATCAAACATATCAAAATCAAATTACAATTATTATTTTAGAATGTAATTGCTTGATTATAGAATTTCGATTAAAATGATAACATATTAAAATTAAAATACATTAAATAGCATAATTAACTCGTTTATATTGTAGATATCTCAATTATTGAAATTAGATTCAATTAACGCTTACAAATTAATTTTAAATAACATTATAAAATATTTTGATAAACGGTTCCTAAATGGTTTGTCTGGTGGTTTGAACGGGTAGTTTAACTGCAAAACTTGTCCATTAAGACTGCAAACCGGCAGGACCGTAAGCCGACAGGACCGCAAAAGAAGTAAACCAACAGGACAGCAAAAGGAGTAAACCGGGAGGACCACAACCCGTCAGAACCGTAACCCGCCAAAACGGTAAACCGTGATTTTCTATTAAACGGTTCCGATGATTCGCGATTCAAACCGTTTGACACTTATATATAGTGATAAGATAATTATGTCATGTATACGAACTTTGAACGAGGGATAATTATATTTGCAAGCAATATAGCAAGCTTAGTAGTATCTTTTTGTACTCGTAAGCCATAACAATTTTAAGACCAAACCGATAACTATAAGTATAATTTGTCATGCCTCTTGCAAAATATGACAAATTATTATTCTCTTTTCAGAGTATTTATTATTTAATTAAGTCATCTTTTAATTTTTCTAGAGAGTTGGACCAAATTCATTCGAACTTCATTTGGAACGATGATTATAATGTAAGAACTTTATGTGTTACCTGAAAAAAAATTCTTATAAAATAGAAAGCATGTATTTTTTTTGCTCGACAATGTGAATATCTATATCATTTGCAAAGGGTTAGTTGGAAGGAAAAAAGAGTTTCTCAAGGTAGGAGTGGGTCGGTTTAAAGCTGAAAAATGGACAATGGTTTCCGAGGTCTAAACCGAGATAACATGGTTTAGGTTGAACCGAAGGCTACTAAAGGATATGATGGTTTTAGAGTTTTTGTCGCTCTATGGTCAAGACAAGAGTTACAAATATTTTAAAAGAAAATACAGAGGATGTCTTCACTACCACTCTTTAATTTCTAGTGATAATCATCTCTTTAAAAGTGATGAGTATCTTTCTTCACCTAGAAGGATGTACCATCAAAGGACTATCGCACACATTAAGCACACATAAATCATTATTGATGTAGGAGTTTGAGGCGCTCAGAGGTTTGAGCGCAACTGATCTAAGTTTACAATCTAAAGGCCTCAGCTATATTGGCCTAACTATCATCGAGATATCCATTATATCATCGTAGGCATCACCGGGGCATTACTTACATTGGCAAAGATATTGGTTGCATCGGTCATGATGCACTTGGTAAAGCTGAACAAATGCCTCAACCAGAATTCCATCATCCGAGGCATTGGCTCTTTTGGCTAGGATATCATTGGTCAAATTGAGCACAACCACCGGCTATGAGGCCATCAGCCAAAATATTGACTACTTTAGTTACGAATACATCGGTAATGGATATCCAAAAGGACTTCGAATATTGGTAATGGATACCAGGTCATCGAATGAGACAAATGCTGGTTCGGCCTAAAGGATAATGGATTAGGCGAAGTCTGCACATACCAAAAGGCTATCAAGAAGGACTTCGAGTATTTGGGTGTGACTGCTGGTATATGAATTCAAGTACAACCATGTTTAGAATTATTTGATATTAGAAACATAATCAATTATTTTTTCTCATAACATAAATGGTTATTTATGTTAGGAGTTTGTTACATTCTGGTTTGAAGAGATATTGACACAAAGTATTATAATATGCTCTTTGAGACTCTGAAGAAGATGATGAGATTATGTGAGTGTGCAACAAAGATTCAGAGATAAAACACTTATTAGATATCTTCTCTAAAGAACCGGGATTTATGTTGGAAGAGTATTGTCTGGAATTTAGATTTATATAATACTATAAACACGGTTTCTCGAGAAACTTAATCATGTATACTATTCTAACTATTTAAATAAAATGAATATAATTGTTCTAGCTTGAGTGGACGTTGGTGGTATTTTCAAACCATTATATATCCTATGTACTTTTACTTTCTCTTACTCTATTATTTTATTTTAACTGTATTAATATATTTTAAATTTTGTTGTATGAAGATGTAATTCTTCAAAATAAACAGGTTTGTTATTAAATTGTTCGTATATAATTTAATGTCTCTATTAGTATCCAAACTTTGTTACATAAGGGTTCTGGAAGCTATTATGAGACTGATGAAATTTGAGATGACGAGGTTTAACGAAAACAATATTTTAGAGTATGGTGATAACAAATGTGAGCAGTCCTTATTGAGCAGAAAGTGGCTTCAACCCTTATAGAGGATATTAAACTTTTCTCAAAAAAGTTCTACAACTTAGAGGTAAGGAATTCTTAAAACTGGTTATAACACAATAATTCTGAATCTAAGTGATAATGTCTTTAGGCAGGTCATAATTTTGTTTTGCAGTTGGAGTCTGAAACAAACTGAAGAGCCTGTACACAACAAAAATCCTCACCCAGTTATTATATTTGAAGGTGAAGTTCTTTGGTTTCAAGATGCAAGAGGATAAAAATATTGATGAGAATCTTGATGACTTCCTGAGCATTCGAATCTACTTGAAGGTGAATTTATTTGGTTTCAAGATAGAGGAGGACAAAATTATTGATGAGAATCTTGATGACTTCTCCAAAAACAGTGATCAATTTGAGGAACATTGGTGAAAATTAATGATGAAGATCACACAGTGATCTTGTTCGATTATTTCACATCTGAATATGGGCAGTTGAAGGATACCATCTAATTCAACCAAGAAATAATATTGATGAATGAGTTGGAACTCATACCGTGTATGAGGACTCAAAGTTAAGGAAGTAACCATGAAGCTTTGAATATTAGAGTGAGGTTAGAGAGAAGTCACAACAAAACGTTCAGAGGAAAGTGTAGATTTAAGTCATCAAATAAGTGTGATAAGTCCAAGATAAGATGTCTTTACTGCAAGAAATTGAGTCATTTTAGAAAACAATATCCTGAACTTGTGAGAAAGCAAGGTGATTGTAGATCCGATCAATAGGATGTTTCTGTGGCTTCCAAAGGATATGACTATAACGAAGGTAAAATTTTCAAATGGAATTTATGCCTTTTTCGGGGATACTGTGTTACGTACAATGGCTAGCTTGTTTAAGGGACCAATATATGGTACAACCCTATGTAATAGGAGGTTGCGGCGTGTGAGTGAGAAGAGATTTTTGGAATTTTTTTTTCAATTTCGTGTGTATGGTGAAACTAGCAGAGTCAAGTTTGTAAAATATAAACACACATGAAAAAGAACCCGTGACGATATTCATGATGATCAGTAGGTGGCCTACAAAGGTTGAGTCACATAGATGCTTTTGGTAAATTTAAACAATTGAGGGTTATGGTTGAAAAAAATAAGCAGATAAAGAAGTTCAAGATTGATAATGGTATTGAGTTTTGTACAAATGAAATTACTGATTATTGGAAAGCTACAAGGATAACTGGGTATAGAACTGTACATAACATTTCACAATAGAACAACCTACAAGAATGAACATAACCATTTTTTAGAGGGTGGCGTCTATGTTAGTGACTATTAAGGTCCAAAGCCGTTTTGGGCATAGTCATTAATGAGACTATGTATTACCTCAGAAACAAATGGCCATCACTGCAATTTGTTTTAAGATTCGACAAGAAATAGGGAGTCTTAAAACCATGAGTATTTGGTCGTGTTACATATGCACACATCAGACAGGACAAGTTGCAACCAAGAGCCATGAAGTGTTTATTCATTGGGTATCCGGAAAGTGTCAAGGGTTAAAAGTTATGGTACCTCAAAGAAAATTATAGAAGTGTATAATTCGTGCAGATGTAATATTTAATAAGAATTAGAATCTTGGTTTTGGTGGTAAAATTCTTGAAGCCCAACCTAATGGAAATGACATACTTGAGATTAAGGTGGAGTCACCTGGATCAAAATCTACTAGTGGATCAACGAGATACGACCCAACTAGTATCCATGCTCAAGATAATTACCAGATAGAAATGGATAGGACCAGACGTGAAATCAAAGGTCCTCAAATGTTTAGATATGCTGAATTAACAAATTTTGAATTGGCTATGGTATTTGAAGTTATGCACTATATGCATGAGAACTTCAAGTAGGAAATGCGAAGTGAGAATAAAGCCAAATGACTAGTTTCTATGAAAAATAAAATAAATTCTCTTTGCAGGAACAAATTATGGGATTTGGTAGACAAACCTGAAGTCCGGAAACTGGTTGATTGCAATTGGTATTTGTAAAAAAAGAAATAAATTTACGGGGTTAAAAATGACAGGTACAACACCAAAATGGTTGCTAGTGGGGGTTCACTCTACAAGATCGTTTAGATTACAATGATATTTTTCTCTTGTGGTGAGATATAGTTCAATCATAATTCTACTTGCAATTATTGTCAAGTATGATATGGAGTTGGACGAGATGGACATCAAGACAACTTTCCTTCACAGGACCATTGAGGAAACCATCTACAACAAGTAACTTGACGAATGTTGAAACAAGTAAATGACTGATCATCCATATCTCTTGAATATAATATTTTATGTTCGGAAGCAATCTCCTAGGCCGTGATATAATATTTTTGATGATTTCATGGTCAAGAATTACTTTAGAAAAAATAGTCATGGGTATTGTATGTATGTGAATAAATTTGGTTCTAATGATATATATATCGAATTTTGTATGTGGATGATATGTTGATTGCTACCAAAGACAATGAATAGATTAAATCATTGAAGGAAAAGTTGAAGAGTATAATTGAAATGAAAGACATGGGCTCAACCAAGAATATTCATGGGGTGGAGATAACTAGAGATAAACAAAGGATAACTTTATTTCTATCATAGAAAAGTTCTCTAAGGAAGGTGTTTGACTGGTTTGGCTAGACAAAGGAAAGACCAGTCACCTGTGACATTGCTCAATATTTTAAACTAACATCTTTAAAATTTGAGGATAAAAATATAGAAAATGCAGTAAATGGAAGAAATTCCTTATTCCAATACTAGATGAAATATTATATATGCCATGGTTTTTAGTAGACCTGATTTGCTTAGGCCAAGCTTCTTCATCAGATTCAATTCTAGGCCACCAAGGAAATATTGGCATGCTATCAAGTGGGTTCTGAGCTGCACAAAGATATCCACATGTTTAGGACTGATGCATGCAGAGATTGGTTTGGGACTTGAAGGTGTTGGGGGTTTTGTTGATTCATTTTGTGTTGGTTGTCTAGATACCAAGAACTCTTTTGCTAGTATGTATTGTGCTGTTTGGCTGTGTTGTAAGTTAGAAAGTGAATCTGTAACCTGTGGTAACATTGTCTACTACATAAGTTGAATATATTGTTGTCACCAAAGCAATAAAAGAGGCTGCATTGATTTGTTTTTGCTGAGCGAACTTAGGTTCAACATGAAGTTTTGATGGTTCACTGTGATAACCAAAGTATAATACAATTGTGAAACAATCAGATGTTTCATAAATAGACTAAGCACATTGATGTTAAGCTTCATTTTATAAGAAGTTTTCCTAAAAATGGGTAAATTACTAAGTTTTAAAGGTTCATATGAGGGAAAACATAGCAGGTATGTTTACAAAATAGGTGACAACGAACAAGTTCAAGCATTTCTTCGACTTTGTTTATAAATGAAGAATTTGAGGCCCTTGGATGGGAAAGTTGGAGCTAAATTTTTTTGTTCATTTTCGTGAAGTAAAAACCATGGTAGAGAATTGTGTAAGTATGGTTCTCACTTTGTAGTTAAAATGTAAACGATTGAAGCTTTATTGCTTGAATGTAGTGGTTGTATCGGTTTAGGCATCATCGATAAATTGACTATATCGGCTTAGGTATCACCAAAGCATCGATTACATTAGAAATGGTATTGGCTGCATTGGCCTAGAAGCCTCTGGTAAACTCGAGAAATTGCGTCAACCAAAACTCCATCATTCGAGGCATTGGTTGCTTCAGTTAGGATGGACAAAAGATGAGGAAAATCTGAGCGACTGCTGGTCTACGGTTTTAGTCATGGTGGTTAGATCTGTCTTCAATTGTAAATGAGATTACTTACATTTTGGAGCAACAAAATGAGTTATTTATGTTAAGAGTTTCTTACATTATATTTTGAAGAAAGATTGAAACCATGAATTATAAATATACCATGAAGTTATGTTGGAGAGTATTTTGTGAGCTATAGATTTAGATATACTTTGGAATAGTAGCTAAAATGGATATTGGCGGAATTGACGAACCACTTTAAATCCTTTGTGTTTTACTTTCTCTTACTCTGTTATTTGATTTTATTTTTGGTCATATATTTTTAGTAGCATCACATTATGTTACTGGATTCAATGAACATAATTTAAATATCACAAAAACCATGACTAAGGTGGGAAGAACAATAATGTCCAAAACATTGTTATGGAACCGATGCTAACCGAGGTTTTTCCTAGGACTCAACAACAAGTACACCGCCGTTAAGCGGCATATTATCATGGACATTACCAAAAATTAAATCCCCCACCAGCTGGCTTATTATTAGGATGGATCCTAGTCTCACATAAGTTAGTATTCAGAAATAAAAGGGGATGCAAAATACCTTTTTATATGTGAGGCTAATGGCGTCAAATATTTTGGCGATAGAGCTACCGCAAATATTTGATCTTTTCAAAATGGAGACGTGTGACGGACTAGTGATCTCGAGAAACTTAGTGAATAATTCAGGAATGTTATACTTATTTTTATGGATGATAACATGCTCTTGTGTCGAGCATTTTTTATGGCTTTCAAGGGTAATTCCTTGACATTTTTTAATTATCTAGATCTGATGCCAATTAAAAACTTTGAGATATTATGGACTTCAGATACCAGCTCATCAAGAGCAAAGAAATAAAAGGTGAAGAGACTTCATCATGTATTGTAAGAAAACGTTTGGTGAAATTTTAAGAGATTATACCCGGTGTTTTGTTCATACTAAGAACAGCTTTGAAGATTGTAATGATGATGTTTTTTGTACATCATTCAGGTAGAGTCACATATTAAAAGTTAAGGATATGATGTGACTTAGACTTATCACTCGCCGTTAGCCTCAGTAAAATTATTAACAACCCACCCAGATTTGTATCACAACCACCACAATGTACCGAACACTACTCATACTATAATAACATAAATATACATACCCATTGTCGAGTCCATTCCCAACTATAGTGCTTGTGCAACCTAGGGTACATGAACCTCAAGCTTCAAGCGAGAAGCAGAATCATAATAACACAGTCTAAGGGGGGCCTTTGTTTAGGGGTCGATATTACCACTAACACAATAGGGTGAGGCATGATAACTAGTCATAATTGACTGAAAGCATGACAACAATATATGTCAAAACAAGAAACTATATCATGTACAAAAAGCTACTATATTGAATAAAACCTCGTGAAGTAAGAAATAATATATTATGTAAGTACTATAACGCCATCGACCATTGGCCTAGAGATTGTATTATATTAAGAGATGAAATCTAGAGCCTAATATATTATTGTAAGCCGATTAAGTTGGTCAAACACCGTTATAACACTACACAAAGGAATTTGGCTAATGATCGAGCTTCTGTTGGGGTATGAGATCAGTGTTATTTTAACAGACAACCTTTGTCGTTGTAATTGTGGAAGGTGATGAGATTCCGATCGTATAAATATATACAGACAACTCGGCGAATATCCATTTTAAAGAAATTTGTGATAAAATGAATTGTCCTTATGTTATTTATCCTTGAGATATGACTATGGATGGGTTGATAGGTTCACGGGAGCAAGCATTATTTTTACTAGAGAGTGTGAAGACGAGGAAATTTTTGGAAAAATATAATTTAAGAAGATACTTCGAGTTTGTTTTATGGTTGATAAAATCTTACCTCTTACAAGAAATATTTGGCATGTTCTAATTAGAACGAATGCATGTCATTGCATCGATAATTCACCAATGGATCCATTATATTGTAGCGTACAAGGTATGAGCTATCCGCGAATACTATGAAACATCCTTGGTATTGAAAAATATTAGTTATAGGATCCTCAAGAAGAGATCAAGGATTTCGACGGTTGTTTATAGGCCCATGATTTTTTTGTTCCCGTGTAGGACGTCAGGGCATATTGTTTGAAAAGGAAAAAAATTAAGTGTTGGTACTTTTCCCGCCTGAGACAGTGGAGTGAACTGATCTTGTTCTTATAAAAAAAACCTGAAAATATGTTTGCTTGCTCAACAAATGATGTAGTCAGGGTTCTAGCTGATATAAATTTTCATAAACTATTGCCTAACCCAAATGTAAGACCCATATCACTGATGATGAGGGCTTTCTCTATTTAAAAATCAAAATGTATTTATTCTGAAGTAAATTGGTTATCCAACACATGGCACATTAGGAGTCTCAATATCATGTGTTCTCTAAAGACCCACCACAAGTCCAAAGGGTTAATCAGGTACTAGATTGTACTTCGGGTAATAAACTTCTATTTTGTGGATGTTTACTGCCGTTTTAAAAATCCAAATGCACCCATCAAATCAATAAATTATTATCTTTGTAACTCACTATGGTCTAAATTTTTATAAAGTCATGTCGTTCAGATTGAAAAATACGGAGTCATTTTGCTGGCCAAATAGACAGAAATGTCGAGGTGTATATTGATGATATGCTTGTTAGAAGTTATAAAGATTTCAAGAATATTATCGATTTAATTGGGACATTTAAAATTTTAAGGGTAATAAAGGAATTTGTTTGCAAATATACAACCATAGTGATGAAAGGTAATCAAGAAAGAGAATGACATGAATATAATTTTTTTTTGTATAAAATATCAATCTTTTACATACAAGTTTTTCCAAATTTATACAATATATACAATAATCTTTCTAACTATTTAATGTCTAACTATTACAACTTTGAACGTATGCTCGTGCTTTAAATATTAGTCATGCTCTTTAATAAATGTGAGAACATATTTCTTTATAATGTATATTATTGTAACATATATCATCCCATCATAATCGTTTGAATGTCATATTCATGTGCTCAGTTAATAATTCCATGTTCTTCGACTAGTGACTTCTTTACGACCTTTGTATGGTACCCCTAATCATCCTCGTCTTGTATATTTGACATATTTAATTACCTCAAATTGCTTTCATAACCCTCATCTGGTAATTTTATTGTGCCCTCATCTTATACCATGTGTCAACCGCGTCTTTTGGTTCACCTCATCTTTTGGTTGCCTTGTATTACATGCAACTTACCATTTTTCAGTCTTCGATCTAAGCTTGCGTCGTCATTATAAGGAATATATGTTATTTATAGGATATAGGCTTATCGGGACTCCCCCTAGTCCTTTAAGAATTTGTTTTGGCACAATTTCTTGAAAGACTACCAAAAATATAGTGACGAGGTAGATCTTCGGTTTATTATTAATAGATATTTACTGGATAGTTATATATACATTAATTTTCTATTTTGTTAAATACGTCACGTGCACTATCGAATTATCATGACAAGCTCTCACGGGCACGTGTAAATAGTGGTGAAACTAATTACTCCAATCTGATAAGGCTATATTCAGTCAAGAGAATATATTCCTTATTTAGAAAAGGTTCATGGAGAGATAGAGGAATAATTCGGAATGATGAGATGTGAATCATAGATATGACAAGATACAAGTCAAAATATTTATGAGGAATTAAATCAGAGATATGACGAAAACATAATTCAAAATAATTATGAGGGTGCAAATTATAATATGACAATACACATTAGAATGGTTTAATTCTTTACCTAAGGGAACGATTAAAAGTTTTGATGGTCTTTGGCATGCATTCAGAAATCAGTTTATGAGAAATAAAGCATATAAAAGGTGTCTCTAAGGGATCAGAATAACGTTGACGAGGTGAAGTATGATGAGACCATGAAAGAATTCGTAAATATCCCAATGTTCTTTTATGATAATCCACCTTGAAGGTACACAACACTAACTGAAAATATTACCACTAATTCTTATAAAATGAAAGATAAATCATATTTTAATCCATCTCGTCAAATGTTTGCGTCTGAAATGAAAGGTGGAAAGGTTTTTTTTTCTGTGAATATTATAATGACTATGGACATTTGACGGGTGGTTGTTTTCAATTGAGACATGAGGTGAACATGTTGATCAATAATGGAGAATTTGTTGAATTTATTCATGTAGGAGGTAAGGTGAGAAGTGAAGAAAAAAGTAAGGAGTTGCATAAAAATATGGGGGCTCCAAGAAATATTAAAGAGGTACGAGATGGGACGACTAACGGCTTTATCCTGGTTTATATTGCAAACATCCGATATAAGTCATGTTTTCTTTGATACTCTTAAATGAGCATAACGATTATTTTGGAACATAGATTGTGAAGAGGCATTTCAATTGTTAAAATAATATTTTGTCTCACCACAAATATTATCTTTGCCATCAAAAGGTAAACCTTTGTATCTTTATCTTTATATTTCTAATTGTGTGGTTGATTCGGTTTTGATTAGGGGAAGTGTATAAAGGGCAGCAACCGAGATTCTATATCAGTAAAAGTTTAATTAATGCTGATAAATATATTTGAATTTATAAAAGTTAGCTTTATGTTTGGTTGTAGTTGTGCCAAAGATGAGCCCTTATTTCAAAAGTCATATTATCATTGTTAGGAATTCTTTTCCTTTGAGAGGTGTTGTACAAATTTCATGTTTCGGAAAGGCTCAAGAGGTGGTCAATTAAATTAGGATAGTATGATATTTCTTTTTAGCGTCAAACTACCATTAAGAATCAAGCGGTAGCGGATTTTATTAGTGAATTATTCAGAGAAAAATGAACTATGAAAAGGGTAAGCATTTGGATTTAACATGGGAATTTGAATGAGTCATTATAATGGATGGACCATCATGAGTTGGTAGCGGTGTAGCGGGTTATTTTAAAAAGATCTTTGGAAAATAAATTAAACAATCTATCATATTTTATTTTTAGGTAACTTATAATAGCGTTGTGTATGAGGTTGTCTTAGGGGGGTTGAGATTAGCTCATATTAGAGAGAAACGAGCTATTTGTATTAATATATGCTCTAAATTTGTGTTAAGTTAGTCTAATGGTGTCTACGAGGCTTAAGCATGAAAATATGAGGGAATATATAAGGTTTTGAAGGACTGGGTCAAAAAATTTGAAAATAAATTTTAGATAAGTACCACGTCTTGCTAATTTGGATGCCATTTTATTAGTAAAAATAGTTTGTACGAGGGATAATCCTTTGTTAATTATTCAAGTAAGATCATTTTTGTTAGGGATACTGTTAATTGTATATGTGGTTAATGATCGGAGGAAAGAATACTTGTTGTTCTTGAAAGATCATCTACTTCTCAATGGAAAAACTGAGCTTGTGCTTTAAGAATATGTGAAACAAAGTATACGATTCTTGATGGGTTACTTTATAAAAAACGTTATAGAATGCCTCTTTTGCGTTATTTGACTAAAGAAGAAACATTATTTGTGTTGCAAGTTTGCATGAGAGAGTTATCGGGGGCCATTGTGGATATAAATTTTAATTAGACGTTTTTTAGCGAGATTTGTTTTTGGCCAAAATTAGCAGCAAATATAGAGGCCATGGTTTAAGGGTGTAATAGTTGTCATTTGTATGCTAGAACGAGTCCTTTCCCGAGTGAGCCTATGAGTGCGGTCATATTTACTTATCCATTCGATAAGTGAGGAATTGATTTGGTAGGTCATTTACCGATAACCACGTGTAAGAGGCAGTCTCTAGTAGTGGTTGTTGATTGTTTTATCCAATAGGTTGAGACATAGGCTTTGTGAAAAATTAGAGTCACGAATTATGTGATTTTTTAAGGATCATATTTTGTTGCAATTTGGGATTCCAAATGAAATAATGACAATTTTTAACAAAACATATGGAATTGAGCAACATTTTTCAACATCTTATTATCCACAAGCTAATGGGCAGGTTTATGTATTGAATAGAACAATAATTGACGAGATAAAAAATAAAGTTGATGGAGCATAAGGAAAATGGTTATATAAACTATATGAGATATTGTGGGCTTATAGAATGTCTCTAAACACACTTTTTGTTAATATATGAAATTGATGTTGTGGTTCCAAGAGAGGTGGCTATTCCTAGTTATACAATTCAATATTAGTGAGAAAAAGATCATGCCGGAAGGAAGCAAATTTCAGTCTATTTAACTAAAGAGCGTCATTATCAAGCAAGAGTTATAACACAAATTATAAGAGTTTGATGACGAGTAGCTTTGATGCATGACGAGTTTGATTATTTGGAATCACTTTAGTAAACAAGAAAAGTAAAACTTTTAGAGAGATAAATAGATTTCAGAGGGAGTAAGTTAAAGTATATAAGTGCTCTAACTCAAAAGTTCAACCCTTTTATTAGATCATCCTTGGTCTTTATATAGAGGCGTAAAGACTTAGCTTACAACTCAAAACAGTTACATAAAAAAGGCTATTTGCAATTTTAATCATTGCCACCTGTTACATAACGATTTATTGTTTACATTTTAGTCCCTAAATTTCCACTTTCTTATCAGTAGCCCCCTTAGTTCTCATGTCAGTAAATGAATGAGAACTAATCAACTTCGAATCTAAGAAAAAGCAGAAATACCTTCCTCTTCCATAACCCGAAGAATGTCAATTATACTAATATGTCACTAATAATCCCCAATACATCGAAATATATCAACACACAATTATTCCAAACACATCTCTATTTTTAACGGGTAATCATCCAATTATATCGCAATTCGAAGAAAACATTAGTAATCTTAGGTGTCAAACCTATTTGTCAACAAATTATGACCCATTAGGTAGTAGGTCTGTAATTAGGCTTTTAAAGTAACACGTGTTGAACCCTTTTTTATGTAACGGCTTCAACTTCCCTCCAATCAGCATCCACTTCTTCCACTTCTCAACACGAATTTTCTCCTCTTATAAATTTCATTGTAGCCCATTCTTTGATCAACAAACTAAATATCTTGAGAGAGAAAGCAGAAGTTTCTAAACTCCTTTGCTACCTTCGCCGGCTTCTTCAAACTTCTGGTTATTTTCACCAGAAAACTCATCTTTTCAGATCAATCTTCAACCAGTTTAGGAGAAAACGTCTAAAATCTAGGAGATCTAAAGCTAAAATTCCCAAAGAACCTAAGTCTCCAAAAGCAAACAACAACGTTTTCGGTGCTTACGATTACTTTTGTATCAACAAAAGAGCATAAGAATATCGAGCAACTGGGTTAATCAGTAACGTACGTTCCTAGAGGCTTGTCTACAGAAGCAATATACTACGGTAGTTTCGATCCTTTTAAAACTCTTGTCTTTTCACCTTCTCCTTTACTGAAGAAAACATGTCCTCAAAAACTCGAAAACCAAAAGCACCTCGAATTTCACCGTCTTTTACTAAATTATTAACTCGAATTAATTATCAAATAAAACTCTTCTTCAAAACAATCCAAAACATCCCCTTCCTCAAACAACCTTTCAAAACTTGTCCCCCACGAGCTCTTAGAAAAAAACCTTCATAGTTATGGGAGATGATGCTGATGTTACATCGAATCGATTCGCGATGGAGATTGTTTAAACAACCGTATTATCTCAACAAAGTCCCTCGAACAATCCTCCTCAACTGAGAGACAAAACATCATAAACAGAAGTCAATTCAGAAGCTATTTAGTCAAACAATGAAGCTAATACTGAGGAGGAAGCTTCAAAATTATCAGAAAATGTTGCACAAGAGAAAATCCGCAGAACGAGAGAAATTAAAAATCTTATTACCATATGTGAAGAGGAAAAATTGGCTATTGGTGAACATTTATGAACTCTTGATGGTAATTATGTTGTGGGTCTAAAAGGCGTTTCATATATATACTACGAGGAGAGCTAAGCTAGTGATTTAAAGAAGCAATGGGGAATGGAAGACAACATTATACTTCGTCTTCCCAAAAAAGGAGAAACACCCCTTGACTGTAGAAAAGATGAACTGGTTGTTTACCCTGAAATAATCAACTGGGGGCTTCGATTCTATTAGTGGATTATTTCGAACTCCTAAATTTGTGTGTGACCCAAGTAACACCAGACCAATGGTTCACACTTCTTTCCGTAATCATGGCCTCTCGATTATCCAAAATCCCCATATGCATTGAAGACTTCATATCCTTAACCAAATTGTCAGAGGAACCAGTACTTTCGTTCTACTATCTGACTTTGGATGATGATTTAAAAATCATCGATGAAATCCTCGAAGCAGATAAATTTTGAAAGCAAAACTTCATCTTTATTTCAGGAGCGTGGGAAAATGGAAAAGTTATATCCAAAGCGAACTTATCAAGATTGAACCTCGTCCAGAGGAGTAACTGTAAGTCTCTTAATAATATATTCATGAATTAAATTTTCAACTTATAAAATCCTTATTTGGTACCAATTCATATATTCCTAACATTAATTTCGAGGCGTTATGCCATTCGACGAGAGAAAGCCAAAGAAACTTTCAAAAAGCTTGCTACCTGGGCTGAAAAAGAATGGAATAATGCCTTCCACACAGACTTCGAACCCATTAACTTCCTTAACAGTCATTGATTTACGATCACCCCTAGAGCCTTTCCCCCCAAAAACTTGATGGAGCCTTTCCCTCCAAAAACTTGATGGAGCCTCCCAATACTCGACAAGATGTGAAGAGGTTGGTTCATACCGATTGTAAAGTGTTCTTACTAATCCGTCATAGATAAAAAAACCACCTTTCCAAGAAAAAGAAGGCAAAAAAAGATAAAAAGGCAGCTAGTCTGGATCTAGCCCTTCAACAGATCCAAAGTCGAAAGTTTCGAAATGAAAAACAAAAGAAAACACACTTTCCACTATCGGAGAAGAAAAAAAAGAGGGACCTTCTCCAAAAAAGATGAAAACTACTGCACCCTCAAACATGAGTAGAGCTAGCCCCCAGAAAAGAACAAAAAATAAAGTAGCGGAGGTTGTCAAAGAAGTAATATTCGATAACAACAAAGTTTTAGCAGCAGATAATCAGCCAAGTGGTCAAAACAAAAATGAAGATAACACTACAAAGATCATCAATCAGCAACAGGAAAATATCGTTGTAGAATATAACCAAGGTGCTGATCATTTCGACCCTGACAGTTATATTAACTTCGATGAATCAGAAGAGCTTGCTGGCGAACTGGATCCTGTTATTCAAGAGATTCAAACTTATCTACATAACTTTGGTAGGAGATCCGCACCATATGCCTCCAAAGCAGCATCTCATGAATCACTGTTCCTACTGTTTCTACAACATCTTTAGATCTCATTCCTCAGCGTAGTCTAATGGTTTCTCCTCCTATTGCACCAAACCTAGAAGTCCTCGCTTAACTTCAACCCTTTTCTGATCTTAATACTACATCAAAAAAGCTTCTTCAAGAAATCGAGGCTTCTCAAAATCATCTAAAATAAATGGCTAAAGATATGGTTCACTACAAAGGAGCTATTGAAGCTGAGAAACAACTGAAGGAAAAATTTGGTAATCATATAAGAGATCAATTTCATGGATTCCAAATGGCAAGATCTGAGTTTCTCAGAGTACTTCTATTTGTCAAAAGGCATCTACGAGAGCAGCATCGAATCGAGAAAGAAAATCTAAACACTTCGCATCCGGAAGAGATAGATAAACTCATAACTAAACACCTTGAGGACTTAGCTGCAAAGAAGAATAAATTCGATGAGCTTCAGATTTCTTTTACCTATAGCGAAGCAGAAAAGAAAAACTTGATCGATGAGATAGCCACACTAAAGAATGATTTTGAGAAGGAAAAACAACTGTTTGTTATTGCTGCCGAAGATGAATGTACCAATGATATGTTGGCATCTATCAAAAATGGCAAGGAAGAGAAGGCCATCACACTTCTTCGAGAAATTCAAGCTACATATCATAAGATAAATCTTTCCATCTTTTGGAATAAAATCCCTATCGAACGGCACCCTAGCAAAGCCTTCGATCATATCCCAAGTTCATCTTCCGAAGATGAATCAAAGAAAGAGGGCTCTGAAGATGGATAACTTTATTATCTCTTAAATTGGTATTGTATCTTTGCACCTGTCATATCAGTACTATAACTTTTAATCATCGAAGTATTCTGAATGACAAAGGTTTTTGCTTACGCTTCATGTTGTTTTATTAAGTTACATTCACGTTTAATCGTTATTTATATTAACTATTCGAGGTAAAAATATAATAAAATACTTTAAATAACAATTACAATGCGTAATGCATCGAATGTTATAGTGCATTGAATGAACGTAGCACTTTAAACACCATAATGTGCTTATTGAACGTAACACTTCGAATATCATAGAGTGTTTAATGAACATAACACTTCAGACACCACAGTGTGCTTATTGAACGTAGCACTTCGAACATCATAGAGTGTTTAGTGAACGTAACATTTTGGAACATGGTCATTTCTTCAAAAAATGTATTCAACAGTTTAAACTATTCTAATCTTGGTCAACCTCAAAGATGATCAGTCTTTGATCCCAAAATAGTTCAAATAAGTATTTGAAACTACCATTGGCCAAAAATGCATTTTATTGATAATTTTCAATATGTACATAGTGCATCGTTAAAACGTCCTTGGGACAACATGGTAGGAAAGAGTGCACTAACCAATCAAAAGGAAACAAATTCAAAACAACACAACTATTCCCAGTACAACTTTAGATTCTGTATATTCCATCGATGCTGAAGCATCCTCCCCTAATTATCACAAAGGCGATAAGAACCCGTCTTTATCATTTCGACAATCATATAAGATCCTTCCCAATTCGGGACCATTCCTTGGTATGTATGAATACTTTTCTTAACACCTTATCACCTACTTTAAACTCACTCATTTTCATCATCGAATCATACTCTCATAAGAGTTTGATAATGGATTACATATAAATGAGCTCGAACTCTTTTCGTTTTTTATCAAATCCAAACTTACTCTTTAAGCTTCGTCATTGGATTCTTCAGAATATTGAGAAATTCTAAAAGATGACATCATAGATTCCACAGGGCTAACAATATCCATTCCATATGCTAAGGGAAAGGGAGTTTCTTTAGAAGCTTCTCTAGGAGTTGTTCGATAAGCCCAAAACACCTCTTGCAAATAATTTTGCCACTTTCCTGCCGTCCATGTTAAATTCTTCTTCAAACCTTCTAAAATAAATATGTTCATCCCCTCCACTTGTCCATTTGCTTGAGGATGAAACGGTGTTGAAAAACATTGCTTAATTTCTTTTGAAACATAAAATGAATCCAATTCTTTATTATTAAATTGAGGACCATTATCCATAGTAATTCTTCAAGGCACTCCAAAATGACAACAATGACTGTTTATAATAAATTTAATAACATTCGTCACTTTCGTTCCAGATAACGGCTCTGCTTGTGCGCACTTTATAAAATAGTCTATTACAACAATTATCATTTGTTGCCCTCTAGATGCTATCGACAAAGGTCCTACTAAATCTATTCCCCTCCTATCAAACTGAATGGTTTCGGTAATAGAAATAAGTGGAACTTCTGGCTTATGAATAGAATTAGCAAACCTTTGACAAGTATCACAGCTTCGAACCAAATTCTTGGCATCGTCCATAATCGAAGGCCAATTAAACCCTACAAGTAAAACGCAACGAGATAATGTCTTAAATCCACAATGTTCTGATCCTTCTCCATAATGTAACTCTGATAAAACTTCATGTGATTATTTTCTATTCAAACATCGTAATAGTGGCCAATACAAGTTTCCATCCAAAACTATGTATCCAAAAGTTTTGTCGCACAACTTTTTGGACAATTTTGCATCGTCAGGAAGTTCTCCTTGAAGCAAACAATTCAGAATATCAGTTCACCAATCGCCTCGAACTGCACCTATAATGACAAACAATTCGTCAATATAATCACATTAGTCTAATTGAGTTAAATTGAAGCACTCTCTTGCAACAAAATCCAAAGATATTCTTCATTGTGTTATTTCCTCGACTTATATGTTCCACCAACAACGTGATCAAATAAGTTCATCGAATTTCAAAGCTCTCGAAGATACAAAATTTGGCGATCTTTTTTTGCTTCAGAATTTCCAAATATTTGTTTTGCTACTAATTGAGAATCTGTCTCTAATCGTACTGAAGTTGCTTCACATATCTTCGCAAGGCTCAAACCAGCTAAAGCAGGTTTGTATTCAGCTTCGTTATTTGTTTAGCATGAAAACCAAATTTAATAGATTTAAGCATTGTTTCTCCAGATAGAGTAACTAACTGAACTCCAGCGCTGCATCCCAAAACACAAGATCCGCCATCAGTTCGAATAACCCACGTCGAATTCCTTGGTAAGATATCCTTATTATCTTCTGTTTCCGATCTACTTGAATGAAATTCCACAAGAAAGTTCGCCAAAGATTCCACTTTAATTGCAGTTCGAGGTGTGAATATAATATCATAATCTCCCAAATCCACTGACCACTTGGTCATTCTCTCCAAAATATCAGGACGTTGTAAAACATTTTTCAGGGAAAATAAAGTTTGAACATCAATGGTATGGCCTTGAAAATAAGGGCGCATCTTTCTAGTAGCCACCACCAATGCCAATGCTATTTTTTCGAGCTTCAGATATCTCTTTTCTGCTGCCACCAAACTTTTGCTGGCATAGTACACAAGCTTTAGAATTCCTAAATCTTTACTTACTAATACTGCACATACTGCAAAATTCGATACCGCAATGTATAAAAAGAGTTGTTCTCCACTTCGAGGTTTTGATCAAATTTCTGGTGATGACAATAAATCCTTGATGCTTTTAAATGCCGCTTCGCAAAACGAAGTCCATTCAAATTTCTTTGGCCCTTGCAAAACTTGAAAGAAAGGAAAAAATTTATTAGAGAATCGAGAAATAAATCTATTAAGTGCTGCTAACCTTCCTGTTAAAACTTGTACTTCTTTGATAGTTCGAGGCGAGTTCATTGATACTACAAGTTTCAACTATTCTGGGTCAGCTTCTATCCTTTTTTCACTGATAAAAAACCTAAGAGCTTCCCTGATCAAACTCCAAAAGTACATTTTTCAGGATTCAGCTTTAGTCATATTGCCTTTAAATTAAAGAATGTCTCTTCTAAATCTTCCAGATGTGCCTCATCTGCTAAGATTTTTACCATCATGTCATCAATGTATACTTCAATATTTCTTCCAAATTGAGTGGCAAACTCTTTATTCATTAACCTTTGGTAAGTGGCCCTGACATTCTTCAATCCAAAAGGTATAACCTTATAACAATGCAAACCCCTGTTAGTGATCAAATTAGTACATTCTTGATCCTTCAAATCCATCTGGATCTGATTATATCCCGCAAAAGCATCCATGAAAGTCAATATTTTGTTTCTAGAAGTGGAATCAATCAGCTGGTCTATTCGAGGAACGGGAAATGGGTATTTAGGACATGCTCGATTTAAGTCTGTAAAATCCACACACATTCTCCAGTTTCCGTTTTTCTTCTTGACCACTACTGGATTAGCCATCCATAAAGGATATTATGATTCCCTTATATGTTTGACCCTGGATAAACGATCCACTTCGAAAAAAATTATTTCTGCATTTTCTGACAAAAAATCCCTTCTTTTTTGGATTATAGGCTTCACCATCGGATTAACAGCTAAACTATGACAAACTACTTCAATCGGTACACCTACTAGATCCTCTGTTTTCCAAGTGAAAACAGTCAAACTATGAGACAAACATTGCAACAGTCATTAACGTAACACGCGGGGTCAACAAGGTTCATATTCGAAGTGTTTTTCCCTCAGAAAAAGTATAATCTTCAATCTTTTCACTTACTGTTAAGGAACCCGGCGTTGCCCTCGGATCGTCAACCCTTTCTCTAAACCAGAGGTCAACCCCTGACTGCTATTCATTCATCATATCTCCACTGGTGGATCCTCGAATCCGAAGTGCTGTGGCATATCCCTTGCAAATTTTTGGTCGCTTCGAGCAAACCCCACACGATCTCAAACTATATATTTAAAACATTGATGGATTGTTGACACAACGCCATACATCCTTGACAACCAAGACCTTCCAAAAATGGCATTGTAACTTGTGGGACAGTCTACCGCCATAAAAAATACTTGAACCTTCTTCTTGAAGGGTCCCTTTCCCAAACTTACCTCCTCATTGAATTCTCCTATTACTCGTGCAGCCACTCTAGTGAAACCAATGATTGCTCTATGACTAAGAAATTCGAGGAGGATTGTGCATCCTGTCATATGTTGCTTTTAAAAAGGACATTCACGGAACTCCCGATATCCATAAGCACACGTCTAATTTTCAACGCCAACAACTTCTTTCCCAGTGACCATGACATCCTCATGCGGCCCCGTAGTTCCTCACAAATCATCCTCATCCAATAGAATAAAAGAAATGTATCTCTTGCCATACAAATGAGTAGTTATTCTCCCCTCTATTTGAGTTACCAAATTCACAACATGTCTTTTCCACGAACTATCGGTATTACTAGTCATCGAATCACCCCAAAAAATGGCCATTGACTCGAAATACTCACACAGACATCGAACATGCCCTTTCTTTATTGGCTCTTCCACCACCATAAAATTTAATCTATCTGGATCCATATCCAAAGACTCCGAGGTAGAATCAAACTCATCAACCTTTGAATCTAGAATCATCAGATTTTCAGCTTGTGCATTTGGGTTGGCTGGCTGTGAATTCGATCCTGGATTTTTCGACGCATTGTCCTATGACTTCACATAAGTCAGTAGCTTTCCGTTCTCAATCAAAATTTGGACTTCATTTTTCAAAGAAATGGAATCATTGGTATCATGACTAATGTCATTGTGGTACCTACAGAATTTATTGTTCCACTCCTCCCTTGGCATGTTGATTGGAACGGGTTTCCTGAAATTTATATAGCTCTTAGTTTTATCAAACATTGCTGCCCCACTTTCAGTCAAATTCACATAATATTATGGCATTATCCACTGATTCGGCCTCGACCTATTAAATTGATAAAATGGATCTTGATCTGAATGTCCTCCGGTTCGAGGTGGCAAATTGTTATTCCTCAGAAGCAATTGTTTATTAGCATTTGAAGACTGTCCTTGGTTATGGGACACATACCCTAAATTCTTTGGAACGTTAACTGCTCCTCCTCGGACCCTAGTTGGTTCTTTAACTTTGATTTGATCTTAAAGCTGAGCCATTAATGCTCCAAAAGTTCAAGCCCACATTTTCGTTGTCTCATTAGCCAAATCCTCTTCTAGTAACCCTTCGCAAAAATATGTCATCGCCACCGACTCTTCACAGTTATCCAAACTTTCCTTTGTCAAAACAAATTGTTTTGTGTAATCCTTTCATTTTTCTCCAACTGCCTGCTTGCATTGGATAATTTTGTCGTCGTTTGCTCTCATCTCTTTACTACCAACAAACTGCGTTTGAAAACAGTTTAAAAGTCTCTAAAAATCGAAATGGATCCCCTCGAAATTCGGCTATACCATTTCAAAACTGTCGTTTTAAAAGTCTGTGACAAATCCCGATATACCAGCATGTCATCGTCCTTGAAATTCATCATATAATTTTTTGAATTGTTCGATGTGATCATCCAGATCTCACATCCCATCTAACTTTTCAACTTTGGCTATATCAAAACATTTTGGAAGCGTAATAGATCTGATTTCACTTGTTAATGGAGAATTTCTACAATCGACACCTTGAACGTATTGAACTTTAGTTCCCATTACTGCGTATAAATTCCGATCAGCCTCATCATACTGATTTGATGTGCTTCATTCACACCAATTAGACGTACTTAAACATCGAGGTATACTATCTCTCAAATATTTATGCTCTTTGTTGTGTTTTCGAGATTGATCCCTCTCTTCTTTCGAAGAACCCTTGTACCTTTTAAAACCTGAGCCAGAGCTCTCAAACTCCTCATCACTAGATGTGACACACTTTTGCTTATCTTTATTTTCTTTTCGAGAAGTGTGACGTTGTTTTGGAGCTTCGAAGAGCGCCTTCTTCTGCTCATTCCTGATCTGACGATCAGTGCAAGATCGATCATACTTGTTTACAGCTTCAGTTTGTTCATTCATTCTCACCTCGGATTTCAGCCTTGCTGACTGAATTTCCTACTCTCTCTCATCATATTTCTCATTCAAAGCGTTTATCTTATCCAAGAGCTGATTCATTCGCACTTCTATATCAGATTGAGTTTGGTGGACCAGAGTAGGTCCTTCCGGTCTATCATCTATCTCATGTGAACCTTCTCTTAATGTTTCGATAGTTGATCGAACCAAAGGATTATTTTATGGATTCATCCTAAAGTTTCAAGATTGTTTTTCAAGATTGATAAAATTCGAGCTGACAAAATAGACACTAATTGTTAATCATCCCCAATGGAGTCACCAATTTGATGAGTCTCATTATTTGGAATCACTTTAGTAAACAACATAAGTAAAAATTTTAGAGAGATAAATAGATGTTAGAGAGAGAAAGTCAAAGTATATAAGTGCTCTAACTCAAAGGTTTTGTCAATGTCTCTGCCAATGTCTCCATAACAACCTCCATTACCTGCCTCTCGTGCTCTTCCAAATCAACCTCTGCATTCTTCAGAAATTTCTTGCGTTAATGCTCCATTTTTATCTTTAGGTCAGTAATAATAGCCATTAAATTCCCATTTTCTACTGCCAGCCCAACAATGCATTCAACTCACTTCTCCACCCTTTGAACCTGTGCCATGTTTAGCGCAAGCAGACCCGCACATTAAGACATTAGGTCATCATTCCTCTGATAAACCCATTATATTGAGATGTCATCGTCGTGTTTCTCATGGTCATCTTTTTATATTTTTCCTCACACGAATCTCGGGTACTTTTGATGAAGGTCAATTCACGAAGAAGATCATCGCTTTCCTGAGTTGCTTTATCATTTCATGCTTTAGCTGACCCACATGCATTCTTGAACCGAGCGAGCTCGATAGTTAAGACTTTTACCGACCCAAAGAACATCGCATTATGCTTCCACTTCTGCATAACTTAGGAGTTCACACTCGAGATACGTTGGTAAGACAATACAACAGATTTGTGGTGCATCTGCATTCATAGTAAGGTTAGTATCATCTTTTTGTTTATTTTTAGTAATATCTACATATTAGCATAACGTACCTTGATGGCCAGCTCCAACTGCCTTTGTAATATCTTGCTTATTGCCATTTTGTCATAAAACGACAAATCTGGACAGAGTTTGAGTTGCTTGAACATCATCATTGAAGGGTGCGACATTACAATATTTGGAGGACGGAGTTCCTCAGTTTCTTTATTACCTCGGGTTGCCTCGGTTCTTTTTTCATTTGCAAGAACGAGTTTTGGCCTCACAATATTTACAATGAGGATCACATGCCCGCCCCCTTTGCAAAACTATAATAGGATCGCACACCACTCCTTTCTCCTCAAGAAAATTCTCTATCATTCGACCTATCTCCTCAAGAATTTCTTTTTTACGCGGTTTGACTAACCCTAAACTCGGGCATCATCTACCCCTATTACTTCAGGGGCCTTCCCTTTGCTATGATCCGCCTCAGAAACCGAGGAATTTGTACCCTTATTTTATGGATCTTGACCTCCATTATCCTCCTCTTTATCAACCAACCGAAGTTGTTTTTCTAATGGAATCGCATCCACAAACACATGAGTTATTTTCAGAGGAGGCAATATATATCCTATATCTCTTCATCCTCTTCCCCAGAGAATCGAGTACGCTCTTTAACCATTTCATCTCACGATTGGGCAGCGCTAACATCCTGTATAGTTAGTAGCTCTCCCTCCTTGTTATTCTTCCCTCACAGGGGCGAGACATCTTCTGTATTCCTCACTTTTCGACATTGGTTCACTGCCAGCCATACCTAGTGCTACTACAATCATAATACCTTTGCTCCATCAATGCCTGTATCCACTCTATTAAATCCATTTCTCTGGTATCAGCCATCGTTATTTTTCCTTCTTTTTCAATATTCAATTCAGGAATACGCCATAGCCCAACTTTTAAGAAATATATCAGCGTGAACAATCGATATGTCTCTTGAAACCAGGTATAACTAGCCAAACCTGATAACTTTATTAAAGGATTTTGAGCTCTTTTTTATATCCTTTATTTGCATCACTCGTGATGGTTCCTTTCACCTACAAAATTAAACATACTTCATTTAATAATAAAACTTGATCACTTAGGTTAAGAACTTCAAAATCCTTCATCCTTACACTTGACTTCACCAAATTTCCTACATCAACAACGACGAGTAAATCCGCCAGACAGACCGAAATACCTAATAAACGGGAGCTCAGTATAACGCTAAACAAGACTCTTCATCCATTTGCAGCTAATTGTGTTTGAAAGATGCATATGAAGCTTAAAAAGTCTTGAATCAGAGAGGGTAACGACAACCGTAAGCCCCAATCAAACCCCAATAATGTATAAGCATGTTTCATTTTCCTTTTCTCGATAGAGTTGCTTACCTGGCGTCGGTACCCTCACTATAACATCATTTGGTATCTCGTATCTAGCCATAAGTTCCAGAAGACCATACTCAGTGAGATATCCATATTTTATGGTCAATTAAGAAAAATAACTCTCTAAGAATGAAATATTTTCTTATTATGGTCTTATTCTTTTGCTAGTAACCATTTTATCCTTCTACTTCCGATATTTTTTGTTGCCATCATGGTCACTAGAACGACTGCAATGAGCGAATAGGACGAATACAAGAAAAGCAAATCGTTGGGATAACTACCGCCGAGCGACACCACCAGAAAATGGATTTTTCCATTGTACAAAAGAATTAGGGCTAGTACATCTACACCGAGTTAGTATGGTTCTAATACTAAATTACTATTCAAAATTATAAAAAGGAATCATGGAATACTATAAGATTCGACATACCTTTTTTATTGACGATTTTCTAGAAGGATAAAAATGGCGATGACTGTTTGCTTCATGGAATATTTGTTTTTCTCTTACAAAGTAAAGTGATTTTCAAAACAATAAAAGAATTCACAACCTTAGTATAATGTTTGTATTTCAATCGATTCTACACTACACGCGTGATATGACAATAATTGTCACTTACAACAAATAATTAATCACGCTTCATTAGAATCCAAGCGCTATTTTACATCATAGTGACTTCGGCTTCAAAATCACCGTTTCACACGCGCCGTCTGGTAACCGCCATGTATTACACTATTGTAAGTTAAACTACTCAGTTACACACGTTATGCCACCAAGCATACATCATACATGATTAGTTCGACATGAATAGTTCGACCTTTTTACCATCTACTATGCTCTGTATAAATCTTAATTCCATCGATTTTATGTTCTTAACATATAATCAACGGACTAGGGGGGTGCTGCTGAGGAAGCCTTCATCGAATGATAGAGAAAAAATATTTGAGCAGATAAAATCGACGAAGATACGCGAAAATACCAAACTGAACTATTTACTGTATAAACATGAGGTGGATTAAAGCTACACATCAATATAGCTACTAATATCGAATGATCGATGCCAAATCAAGGGGCATCGATGTCCAAGCAAGATAACTGATAACCTATCAAGAAAATACGACACTGGTGATGAAGTTAGGGAAGATGAAAAAGGAGATCGAACCCATGTTATCGAAAATGAATTAGAAGATTCCTTACCGAGCAGAGGTTGCGCATGAAGATATGACGAACCAAGCATGTTATCGAGTGGCACAAAAATAGAAACTGAACAAGAATCACCATCAATGGTAATTATAGTTGAGTCTTACACCGAGAAGAAGAATAAAACCGAGCATAAATCATAACTGAAGTAAATATAATTCCCAAGCAAATGTATATCAGCGAAGCCGATCGAGATCGGTAATCAAGACGAGCGACTAAGAAAATGATTGTAATCAACTTAAAGTTGGTTGATTAGTCTACCCACGTAACGCATAAGAAATAGAGTAACGGACGTAATTTTTGAGTTGTTAACATTAATATGGGTCTACGTGCATAATTAATTGAGTCATATAATAAGTGGCAATTAGAAACTGCTATGAAACAATATAAATAGACAGACATTCTACAAAATATGTATATTTTCTTCCTTGATCAATTAAATTTATACTTGGCATTACATTTGTTATATTTTCTCATAACAATATGATCATTATATAATAGCACTCTGAAATGGGATATGGATAACTTTGTAACCAAGAACCCAAAAGGATTCAAGGATCAAAGGATGTTGATCGATAGGTCGCACATAAGTTTGGAAAATGTGTCTAATATTCCTAAGCATCTTCCTTTGGATGTGACACACTAAATTAAGAACATGTTTTCTTATGGATATTTTACACCGACAAGAGAAGAGAAATACTTAAGATGTTTCTTAGAATAAAAGATAGTCTAACATTTCAAATATGAGTACATATTTTTTATTGGAGAAAGAACAAGCCTCGAACATAATTAAGGTTGCATTGGAAACATAATGCATATGTTGAACACAATTAAGGATTTTCTCGGAAACAGAATGCATGCCTTGAATACAATTAATGTTTTTAATGAATTAATATTGAAACTACAAAGTATTAATGATAAAATTTTCAAATCAGATTCTTCTCTCCTCCGAGGACGTGCATTTTATTGTAGAAGGGTCGTGGGAAAATTATTTCAACAAATGAAGAATGGTGAATTGAAAGAATTGCCTCATTAAAAAAATTGTCATAAAACCCAGTGGGACAAAACTTGAACAAAGGAAAAAAGTACAACCGAGACACTTTCTCAGTTGTTGAAATCAATTAGCTTGAATTACGACCAAAGTGGTTTGACAAGCTTTACCTCCATACTTGTTGTTCTTATAACATGGATTCTCCATTTGATGAAACGATCCTCTTACAGCTTCGTAAATTTATTTTGCTCTTGATCGAGTTATTGGACCAACCGGTAAAATAAGAACATAATCAGCTTCAAGCTCATCATGTTATTCAAGTTGCTCATCTGATTTTTGTACATTTCACATTCTAACCTCCTTGCGTCATCTAGTTTTACATAACTACTGGTGAGAGTATAGAATACCACAGTAAAGAACTGGATCCAGCTACTGATCGAAATAAAAAGAGACACAAACTAGAGCGTATGTGGAAACCCAACAATAAATTAGAATAGATACCCACATGTCTCACTCTGATAAAGAAAAAGGTTTTTTCACTCTAGAAACGAGGGTTCTATAAACTCACCTGAGTCACCTCTACCCAGTAAATATTTTTAATCACCAGCACCAACTACTAATGGAAAAAGACAGAAGGAAAAAATATCCCAAATGTCTGATTTGTCTTCTCCACTATGCTCAGTTGGTTACATCAGTCGAAGTAGTAGATTCTATGCTCTTTATAATAATCAAATTTGAGATCTCCAATACAAAATCCAGTTTCCGAACGAGATACATGTAGAACAATTTAATATCAACTATTTACTATTAAAGTGAATAATATGACTTCGTCAATGGATATTCATTAAGAATTTTAAAAATTCAATAAAGTTGTCAAGCCATTCACTACGTGATCTCCATAATATGCACTAAATCATCATCACTTCCATATTCGAAAAAACTATAGGCCAAGTAATCTTCATCTCCCTTATCGAACAGGTTATAAGCTAAGCAATCTCCATCTCCGTAATAGAAATTGATATAAGCCAAATGATCTCCACCTCCACGATAGAAAAGGCTATCAACCAAGTGATCTTCATCCCCATGATAGAAAAGGTTATAAGCCAAATGATCTTCATGATAGGCAGTTAGTGATCTTCATAATATAATTCAAATCATCTCGGTGGTTGAGAAAACTATAAGCGAAATGATCTTCATCCCACGATAGAAAGGGTTATAAGCCAAGTGATCTCCATATCCAAAATAAAGAATACTATACGGCAAGTGATTTCCATCTCCATGCTCCGAAAATTATGTTTCTTATATGTCCTCCCTCCTACAAAAATGCGAATTGGGTTACGAAACCACGCCCACAGGCTATACAATGGGCCATATTGAGTGGGGACCACTCGAGTCCATTAAACAAATGCGCTAATAGGCCATGCATATATGGATACATAAGGGGACGCTGAGCCCAATATTTGAAACTGGTATTATACGCAAAATGGTAATAAACCAAGTCTATATAGGCCACGCAATATGCCAAAGTTGTCTCTTTCGCGAAGATGATGATTGGCATGCATACCATTTGGGCCACATTAAGCCCCGATTTTGTATGGAGAGAAACAAATCAACGCATATATACCAAGCACGAAAATTCACCGAATCGGCCCACAATACATAAGTCGACCAAATCACTTACAAGAACCACAAGGTTCACTTCTAGTCATTTGTATATATCCACCCTTACGACAAAAAAACACAAGCACCGCTATGTTTCTACATGCTTACCATCAACACACAGTAACCTACGACATTCTGTAAATTCTCCAACACAAGGTTTACGAATCTACAATGTAACATAATTACACAAAACAAGTACGAGTATATATAGTATTCATTTCATCCTTCAGCAAAGACGAGGGGGTCACTCATCCATATCTAACAAAGAATCGAAGCATGCCGAAGAAGCAAGTAACATCCTAGCAGCCTACTAAGTTTTAGCTACACTAATTTCCTTTGGCAAAATAGAGCTTTTTATCCTCGATGGAGGTTTTGGCCGGCAAAGTTTTTTAATAAAGTGGGAATAATTAATTACGAACCAAGTTGGAGATGTCTCTTAGAACAGTTTGGCTAGGAAAATCAATATAACCAAGTCGTAAGTATTTTCAACGTATAGCGACATGACTAGCATAGTTCTTCGGTATGATACACGATGCCTCAACAAAAAAGATAAATAAAAATAGAGCTACAATAATTGATAATAATAAAAAGACAAGCTCCTTCAAATACGAAGAAGAGCAAGTAAATTACACAATTCGAATATTATATTCAACTATTATATAGTCCTTAAGTTTCACTACACTCCAACTCAAGGACTAGATGGACTCATGATAAGACTATATTTCTTATAAAATATCAGAATAATTATAAAGTATGATTGTAATTAATTAGACGTTATATTATTGCACATTTATTATTTATATTCTGTAGTGGATAGAAATAAAGATAGAGATATAAAAAGTCTTGCATAACTCCTATAAATAGGAGTTGAGCTCGAGAGGTTCAGAAAATGATTCTTTTATATAAAAAAAATTATACTACTTTTTTTCTCTAAACGATTGTGGTGTTTAATTAGGATTTTACCGTATCACTATATTTATTTTTCTCAACATGTACATGCTTACTTGTGTATACAAATGTATTTTCATACATCTATAGATATTATATTGACAAATAAGCATTCATATAATTCTTCTTTTTTAGTTTTTTCCATGTTTACCTCAAAGTTATCGAACAAGCTTGAGCTTCTTTTAGTCGTTGGTTTAAAGTATTATATTGCATCGTCTATCCAACTACAATATATGGTATGATTAATATTTTTCTAATTTATGTGTGTTGTGTTGAAGTATAAAGTTTATCCCATAGAGGAACTCCAATCCCACATTGTTAAGATTGAAAATACTTGAGTGTATATAACTCTGAAACAACCTCACCTAATAAAAGGCTTTTTGGGAGTACACATATAGAGCAAACCCATGCGGGCCTACGGGCGCAAAGCGGAAAATGTCTTGCTAGTGTATGAGGCATATTTTGTATTCTATGCACAAAAACAATAGGTATTAGAGCCATAAATGGCTTAACCATCGATAAAAATTGGATCCACAAAATATGGCTTAAACGTAGAAAATTCCACTATGATTGATGTGATAAAGTTTAAGGGGGGGTGTTGAAATATAAACCTCGCCCCATAGAGGACCCACAATCCTACATTGTTAAGATTAAAAATAATTGAGTGTATATATGTGAAATAACCTGAACTAATAAAAGGCCTTTTGGGAGTACACCCAAAGAGCAAACCAGTACGGGCCTAGGGTCCAAAACGGACAATATCCTACTAGTCTGTGAGGTCCATTTCCCATTTTATACACAAACGATTGTTAACATTGTTTAGAATCTTTTTCTAATCGGTCAAACCTTCTTCATTTTTATTTTGGTTCTTTGTGAGAATTTTGTGGGAAACTATGTGGAGTATTTTGGGAAACTGTGTAAAATTTTGTGGGAAAAGTCACAGTTCTCAGTTCTCTCAACATGCTTAGATTACTTGTTATTTTTATTAAATGTTTTTCAGTAGTTTATCGTGTGTTAGTAGTTTTCTATTTTGTATTTAAGGCATCTATTACTAAATAAATGAATTAATTTTTTGGTTTTCCAATTTCAGTAACCCCTCTTCTTCTCTTTCATTTTTTTTCATTCTAACCGTCAAATATTTGACTTCTACACTAACGAAATAGTATCAAATCATTTTTCTTAAGAGATTTCTCAATCGCTGCACCGCCAGTCTTCGATGAAGACAATTACCAAATGTTTGCAGTTTGTATGGAGACTTACTTGGAAGCTTTAGATCTTTAGGAAGCAGTAGAAGATTATTAAGATATCGCTCTACTTCCAACAAATGCTATTTTGGCACAAATCAAATCCCAAACGGAAAAAAAATTCAAAGGCAAAACCTTATTTATTTGCAATTGTATCTCAGATGATATTCATAGGAATAATATCTCTCAAAACGTCCAAATAAATTTAGGATTACCTCAAGGCTGACTATGAAAGAGATGAAAACATTCGTGGAATGAAAGTTCTAAATGATATTAGGGATTTTGAGTTGCAGAAGATGGAGGATTCTGAGCGCGTAAAGGAGTCCCCTCACAGACTTCTCAGCATTTCCAACAAGGTGAGAGTGTGTGGGTCTGAGTTAAAAGACTCCACGAATGTTGAAAAGATATTGGTGATTGTTTCAGAGAAGTTTGTAGCCACCATTACTACTCTTGAGAATACCAATGATCTGTCAAATATCTCTCTTACAGAGCATTTAAATCCCTTACAAGCACAAGTGCAAAGAAGATATATGAGGAAATAAGGGGTGGTTAAAGGTGCATTACCTTCAAAGTATCAAAACAAAAACAAGTATAAAACGAATAAAACTTTCAAGTCAATGAGTGGAGATTTATCTAGTAATTTTCAAAAGAGAAAAGAAGTAGATGTAAAAAAATTATACCTATTTTGCCGTCATTGTGAGAGGAAAGCTCATCCACCATACAAGTGTTGTAGGATACATGATGCTAAATTCTCATAATGTAATCAACTCGGATATGAAGCTGTAATCAGCAAAGCCACAGGTCAGATACAAGAAACATATGCACGGGTAGCTAATGAAGAAGAAGAAAATCAATTGTTTATGGTCACTTGTTTTTCAGATAGAGAATCGAGTGAGAGCTGGTTGATTGACAACGAATGCACAAATCATATGACATATGATAAAGAGCTATCTGAGGAGTGAAGAGAATGAAGATTGGAAATGGTGAACACTTCGAAGATAAGGGAATATATACAGTAGCTATAACAAGCTATGAAGGTATACAATTTATTTCAGATGTTTAATTTGTACCTAAAATTGATAAAAATCTCTTAAGTGTTGGTCAATTACTCGATAAAGGCTATAAAGTGTTGTTTGAGAATGAACATTGTTTGATCAAAGATGCTAGCGGCAACGACTTGTTCAATGTTAAAATGAAAGGAAAAAGGTTTGCTCTAAATGCAATGGTGAAAGAAGAATTACTTTCTCATAATACGTCGGAACATCATTCTAAATCGCGTTTTAGTGAGCCATCTTATGGTGCCACTGAAATTCTTAGAGAGGAGAAAAATATCAGTCTAACCAACTTGCATCAAGAAGTCCATGATGTTGGTTATGGTTCTAATCAAACAAATGAGGGGCCAGTACTTCGAGAAAAAATTGATGATGTCCATATGAAGAAGTCTTATCTACATTTTAACTAAATATTGTCAAGTATTTGGAAATCCGGTGATAGTGTCAATGTTTGGACAAATGTAGGTATTAAAAAATAAAACCATCATTCACTTCTATATTCAGAATATTCTAAGAAAGAAATTTTAATGGACAAACATGAGATTGGTGTAGAAGTCGAGTTAGGTGATGTTATTGACAAACAACATGTGATAAAACAAGTAGTCTTGAGATTTTGGTTGAAAGACAGACATAAGTAAAAATTGTTACTGCTAGTGAAGGGCGCAAGAATTCAGAGAAGAAGTCTAGAGAGCTAAAAAATCTAAACACCTTCCAAACAAGGAGGAGTGTTAACATTGTTTAGAATATTTTTCTAATTGGTCAAACCTTCTTTATTTTTTTATTGGTTCTTTGTGAGAATTTTGTGAGAAACTGTGTGGAAATTTGTGGGAGAATTCACTGTTCTCAGTTCTCTCAACACGGTGAGATTACTTGTTATTTTTGTTTAACGTATGTCAATATTTTAACGCGTGTTAGTAGTTTTTTATTTTGTATTTAGGCATGTACTACTAAATGAATGAATTAAGTCTTTTGATTTTCCAATTCCAGTAACCCCTCTGCTTCTCTTTTATTATTTTTCATTTTTACTATTAAATCTCTGTCTTCTACACTAACATGTTACATACCATCGTTCACATATTACATCATTAAATCTGTAGTAATGTCTTGAAACTAATCATGCATAATGATGGATGATTGTGCCCTTAGGTTTTCGAGCTCTCTCCACTTATTTTTGTAGGTTGTAAGATATATATTTTTAAATAAAAATAATGTGTTTGCATAGATCTACCACATCGTAATGATACTTAATATTAGATCCTTTTGGTGTATATATAACAATGCATAGTTGACATGGTTCTGATTTTATTTAATTCTGTTTCTTTGTTTTCCTTCCGAATTTATTTTTTCCTTTTCATTAGCATGGATAGCCAAAGAAAGGAAATAAATGTATTTTTCTAAACAAACATAATTTCTTAACTTTTTTGGGCAAGGTGTCGTGATATTTTAACTAGAGCACAAAAACAAGAATGAAAGTTATTTTCTAAAATGATCGTAAATGGATTCTTCGTCGATTTTATGATATTAAACTTCTTGTCATCATTATCTTGTTGAGAATATGGGTACCACATATTCTGTCTCCGTATATAAGTAAGAACAATTGATCTCCACATTAGTATGATATTGTCCTATTTTGGTCTACTTTCAAAAGCCCTCATACTAATTGAGAAATGTTCTTACTTATATACCACTGATTTTCCCAAGTTTAGCCGATGTGGGATGTGGGACTTTGGTCGCGACCTTAATAAATCATCCTCTCAAAAAAGTACCACTTTAGCCTCCTTTCAATTGAATTTCATCAGCCCACTCCAATCAGGTTGGGGCTACCTGAACCATAGAGGCACTATGGATGTTGCTAGTGACCTCCTATTAGACCACCACTGTCTTGTTCCTTAGCGCTACTCCAATCAAGTACCATTGTCTTGATATACTCCAATCAATTTACACTGCTTGATGAGTCACGGACACTCCAAACTAGGGTCTCTAGGGCAGATCATTCACCTTGAGCATGGCTACTAGTTCATCACGTCTGACTTTCGAGAATTTCACCCATATCGCGTTCTATCGCGGCCTAGAGCTCTGATACCATTTGTTGAGAATATGGGTACCCCATATTTTGTCTCTATATATAAGTAAGAAGAACTGATCGGTTAACAAAATATATTGATTAGAAGGATATCTAGTAGTGGGTTGTCTATCTCTAGTAGATCTCAAAGTTGGAACTTGAGGCTGTTCAACCTCTTCTTCATTCTCTTGTTCATCCACGAAATCATTATCATGATCACCAGTATAAAAAAATATGCAAACCTCTTGAAGCAGATGAGTCACCATCTGAATTTTCTTCAACTTCTGTAGGAGTATATGCAAGCGGAATATGCCCCAAATCTACTAAGTTATTCTCAGATATATGCACTGAATTTTGACTCTTATCAAAATCATGAACTATCTTATGTTCCATAAACACAACATCTCTGCTCCTAATAAGCTTCTTATTAATTGGATCATGAAATCTGTAACAGAAATCATCAAGGCCATAACCAATGAATACACACTGTCTTGTATTCCAATTAAGTTTAGACCTCTCATCTTTTGAAGTATGCACATAAGCTTTGCACCCAAAGACACGCAAATTATCATAAGAAATATCTTTACCTGTCGAAACTGTATTCGGGATATCTCCATCTAAAGGTACAGATGGACTTAGATTCAAGACATGTACCAATGTATTCAAAGCTTCACCCAAAAGTATTTAGGGAGTTGTGATTGTGAAAGAAGACATGCCACCCTTTCAATTAATATTCGGTTTAGTCTATCAGCTACGTCATTCAACTGAGGGGTCTTAAGAGGTGTCCTTTGATGTCGAATACCTTGCTGTCTACAATAATCATCAAAATTACCAATATATTCTCCCCCATTATCACTTCTAACACACTTCCATTGTTTCCGAGTCTGTCTCACAACTGAAGCTTGAAACTGCTTAAAGCCATCTAACATTTGATCTTTTGTTTTAAAAGTATAAGCCCAACTTTTCTGAATTGATCAACAAAAGTAAAAAAGTACAGACAACCACTAAGTGTTCTGGTTTTGAAAGGACCACAAACATCAATATGTACCAAGTTAAGCAAACTTGGTTTTCTTGATGGTGTCAAGCTCATGAAAGACACTCTATTTTTCTTTCCAGCCAAACAATGTACGCATTTCTTTACATGAGCTTTACGTATCCCACGAAGGTATTGTTTCTTCCTCCAAATATCTAATCCATTTTCCCTAATGTGGCTGAGTATTTTATGCCACAAATTAATCGTTGCTTCATCATTAACAATATTAATTTTCACAGCAGGCACCCTTGCAGACATGATGTAGAGGGCATCATCTAGATTCCATGTAGAGATCAAATTCAATCGAAGATCGGGTATATGTTTAATACCCTTCAAAATCAATCTTGCACCCATGCTTGTTTCACCAATACCAACCACTTTAGAAGAATCATTATTTCCCATATTCGCACAACCACAATCATCAGAGGTGTAAGATGAGAAAAATTCTTTACGAGGAGTGGCATGAGTTTTAGCACCGCTTGATGAGGGAAGAATTTACATGATTCGCAAGTCAGATTTTTGGAATATTTAACCAATATGTACTTTGTAATAAGAAGTAAATATGTTTTTACTTAGTAAGTTTGTGGGATGAATTAGCCTCTAATGGACCAATTGTTTAAGTCCAATGGCTCAATAGGCCAAAAAGCCCACAACAATTGCTATATAAGCTAAATTATCTTTTCTTATAGGGGGGAGATCGTTTCTGCTAGGGTTCCGGTATTTTTTTGTGGATCTTATTAACTTTACCTTTTATATATATTTTACAGTTATTTTTCCGTTCTGGATATTTTTTCTTCATCAAATGGCGCCGTCTGTGGGAAGATGATCGGTACCCGGATAACATATCCAAAACCGTTACGAGCATCGTTTTTATCAATCGAATCCTAAAGGATAACCCATAACCCTCTGACTCGCTGCTATGTACTCAAAAGCTCCATCGGCCTCCTCGCCATGGCCATCGCCAACCACCACAACCTCTCCCTTTCGAACCCAAGCTTTAACGACGATCATTCTTGCTATTCTCTCTGAACAATTTTGGACACACCACTGCTCGCTATTCTCTCTTTGTTTATAATATTTCTTGATTCATCTAACAATTTTGCACGATCTATTATTTTGTTAATATCTTCATAGAATTTCGTATCACTGTTTGTGTTTGTGTTTTCTTTGTATTTTAAAGATATGGATCCAGGTCCTTCACACATGATTCCTAGATCTAGAAATCCACTTCAAGACCAACTCTTTCTCACCAGAAGGCTTTCGAAAGAGAACTTGGACAGATTCATACCGAATCGAGCGGCTATAGATTTCGATTACGCGCACTACATGGTGACAGACGGTAGAAAAGGTTTTACCTTGGTGGTTGATTAAATTGTGCACTGTTGAACGTTGAAGATCAGGGAAAGGAGTTGTTTTGTTCTGAAGAAGAAACCTTGTGATGCAACCTTCTGAGTTGAAATACTACACTGACGGTTATTCAACCTTCTACTTCTTATAGCTTTTGGGTATTTTTCACTCTTCTCTCTAAACATCATATATCTTTCGGTGGTGCCTCTTTTTTGGTTTCTGAGTTTTATATTTCTTGCTGCCTCCTCTCTCTTTCGTCTCCCTCTGTACGTAATCTCTTTCTTATTGATTTCTTGCTCGTGTGTTTTTGATTCGCTTGGGATTTTACTACGACTTTCAATTCGTTTTGCTTTCTGGTAAGATTTTATGAGATGGGTTTTGTGTTTTATTTCAGTTTTCTATCATCTTGATCGTCGCTTTCTATAATTGTAATTAGATAGAGACTCTTGATTCGCTTTTAGTATCTTAGATTTCTTCTGTGCTGTATATTTCTTTGTCGTTCGTTTCACGTCTCTTCTTTCTCTGATTAGAAATGTTATTAATTCTTCATGGGTTTATCTTTTTCTTTGGCCGTTGATTCATTTTCATGGGTTTGTAAAGATTTATGACGATTTTCTATTGGAAAGATTATCACTGTACAAGTTCGGTGATGGAGTATAGTCTTGAAATTCTTCTTTATTACTATTTTTGATAGTGGCTCTTGTGATTTCACGTGTTCGTGTTTGTCACATGGATGATTTCAATCTTTTTGTTTCATTTTAATCTAAGAAACATTGCACTTATGATATGGTCAAATATGATTTGTTCTCTGTGTCTACTTGTTTCTGATTGAGTGGAGAAAAAGAATTAAAATGACAGAGGTTGCAGGAAGATAATATCTCATTCTTGTTATGCTGGTGTTTTAGTTGCATATTCTCATTTTCAAGAACCAAACAGGTTTTATATATCTCTTAGATACAAACCAAACGCAGTCGTATGAGGATATCAAAATTAACTATGTAAAACTATATAGTTTATAGTTATAGTCATTAGCCCGAGCAGGCAAAGTGATTGATACCTGAACATGAAGTATACACAGAAGAATGCTCGTGATTGGCAGCCAGCTCTCCTCAGGGGAAATGGACAAGTTAGACCTGTAATTCAAAGCAGGATCACTACATGTTTCCGTATTTAGGTACCTAAGTAGCTGAGGCACATCCCGCGAAACCATACCTCAAGTAAGGAAGCATTACACGAACTCATACCGTGAAAGCATTACATATTCATACCATTTCAAAACATAAAACCGAACTCATACAACAAGATGTATGTCTCCAACCAAACCATAAAGTAAATTGTTCATCAAAGCTCGATAACTTCAAAACCCAGAAACCATACCTCAAGTAAAAAAGCAAGTAGACAATAGAGTACACAGCGTAACGCCGTTTTCCAGTATCAAGCCAAGCTAAAATCCAACTCTAAAGTACAGACCAACCAGTTAGCTTTACAAATAGACACGAAATGGAAGACAAAAACCTAAGAATGAGCATTGTCTGACCAGCCAATTGAAGTACGGGATAAACCTGATGATTCCCATAACAGCAAACCTCGTATCCGTCGAATCAATCGTCGAATCCTCCTCGTCTTCATCCGTATGATCAGAAGCCACTTCTGCAACTGGAACTGGAAACTTAAGAGTGGAAAGCAACAATATTACCAGTGACAAAGGAAGGATATGGCAAGGAGTGCCCTATTTACCTTCATATGTACCTTTTGGACAGCTCTACCTGCTGGAAAATTCTTCTGTGGAACCACTTTCAGGAGCAGAGTACTTCAAGATGACATCTGTATTTTCAGGAATGGAGCAGACTTTTCCATATCTACAACAACAGCTCGGGCTTGCAGTTGCTGGTACTGTAGAGCTTGGGCATATTGTTGAGTTGCCAGTTATCCGTACAGCTACTTCAATTGTTCCTCTGGGCTGGAACGACACTCATGGTGACAAAAGGTCGGAACCTTTGAAGGTTGATATAACTGGTTTTGGATTGCACTTGTGTACGTTGGTTCATGCTCGCGTGAATGGGAACTGGTGTTCAACAACCATCGAATCATTTCCTTCGGTGCCACCTTTTCAAAAATACGGGGAACATCCCGAATTGCAGAAAATACGGATACAAGTTGGAGATCCATTGAGGAGACCTCCTGTGCATCAGATTGTTGCAGATTCTCTGATGCCTACGTTTTCTTCTATTGGTTCAAACTCCACAAACGTACAGAAAGAACATAATCTAAGAATATTTCAACGTGAAAGTTTTGTATGCCCTGAAAACTTAAGTGGTTTATGCGTGTTCTTCACCAGTGATTTTACAACTGTGTCCAAGGAAGTCCATGTTCGAACTCGTAGGGTGCGACTTCTTGGCCTTGAGGGTGCTGGTAAAACTTCGCTTTTTAGGTCAATTCTAGGTCAAGGCAGGCGGACCCCAATAACCAATGTTGAGAATCTGCATGTGGAAACTGGTATTGAAGAAGGTATCGCTGGTGGTGTATGCTTTGGTGACTCGGCCGGAGTAAACTTGCAGGTATATCGTTGTGCGCATAATTCGTAATAAAATAGTACTTCCTTCTCCGAAAGCTGGCATGTTATTCTTTGGGCGTTAAAATTCTCAGTTTTTAAAACTTAGAAACATGAAACAATTCTAATCAAAATAAACTTTACTTGGTTATTAGATAAAGAGTTTTTAAGGTGCCAAGTCGTTGACTACGGCTCATTTATTATAAAACTAATAGTTTATATTGTCTTTTATATTTTGTAACTTTTAGTTGGGGTTTTCCCTCAGCAACATTTGAAATTCATTATTATTTTGGATCCGAGGGATCTTCCAACACTAGTTGGTCAACACTTGAAATTCATTATATTTTGGATCCGAAGGATCTTCCAACAGTAGTTTGTCAACAATTAAAATTCATTATTATATTGGATCTAATGGATCTTCCAATTTTAATTGGTCAACATTCGAAGTTCATTATTTTGGATCAAAATGATCTTCCAACTATTAGTTGGTCAACATATGAGATTTGTTATTTTGGATCTGAAGGATCTTCCAACATTAGTTGGTCAACACTCAAAATTTATTATTTTGGATCTGATGGATCTTCTAACATTTGTTGGTCTACAATTCCTACATCTATTGGTCTACATCTGTTGGCCAAGACATTTTATGTTTTCATAGGTAACATTTGAAGCAGCGCCAAAATTACTCATCTCTCAGAATTCTCCGCAACGATTGGGGGGCTACAAATAAGGAACAAGTAAAATCTGAAGTAGTGACAAAACTAGTCCTTCCTTTGAATTCTTCGCAAGGACTAGGGGGGCTACTGATGAGGGAAGAATTTACACGATTCGCAAGTCAGATTTTTGGAATATTTAACCAATATGTACTTTGTAATAAGAAGTAAATATGTTTTTACTTAGTAAGTTTGTGGGATAAATTAGCCTCTAATGGACCAATTGTTTAAGTCCAATGGCTCAATAGGCCAAAAAGCCCACAACAATTGCTATATAAGCTAAATTATCTTTTCTTATAGGGGGGAGATCGTTTCTGCTAGGGTTCCGGTATTTTTTTGTGGATCTTTCTAACTTTACCTTTTATATATATTTTACAGTTATTTTTCCGTTCTGGATATTTTTTCTTCATCACCGCTGTCAGCTGCCCATCCACTTTCATCAGACACAGAATTCACAACAGTCTCATCAATAACAATGAAGTAACTTTCTAGATACCACAACAACATATTTCTAATCACCACTTTCATCATAATTTTTATTTTCTTCCTTACCATTGTTAAATTTCCAAAAGTTATTCTTCTTTCTCAACTTATGATAAAATTTCTTAGTGTGCCCGATCTCATAACAATAGTATCACTCCCAATATGCAAATTTATTAGACTTGTCCAGACTCGTGCTTCTACTTTTCCCTCTAGTTTTCCAACCGCGATTTTCATTTCTACCACGTTTCTCAACGACTAGAGTTTCTGAATGTGAAGAAAATCCAACTGTTTTTCTTTTCATATCTTCATTCAGGACACTACTTTTAGCCAATGTCATTGAAATATTACCTTCATGAGCTGAATTCGAAATATATATTCTGAAAGTATCACACGAGTCTGGCAGCGAACCAAGCAACCATAATTCCAAAACCGCATCATCAAATTTGATACCCTTAGCAGACAACTAATTGATCAAGCCTTGAAAGGTATTAAAGTGATCTGTAAAAGGTGATCCATCTTGATACCTCACATAAATCAATTGTTTGAACAAAAATAACTTGCTGTTACCTGTCTTCTGAGCATATAACTCCTCAAGTTTACTCCACAAAGTCTTTCCATTTGTTTCTTATACAACATGATTCAACACATTATCATCAACCCATTTCCGAATAAAGCCGCAAACCTGTCGATAATAGTTATCCATTCTGCATCAGACTTATCAGTAGGGTTTTCATCACCAAACACTGGTAAATGAAAACCTTTAACATAAAAAAGATCTTCCATCTTCGATTTCCATATATGATAATTTGAACCATTCATCGTCACCATTATGCTTGTATTCACCTCTATATTTGATAAAAGACAAATACACAACCAGTCGCTCTGATACCACTTTGTTAGGAAATAGACGCACAAACGAAATCTTCTTTTCTGTATCAAATATGATTAGAGATAATGATCCCAAACAAAATACCAAGTATGAATAAAATCAACGCAAATAACACAAAACACTTTTTACGTGGAAAATCTTCCTAGTGTAGGAAGTAAAAAACCATGGGACTGATTTCGGAGTCCAACCAAATATTCACTACCACAAGACGGGTTACAAAACTATTCTCTAAATAAAACTACAGCATACACCACACAAAGTATGACAACTTCATACACAACCCCAATACACAAGATAGTAAACCAAAATCAGAAAACTCACTGAAATATCCCCAAAAACGCAGTTAGAAGAAGCTGATCGAAAACATACTTAGAAGACTTCAAATCCAAATCTCTCTACTCAGACTATAGAGGACAAATAGACGGGTCTGTTTACCGAAATTGAAGCATATCAGGCCACGGAAGACATTCCGATTGAAAGCACAAAGTTCCATCTCGAATTGTTTTTTCTCTCAAAACTGCACTATTAAATATTATGTTCATCTCAAAAGATACTGTATAAATTTATATTTATATAGAAACAAAAATCCTACGTGTTACCCTTATTTGATCTAAGCTCATTTGATAATTGGACTCCCACATAAGAAGAACCGAAGAAATCTCCCCATCACGACTATGTGGCAGAATTCGCCATCCCGACGATTAATCTACAAAGTTCAAACTTTCCCCTAAGTAATGCCTTTGTCGTCATGTCAGACCCATTTTCATTTGTATGAACTTTATCAACCTCCATTCATCTGTATGCCTTTGACATTGTGGTATAATAGGAGGCGAGCCAGATAGATCCACTGTAAAAGCTCTAGAGGTCTGGTAGCCCCAACCTACTTAGAGTGAGTTGATGGAAGTCAATTGAGAGAATGCTAAAGTGGTACTTTGTTTGAGAGAAGGATTTGTTAGGGTGATGAACAGAGTCCCACATCCCACATCGGTTAGACATGGGAAGGATCAGTGGTATATAAATAAGAACATATCTCAACTAGTATGAGACCTTTTGGTAGTGGACCAAAAACAAAGTCGTGCATGCCTTCGGTCCCATACCAGACAATATCATACTAGTATGGAGATCGGGTTGTTCTTACTTATATATGAAGGTCAAATATGTTATACCCATATTCCCGCCAAATGGTATCAAAGCACTAGGCCGAGATAGAACGCGATATGGGTGAAATTCTCGGAAGTCGAACATGATGAACCAATAACCATGCTCAAGGTGAATGATCTGCTCAAGAGATCCTAGTTCGGAGTGCCCCTTACTCATCAACCAGTGTGACTTGATTGGAGTGTATCAAGACGGGGGTACTTGACTGGAGTGGTGCTAAGGACAAGACATTGGTGGTATAATAAGAGGTGAGTAACAACATCTGTAGTGCCTCTATGGTCCTGGTAGCCCCAACCTGATTGGAGTGGGCGGATGTAAGTCAATTGAAAGGTGTCTAAAGTGGTACTTTGTACAAGGGGAGGATTTTTTAAGGTGGCGACCAAAGTCCCGCATCCCACATTGGTTAAACATAGGAAGTATCAGTGGTATATAATTAAGAAAATATCTCAACTCGTATGATGCCTTTTGGAAGTTGGCCAAAAGCAAAGTCGTGCGGGCTTTCGGGTGCCAAAGAGGATAATATCATACTAGTGTGGAGATCGTTTCTTCTTACTTATATGTGGTACCCATATTCTCAACAAGATGGGTAATATCATAACATTGATTTCCGTTGAATATCAAACCCAACCCAAGGGAATAAATTTATTTTCAAATCTACAATCTAATATAAAAATATACTAATTAATAAACAAAAATAAAATTTTATATTTAAAAATAAAAATAATATAAAAATATTAAATATTAAAAATTATTTTACAGTTATTAAACATGTATCAATAAATTATAATTTGTTTTATATAATCAAATTAACCTAACTTTTACAATTATTTTTTAAAGTGAGGTTTTCTTTTATAGTGTTGTAATCATCTCTGGATCTCACACAACTAACCTTCTTGTATGCATAATTATATCTCTAGTCCCCTACCTCCTACAATTAGGTCATAACTTCTAAGAACCTAGTTCATACTTCACTGGGTCATAGTCGTAGTAAACTACTCATTTAACCTAATGTTATTGATATAGTTCAGAGGGCGGATCCAGGATTAGAATTTAGGGTGTGCCAAAAATATCATTGAACTAAAAAAAGTCCGAGTAATATATAGTCAAAATACATTAATATATTCCTACAACTAAAAATGAAAATCTATTTCTAGTCCAAACGTAATTGCTTTAATATACATTAATATATTTAATTCTTAATTTCTAAAATTTCAAACTAGCTTTAAGTTTTTTTTTTATTTTATCATTCACTCATTTGTTTTCTTGTTAAATTAAACAATTTCAACAATTCTAAATCAATTTAACAAATTAATTGTATTAGTTCCTTAATTTCAAACTAGTTTTAAATTTTTTATTACTTTACCATTCACTATTTCTTTCAAAATGATTTTAAAAACCTATGAAATTCTCTTAATAAATGAAAGGATTTTTCTTAAAAATATTACTTTTTAAATCAAGATTTGAAACTTATTTTCAAAACCTGAAATTCTCTTTATAAATCAAAGGATTCCACTAATTCTTAAATTGATTTCTTAACATACTTTGTACGAAATACTAAAAGCACATTGACATACCTAAAATCAAAGGATTCCACTGCTTCAGTGCTGCGTTTTTTATTTTTGTAAGAGAAAATAGGTGATTTTGATTGAGGAGGAGATGGTAGAGGAGACTGCTGCGTTTGAGGAGAGAAGCGGCTGCGTTTGGAGGGAGATAGAGATAGGGGTTGATGCGTTTTGGGAGAGAGACAAAAGAGGGTTGATGCGTATCTTGTATTTGTGTAGATTTAGGGTTTAGTTGGAGGAAATAAGGAAGGAAAAAAAATTAAGAAAAAAAAGGAAAAAAATTAAGAAAAAAAAGAATGAAGAAAAATAAAAAAATAAAAGTTATTTTTTATATTTGTGTAGATTTAGGGTTTAATTAGGGGCAAAATAAGAAAGGAAAAAAAGAGTAATTTTGGGTGGTCCAGGGTTTGAACTCAAGGTTAAAAACTGAAACCTCTTACCACTACACTAAACTTATTTTTAGAATTTAGGGTGGTCCATGGCATACATGACCACCCCTTAGATCCGTTGATATAGTTCAGAAACAGATATTACCTCTTGGTCTCAACCTAAATCTAATGATCAATCAATTAATCCGTAGGAAACTGAAAGGATTAGGATTTGGATTAATATCAATACTAAAGAATAAAATAAAAAGTAAATTTTTAAATAAAATATACTACATGTTTAGCTCCTAATGAACATAACCTTAATATGAAAAACAAAATAAGCTCCTAATGAACATAACCTTAATAAATTAAGAAGAAAGAAAGAAAAGTAGATTGTTGACGGCTGTCTGGATCTCTTTACTTCGTTAGGGTTTTATTTATAGTAAGAGTTATCGGCATTTTTATTCACCATAATCTTCTAAAAATAAATAAAATAAAAAAGAATTAATTTATTCTTTTAAATTACATAATATAATATTATAGTTGAGAAAAAATATTTTATTCTTCTAAAAATAAAATCATAATCTTTATCAAATATAATACAAGAATTATATTATTCTTTTAAATTAAATATTAAATATATTATAATTTATTCTTAGGAAACTAAATTATTTAGATCGTGATCTTCAATTAATTTCTTATTTTTGGCATTTCTTATTTTTATTATTTCTCCAATTATCTTCAAGTTATTAGCTTTTATCTTCTTCTTTAATTATAGCTTTATGTACATGTTAACTTCTTTTTGCTCTTTTTGCTCTAATTTCACTCACAAATAAAAACATATTAAATAAGAGTATTTGTATTCATAATTAATTAAAACTAACAGTTAAATTAGTATAAAAGTAATTATCCCACACTTATTAATTTGCTAGTCCCGAGCAAAAATAAAATATTAATTATGATCAAATGATATTATCATATGGTATAAATTAAAATGAAATGATATTATCATATGGTATAAATTAAGACCAAATTTAACCACATGTTAATAGAAAGAAATTTTAAGAAATCTAAAGAATCTTCAACATGCCCTAAAAAAATTAAACTTTCATTATATACTATTTATTCGAATATTGTTTTTAAACATTTCATTAATAAACCAAAATAATATCAATTTTCTTTTTAATAGTTCTCAATGCTTTTTTTCTTTTTTAAATACACATAATTCCTTTTTATATGTAACAGTCGATGAATCCAAACGAGTTGAGTCATTAGGTGATAAGACACCCCTAGAACATATGAACTTAGAGAATTAATAATATAAATATTATATATATATATATATATATATATATATATTTACATGTGACTTGTGCAATATCTAGTTAAGTTTTCTAATTAATCTATTTAACGAGTTTTAGATCAATGAGATCCCTCTAGTTGGTTAGGAGCATTAGGTGATGAAGCACCACAAATGATTTACTGACTCAGACTAATTAAAGTACAAAACTAGACAAGTCACATTTGAGAATTAACATAGATCATTTCCTTTTGTACTCGAATCTCGACTAGATTAGGCAGGGACCGGGTCACTCAGTAAAGAATTATTCAACCTCATTATTTGATAAATAATATACATTTTTTATCTATTTATTTATTTATTTATTTATTTAACAATGACAACTATTTTTCGAGGTAAGTAAAAACCACTCAAAATAGATTTGCAATATAATTCATTTTAATAACTTCGAATACATAATAATCTAAAGACCTAATCATATAAAAATCTAAACATGCAATTATTAATTCTTCGAACTTAAAAGTCAGTTCACAAGTTTGAATTAATCTATAAGGTCCTAAAATATACAATAACCAGGGTATGACTATATATACCCAAATGTGGTTTAAGTTTATCCAAAAAAATGTAGTTGACTTTTGTTTGATTTTTTAGGACAAAAATACCCTCAAACATCCATTTAATCACGGAACTGGCATTAAGTATATCCTAAATATACCCAAATCACAAAATTACATATTTTACTATCTTTACCCAAAAAACACTTTGATTTAGTAGATCAAACCCCATATTAATATAATTGTGTGAAGTTCAAACCCCATATTTTACTATCTTTACCCAAAAAACACTTTGATTTAGTAGATCAAACCCCATATTAATTTGTGATCATCGCTCGATCTCACACAACTAACCCTCGTGTATGGCTAGTTATATCTCTAGTCTCGTGCCTCTTACAATTAGGCCATAAGTTCTAAAAACCTAGTTCATACTTCACTCGGTCATGGTCGTAGTAAACTTCTCATTTAATAGAGATTGTTGGTACCAATCTAGAAAGGCATATTTCAAGCGGCATTAATGTAGCCAATATGAATGAAAAGAAGGTTATTTTAAAGAGCATTTGGAGCTGAGCTTGCATTAACTGATGCAACAAATGACGTCAATGAGGGGATATTAAGAAGGCTAAAAAGATCTTAATACGTCGGACGTTTACATGCTTCAACAATTGATAATCCTGCAAATATTAAGGATGTATCAAGTTATTGGCGTATAACATACAGAAAGAAACATACTTTCGGGTTGAATTTCTGGTAAAACAAACTGAAAAGTCAAGAACAACAAGGAAGTACCATTACCTTATATGTTACTAACTTAAATATTAAAATGCACGCTCATACAAAATTCAAGGGATTGAGCTAGTTTTATGATCTTTATCCCTAAACCCTAAATTTGTATATGGCTTTCAGATAACCAAATCCTTCAATATATTAATCATTTTTGAAGATATTCAAACTAACCGAAACATTTCACAAGAAATATTTGATTTCTCTAAAAATAATTATATTCTCAGAATTTGTGTGGCATTTATACGTGTTGGTTTTCCACTTTCAACCCAAGGGTTTTAGTCTCACTTTCCCATAATCATGCATTATTGGATAAACAATTTTTTACAACGATCCTGCTTTTCCGGTTGCCAATCTATTGTAAATAGAAATGTTTTTACATCACAACCTCTTTTGACCACTTTAATGAAAAGCAGGTCAGCTTTTACAACGGATTTGCTATAAACGTAGTATTTGGTTGGATAACTTTTTCAGTTGAAATGGATTTGCGACGGTATTATTTTAAAAGTTTTTTTTTTATTTTTTAAATTACGTGATTTGGATCCATTAGTTACCCCCTCTTTTTTTCCCAAATATTTTACAAAAACATAAAGCGGTCATGTTTACCGTTTGTTTTTTTACCAATTTTTTTCTATCAAATTAAAATAGACCCAATTTATTATAACCCAAATTTAATAAAGGAACATATCAATTCCAACCTCGACACCAACTTTTTATTTCTCTCATATTTATTTCTTCTTCTTCTCTCTAACGTTTTTCTCCTAAACAGAAGGCATAGAACTACAAACTCCTCTTTTATGTGGTATGATGGAAGAAAAAACAACAACCTGCAGTAGGAGAGCGACATTCGTTAAATCCATTATGTTTCAGGTGATTTCTAACATTTGGATGTCTGATGGAAATTTATTTTCCTAAATTTTACTTCATTGAGGATACTACATATATTTCTTATTGCTAGTTGTAATGTGTTTATGTTTCTTAATGGGCTATAGAGTAAAAACCTCATTATTTATGGAATCTTCTTTGAGACTCAAGACAACTTTTAAAAGATATTTTCAAGCCCCAGACGGTCACCACGTAATATAAACGCATAGACAGACGATTTCTCTGTTGGTCGATGGAATCAAATCAACGATTACTCTGTGTAGAAGCTATCACTGGTTTGTTTATTAGAATTAAAGTCCAATAATTATTTCTTTTAATGAACTTCAGAACCATCATTCATTTTTCCTTCTTCCTAATTTTCTTCTCTTTGTTTAGTTGAAACAGATTTCTTAGAGAAGTGGTATGTAGCTTTGCAAGACTCATTTCTAAGCCTATGCTACATGCTTTAGAAGAATATCTGTAGTATCTTCTTTGGTGAGCCTCTTCATTAGCCTTTCAGATGTTTTTACTTGGTCAAACTCTTCTCTTTTTTATTACGTATTTGGGTTTAAACTTTAAGCTAAATATAGTAAACCGGAGTTTATCTTTGTTTGATGTGATGTGGTGTGGATACCTTTGCATTTTAGAGGTTAGCTTACTCCGTTTTTTTTATTTAGAAATTGAAAAAAGTAGTTTGGGCTAGGAATGTACTCGGCTAAAAACCCTGTCAAGTCACCGGTGTATGACACCTGTTGCATTCGTGCCACTATCTTTCCTTCGTCCCCAAAACGAGTCATTGGTGTTTCAAATAGTTGTAATTTTGCCACTGGCACATGCAAATTCACAGAAAGCCGACACGTGTCACCCCCATTGTACTAGTGTGTTGCATATACGGTCACCTCTATTTTCCTTCCAAAAATATTCATGCTCAGTTGTTTGACCTTTTTACTTTAATTTTTACTGGTTATTCTAACTTTTTACTCACTCTTCTAAATTTTTACTCTAACTACTCTAATTACTCACCGTTAACCCCAGCCCATCATATTTACCCTATATATATGTTTTTTCTCTTGTTTTCAAACCCTAATTTCCTAATTTCACCATAGCCGGCTTCAAGACTTATGTAAAACCCTAATTCTCTTCTTCACCTAACCACCGTCTACAAACCCTTAACAGTGAATCGTTTATCTCCAACCAACCTAACAATGTCGTTGTTACAACATCCACTGAATCTTAATTGTTTAATTATTTGATTGTTTAATTAAAGAAAGCTATGTCCAACTAAATTCAAATTGGGAAGCTGCCGATGAACACAAGCTGTGCAGAAAGTCCAACTCCATCTAGTAGCATACAACTTAATATCGAAGTTCGGCTAAGTTTTTAACTGAAAACCCAAGATCAACAACCACACAAGAGGTTCAGTAAGAAGGAAAGGACAATGATGGAAAAAATAATTGGTGGAATATGAGTGTAAATAATATTTCGAATCAAACAAGACATGTTGTTACGGCACAGAGAAGTTGATAGTATTTCTCGGTTGTTGTGCTTCTCTATCACAGATGTAGGAAACAGTATGTAATTTTTTTTTGTGATTTGCAATAAATTAGATATATTCTGGGTTTTAAGTTCTGTATTCTTTAGTTCTGACAAGTCTAATGTAACATACTCATTTGAACTTCGTATATGCATATTTGTGTGCCTTCTGTTGTACCTTAAGTCCAAATTCTTTACTTAGAAAGTGTCCCATTTTGGAATCTGGATTGTTCTCAGCTCTTATGTTTCTTAACTCTATAAATTTCGCGCGATCTTCGATGAACTAACAAAAGTTTTCTATACTTTTCTATATATTGGAGCTCTGTTTGATTTGGTTTTTAAAAACATTGTGTCTGATTGACATAATTTTCTTCAAAAACTACAACTTTTTTCATAGACTGCCTAAATTTAAAGCAACCAAGCTAAAGAAAACATAAAGCAAACATTATAGACTAGCTATTTACAATCTAATTAATCATGTTTTCTATAATCATCTGGATAATGGATTCTCTGAAGTCTTGATGTGGATCAAACGAACATTTGACAACTGCAAAAAAAAAATTAATTTCTCTTCCTCTTCAACTTTCTTTAATTCACTGAGTGACAGAGAGTGAATGGCCCAGTAAAAATAATTAAAAGGCCTAGTAACCAAATAACAAATGGGGTTATTCTCAATGAATATGGCCCAGTAACCAAATAGTTTAACAATGGGTAATTAGAGTAGTTTGGGTAAAATTTTAAAAAGGTTAGTAAAAAGTAAAAATTAGAGTAAAAAGCTCAAACAATTGAGCGGTTGGAAGGAAAATAGAGGTTACCGTATATGCAACAGACTATAGTACAATGAGGATGACACGTGTCAGCTTTCTATGAATTTGCACGCGCCAATGGTGAAATTGCAACTATTCAAAACACCAATAACTCGTTTTGGGATGAATAAAAGTTAGTGGCACGAATGCAACAGGTGTCATACACCAGTAAATTTGACAGGGTTTTTAGCCGTATGTACTCTTCGGTATTCATGTTTATCGGTATGCTTTCTTATTTCTAGGCATTTTGCACTCTTTAACATACAATGGATGAGATATTGACTAGTTGTGAACGCCTATTAGGCTTATGAAGAAATAGGGTTTTGATAGAGTTGTAATGTTCTAACCATCTATGTATATAGTTTGATCTTGATTTTGTATCTTTAAATTGTCAGTAGTAATTTTGATGCTAAGCTCAAATGTTAATCCTAACTTTTCGCTCAAAATTGACGCAGACACGTTGTCAAAGTTCCTTCTCTGATGTAGACAACACTCCTTAATATATGCTGCTCCCTGTTGGAAACGTGAGCTTTCATGGTTTATATGACGTTTTGTATGCTTCCTTCCAGTTAAAACAGCTTTTGTGGTATTTCAAACATGTGTAGAGCTGGTGAAGAATGCAATTTACTTCCATCTGGATATGTTTCGAAGAGTATCGATGTGATTTTATAGTCTTGTATATCTTCCTGTGTGATTATCAACGGTTATGCAGAGAGAAGCTTTGTTGTAACAAAGTCTGCGTAACTAGGTATTCATATCAACGACGTTTAAGAATTGTCTCAAGCGAGTACGAGAAATTCAGTTAGTTTGGTAAATAGTATTTCCAAGTTCACCTAGATTGGTATATGGAGATTGTGTTAAAATGTAGTAGTAGTCTATCATCCAGCTGCCAAACTATGTCTTCGTTTTCTAAATATCATGTGCTGATGGTTTCGAAGGTAACCCATACCCGCAAAATGGATGCCAAGGTATGATTTTCAGATTTGATTGATGAAGTTACTAACTGAAATTAGACACTTGGAAAGTTCGTAAAGTTCATAGGTTATATGCCTCAGGGCATTACATTGCTTCAATTTGAGTTATCTTGCAACTATTGAGAACACTTATATAATATTTTTATTTAAATAATTTATAAAAAAAGATAAAGTTGGTTTCTATCTGTATTAGTAGACATTGGCCCATACGAAGTTGGAAGCCTTTGCTTTACTTATTATAGTTTTCTGTTGAAGGTAGTGCTGGTCTCAAGGATACCATGCACACCAGAGAAGAAAAGAAGAGAGAAGAAAAGAAGAGAGAAGAGAAGAAGAAGACAGAGGCAGAGAAGAGAGGAGGCTTCGAAGTGTTGTCTGAAGAATGACTAAACCCTAGTTGGTGTCTAAGGCCGGGTTTAGTCATGGATCAGACTTGGGCCTCCAAATGGGTCTTGGTCTTATGTGAGCATGGGTCTGTCTCTAACAAGTAAAGCCCAATCTTATTAATTAAAGTCTGTTTGAGTATTACGATTGGCCTGTAGCCAAACAGTCTGTAAAAAGGTGTAACAAACCTCACATGGGAATATTCCCAAGGTTGTTACACCATCTGAATCTCTATAAATACTACCCTATGTACACTGAACAAATCATGAAAATAAATTAGAAAATACCAGATCTAAAACTTTCTTCTTTTCTTCAAACTATAACTTGGTATCAGAGCTCCTCCAGCCTTCAATGGCAAATCTGAATGAATCCCCTTCACTGAGCACAGACTCAGTTGGATCCATATTATCCAGTAACTCCTCCTTCTCAGCCAAAAACCTGCATTTGCAGTCAATCAACAATGTCAATCATATACGACTTGACAGACAAAATTATTTACTATGGAAGACAGTTGTAATACCTATGATTAAGGGTAACAAACTGTGGAGCTTTGTCAATGGCGAGAAGGTGTGTCCATCAAAGTTTATCACAGACACAGAAGGGAATGTCACAGACAACCCAGATTATGAAGACTGGGTTGCCAAGGATCAGCTGTTGCTTGGGTGGTTATACTCCACCATGAGCCCAGAAATTGCAGCTCAGTTGATGGAAGAAGAGTCTGCTAAAGGTCTCTGGGATGCTGCTGGGAAATTGTCTGGTTCACAGACTAGAGCAAGGATAACTTACTATAAGTCAGAGTTTCAAAGAACTCGTAAAGGATCTACACCTATGGCAGAATATCTCAACAAAATGAAACTAATCCATGACAATCTAATCCTAGCAGGATGTCTCACCTCAATAGATGATCTACTAACTCAGGTGCTTGCTGGCTTGGATGCTGAGTACACACCAATTGTAGTTAGTTTGACTGACAAGGAAGGGCTAGGATGGCTAGATCTACAGACTAGTCTGCTCACTTATGAGAGCAGACTAGAGCAGTTGACAGGTTTGCAAAATGCTATGAATATAGTTAATATTTCTAGTGCTAATGTTGCCTACAGAGGAGATATCAAACAGCAATCTACAAACAATGGTCAGAAGGGTTACTATAACCAAAACAGAGGCTCAGGCAGAGGATACAGAGGTAGATCTAACTATAACAACAATGGCTACAACTCAAGAGGCCGAAGTAACTTCTATAGAGGCTCAGGGAGAGGTGGTAGGTACTCACAGAGTAAACCAACATGTCAGATCTGTAATAGGTTTGGCCGCTCTGCTGCTGTATGTTACTATAGGGATGATCCCTCAGTCATGGGCAAATCTCCATCTGAACAGTCAAGGTCTGAAGGTGATCAAAGTGCTATGGTGGCTTCTCAAGATACATCAGGAGAAGGAGTCTGGTATGCAGACAGTGGTGCTAGTCACCATGTCACAGGGAGCACTAGCCAATTGACTCAGAAATCTGAGTATTCAGGTACAAAACACATTCTAGTTGGCAGTGGTGAGAGACTTCCTATCTCACATGTTGGTCAGTCCACCTTAAATTCATTCACAAAACAACCTATTGTCTTAAAACCTATATTACATGTCCCTAGAATCAATAAGAACCTTCTCTCTGTTTTTCAATTGACTAATCATAATAGTGTTTTTGTTGAATTTCACAAGTTTTTCTGTTTAGTAAAGGACAAGGCAACAGGGACTATTCTGCTCAGAGGGAGATGTGAGGATGGGCTCTACAAGATGGATACTATTCCTAAGTCACAAGGCAATCTAAATCTAGGAGTCTCTAGGGTGTTATCTACAGTTGTATCTAAGTCTGTCAAAGATGAATGGCACCAGAAACTTGGCCATCCATCATCTAGTGTGCTAAACAAAGTTCTTAAGGATTGTAACCTTCATTCTGTTTTGAGTAATGTCAGTAGTTTCTGTGAGGCTTGCCAGTTGGGCAAATCACACAGTCTTTCTTATTCTATTTCTAACTCTCATTCTACACATGTTCTAGATCTAATTCACACTGATGTTTGGGGTCCAGCACCTATTCAATCTACTGGGGGGTCCAAATACTATATCCTGTTTCTAGATGACTACTCTAGATACACCTGGTTATATCCTATCAAGTCCAAAAGTCAGGTATTAGGGGTGTTCAAAATGTTTAAAGCGTTGGTTGAAATACAGTTTGAAAGGTCCATTAAGGCTATTCAGAGTGACTGGAGTGGTGAGTACAGAATGTTAGTCCATATAGCTCAAGAGTGTGGGTTCATTTTGAGGAGATCATGTCCTCACACTTCAGCCCAAAATGGTAGGGCTGAAAGGAAACATAGACATATAGTTGAAACTGGACTTACTCTATTAGCTCAGTCACATCTACCCTATAAGTATTGGGTTGAGGCATTTGAGACTAGTGTCTACTTGATTAACAGACTACCAACACCTATTCTACACCATAAATCACCATTTGAAATTCTGTTTCACAAAATTCCTAACTACCTCACACTTAAAACATTTGGTTGCTCATGCTATCCCTGCCTTAGACCCTATCAACGTCATAAATTTCAATTTCACTCAATCAAGTGTGTTTTTCTGGGGTATAGTCAGAGTCATAAGGGGTACAAATGTTTGAGTTCTACTGGGAGGCTTTACATATCTAGGAATGTGGTATTTAATGAAGAAGAGTTTCCTTTCTCTAGTGGTTTTCTTCATACTCATCAGAGTGAGGGTGTGTCTTCTGAGTCAGTCCATCTTTGGTTACCTACTTTATCTACAGGTCTTGTGATGGATGAAAAGATATCATCTGTTGAGCCTAACTCTGCAGCTCCAACTGAACAGAACACACCTCTGTGCCCTGCTCCTTTGCAGCCCCAAAGTCACCCTCAACAGCCTCCTACTAGCCCTTCTAAGGTATCTCTCTCATCTAGTTCTTCTGACTCCTTAGCTTCTGTTTCTAAACTTCCTACTTACACTAGTGAAAACGCTTCTCAAACTCCTAACCTGACTATAGAACTGCCCATATCTAGTCCTGAACACTTGTCTGTCACCCACTCACCATCCCATCCACATGTTATTCAGACTAGACTTCGTAGTGGAATTTCTAAGCCTAAACTACCATATGTAGGGTCTTTAACTGCTGCTAACAAAACTGTGTTTGAACCTACTTGTTTTACTGAGGCAATTGGGCATCCTGAGTAACAAACTGCTATGACTACTGAATCTAAAGCTCTACTGGCTAGTAAGACCTGGTCTCTAGTTCCTGAGTCTACTGCATCTAATGTTATTGGATGTAAGTGGATATAGAAAGTCAAATATGGTCTGGATGGTTCTGTTCAAAGGTATAAGGCTCGACTAGTGGCTAAAGGGTTTCATCAACAGCCAGGGATTGATTTTTATGAGACTTTCAGTCCAGTGGTCAAAGCATCGACTGTCAGGCTAATTCTCACTATTGCTGCCTCTAAGAACTGGTCAGTGAGACAACTGGATATTAACAATGCATTTCTCAATGGGGTTTTACAAGAGACTGTGTACATGACACAGCCTCAGGGATTTATTGATTCCACCTATCCTACACATGTCTGCAAGCTGCATAAAGCTATATATGGCCTGAAACAAGCCCCTCGAGCCTGGTACTCTAGACTGAGGGACACTCTACTCAGTTGGAAGTTTTGTAATTCTAAGGCAGACTCATCTTTGTTCTATCTGGTTTCTAAAACATCTATACTCCTAATTCTTGTGTATGTAGATGACATTATTGTAACAGGTAATGACACAACATGCTTGACTCAATTCATACACAAACTCAACGCCATATTTTCACTCAAAGACATGGGACCACTCAGTCTATTCCTGGGAATAGAAGTTCATCGTGATCCCAGTGGTTTCTACCTAACACAACACAAGTATATCGAGGACTTACTTAGTGCTCAAGGCATGTCTCTGTCCAAGCCATGCTCATCTCCCATGGTGGCTGGCACTCAGCACTCCGCTTCTGATGGGTCTCCACTGTTCTGTCCTACACAATACAGAAGTTTGTTAGGCGCGCTGCAATATCTGACTCACACTAGACCAGATATTGCGTTTGCAGTTAATACCCTAAGTCAACACCAACATAACCCTACTTCTAGACACTGGCAAAGTTTAAAGCGAGTTGTTCGATACTTATCTGGCACACGCTGGCTGGGGCTTCATTTAAAACCTTGCTACCAACTGCAGCTCCATGGCTACTCGGATGCCGATTGGGCTTCTTCCCCAGATGACCGTCGCAGTGTGGGGGCATACTGTGTGTTCCTAGGCGAGACACTTATTTCTTGGTCATCCAAGAAACAGAATGTCGTCGCCCATTCCTCCACTGAATCGGAGTACCGCGCCTTGGAAAATCTCTCTACTGAGCTCGTCTAGTTGAAGTCACTGCTCTCTGAACTCCAGATCCCACCCATACCACCGTCAGTGATGTGGTGTGATAATCTTGGAGCCAGTTCCTTAGCCTTCAACCCTGTATTCCATGCAAGAACAAAACACATCGAATTAAATGTACATTTTATACGAGATCAAGTCTTACAAGGCTCAGTACAGATCAGATACGTACCTTCGTTGGATCAAATCGCCGATTTCCTAACCAAAGCCCTAACCTCTTCTCGGTTCTTGTACCTTCGCGACAAACTCGGGCTGTCTGAATCGCCACTGCGTTTGAGGGGGGATGTTGAAGGTAGTGCTGGTCTAAAGGATACCATGCACACCAGAGAAGAAAATAAGAGAGAAGAAAAGAAGAGAGGAGGCTTCGAAGTGTTGTCTGAAGAATGACTAAACCCTAGTTAGTGTCTAAGGCCGGGTTTAGTCATGGATCAGACTTGGGCCTCCAAATGGGTCCTGGTCTTATGTGAGCATGGGTCTTATGTGAGCATGGGTCTGACTCTAACAAGTAAAGCCCAATCTTATTAATTAAAGTATGTTTGAGTATTACAATTGGCCTGTAGCCAAACAGTCTGTGACAAGGTGTAACAAACCTCACATGGGAATATTCCCAAGGTTGTTACACCCTCTGAATCTCTATAAATACTACCCTATGTACACTGAACAAATCATGAAAAGAAATTACAAAATACCATATCTAAAACTTTCTTCTTTTCTTCAAACTTTAACTTTTTCTCACTATTGCTTATCATAATATTTTTTGCAGAATTTACCAGCCAACATGTCTGATATCGTTCCCAACACTAGCTTTGAAGTTATCGATTTAATCAACGTGTGTACATTAAAGACCTTATGCAATTTTAAATTTTATTAAACGAAATTATCCTATTTGTGCATGCTTTTATATATGCAACAATTGTGTTCATGGGTTCCTTTGAATAGACAAACATCTGATCAAGCTTTTTGAGGCATCCATTTTTCAATGTAAAAAATGTGATGTCTCAGCTCTACCCTTAGCTATTTTTTATACTAGAGATTCACTATCATCTTCGTTGACAGGTTGGTCCAAAGGCTTCGTATCTTTTTTCCGATCCACTTGAGTTGAGGTTAAATAGCATGGGTAAGCTCAGTACAATTTTTGTGGTATTACATATTGTTTTTACCTTGTTCTTTTTATCTGATTTGATCTGATATCTTTCTTTTTTGTGCTGAATCCCGTTCAACAAGAACAATGCCTAACATGGAGTTAAATCTATGAGACTTTGACACTGAACCTAATGATTGTTTCCTACGCTTGACATTGGCTGTAAAGTGTTGGGAATTTTGTTTAGAGATTTCCGGATAAACTCTGAAGTCTTGTTTTAAAAATTTCAGATTGAAATTATTTTGGTGATTCTTCAAAATTTTCAACCGGATAAAATCAGAGCGTATGCATTTGAACAACGAGAACGGATTTTTGTTGTTATTATCTTTTCTTCAACAGAACCATACTTATTTATTCAACCAAATTTCAAAAACTGTAAAACAGTTTTAAGTCCAATAACGGCTATAATTTTAAATGATAAAAACGGGAAAAATTATTCAAATTCAAATTTGAATTAATTTTCCAAATTCAAAATTTCCATGAATATTCACAACAGCCTTATCATTTAAAATAAATTTAACCACAACGAGGAGCCGCCCTTTGGACCCACTAATCATAATATATTCTAGCAAGCGTGTACTCCACACTCTCCGGCTTGCTCGATAATATATTACGACTGCATTGGTCGACTAGCAAATCCAATTACACTAAAATATCCAACAATCTTCCCCCATTTTAGTGCAATTCATGATTAACTAAAACAAACTCACAACAAATAGCAAATTTATGCATAAATGAAATATCGTAACGATTGAATTTCATATTAGTATATTACACAGTCCAAATATTCGAATATCAAGGTATCACTAAGGATTGAACCTTTACTATCCGTAATGAATACTCGAAGATAATATACACATAAATTTACATTCTCAATTGTTCTTACTTGACACTATCTTTTACTAGCCTTATGTCCTTATCCTTCTTAAGCATATCAAAGCCAAGTTCTAGCTTCTTGAAGCGGCTAAACTCCATGCTTAAATAGGTAGATCTTTTACTCTTGCACATGCATATGCAATTTTTCAAAAAAGTTATTAAGAAGATAAACTTCAACCTCCACAACTTGCATGTCTGAACACATACTTTGGGATAATATTACTAATGTGTTCAAATCTCTAGATGTTAAGCTTTCCACATTGAATTCAGCACCTAACGTCATATTAGATGGGAATTGGGTATCTTAACATGAGAGATTTTAGATAGACTTTAATCTCATCCCTATAACCGATTTGTGCACAAGATCTCTACTTAACCCTTTTGGTTAAATGATCGGCTTGTATTGAGTTCTCACAAACTCTACTGAAATAACATCATGTGTGATGTGCTCACAAATCATACTATGTCTAATATCTAAGTGTGTAGACCTGCCTTTGTAAACTTGTCTATAAACATTAGCCAAGGCAGACTAACTAGCACATCTGATAGATATAGGTGATATCGGTTTGGGACACAACGGAATTTCATACATTAAATTTCTTAGCCACTCACAAACTCTGATTCAATTATTGAATCAGTAATACAAGTTTATTTCTTATACGCCTAAGAGATAACACATCCCCCAAGTAGAAATACCCATCTACTTCTGGAAGAGATGTCTTTCATATTGGAAATATATATCGCATCACTATATCCTTCGAGTACGGAAATAAATCGAGTATAAATCAAACCATAATCCACAGTTCCTTTCAAATGCTTGAATACTCCATTCAAACCTTGTCAATGATGTAAACTAGGATTTCTAGTATACCTGCTAAGCTTTCCAACAACAAAGGCAATATTTAGCCTAGTGTTAGTCATGATATACATGTACCAAGAAGCCTCAGCTTCCGCCAAATCTTTAGATGATAAGAATGTCTTGGTTTCATCAAATTGATTTGGTAATGCAAAATATCAACATGTCATCCACGTATAAACAAATCATAATTCATTTACGAATAACATCAAAATTTACTAAAATCGTAAATTACATATATATCTAAATAACATAATTTTTTTTACCAAAATCGTGAATTTGATTTTATCTGATTAAATAACTTAATTATATATAAAAAAATCACATGCATAAGATATCTCCATTGTTTTACGAATTTGATTTTTATTTATCTATTTATAATAGAATTTGTGCAAGTATATATGATTTTACATTCCCTGCATGCAGAAATAATTTAATAAATGTATGTCAGGGACTTTACAATAAATGTGTGCAGCCACTTTTGATGGATGACATAATCATGTATTTAACAATGATTTGACACTGTATTAATTATTTAATTAACTTGCACTAGACAGTTCAATAACAAACGGTTTCCTTTTAGGCGCAGTTTGTTTCCTTGTATGGTCTCCTCACGTAATAAAGGTTAGCTATTGTTAACAGATTTCACAGAACCATGGTAAAGATAACCATTTCCTTTCTCTCTTCCATGAGCGAGAAAAAAAAATTCAGACATCAAAATTGTCAACAACTTCGAAAACCCGTACCCACAAGATAAGGCCTTTCTAGATTCCTAAAGGACACCACTCCTATGAAATTATCCGGTAGCCAACAACAGAAACAAAACCAACAAATACATATACTAAGTTACCAGGGTCAGGATTCTGTATAAACCCAAATCCCAGTTAACACCCTAACACCGATAAGAAATCTACAAAGCCTTTTGTAGGAAGAAACATTGTTTCGTCATTCAATAAGGTCTCAATGTGGCACAAGTTCTACCATCTCACATTGAGTGATCCAAACTTTTTCAGAGGCCACAAATGTACCAACGGATCTACAACATAGGCTGAGATTACATAAATCATTTAGCGAGAGGAGTGGAGAAACAACAGCAAATACATCATCGGAGACAGAGTACGAGAATACAAAAATCAGAAACTATTCTAGTTTCCACTATTGATCCAATAAAACTAAAATACTACGTGTTAGATAATTAACAAGCATCAACTACACTGTATCAGTTACACTGTCAAGCGTGTTTTACTCTCTTTCTACGTTCTTTACACTTAAATGCATTGCATGTTCCTATATTAATATATAAGTACAAAAGTCGCTCGAGTGTAAACAAAAATCCATACCTTTAATTTAATATTAAGAGTAATGACCACACAAAGAACAGTAAACGTGGTTCTAATGTAAAAACAAATAATAGCGTTATTGCATATGTTTTATGTTTCCTTTTTTAAATGTAATTTTTATGTAAAATTAAACAATACTTACATGTATAACCAAATAACTGTGGAAGCAGTTATTAAACAAATAAATCCTTCATTTTCGAAAAAGTTTCAAGCAATTAAAATCACATGCAATTATAAACACATATTATCACCATTTTTATAATCTAAAAATTTAGAAATCCATACATAATAGCCATCTCATAACAAAATAGAGAAACTTAGAGTACCATGATACCATAATTCTGTTTGTGCTTTAATACTTGATAATGGATTCTTCAATGCCAATAATTTTTTTTCCTTTAAGTTATCCAAAAGGAGAAGACATCTTATACAAATCTCGTCATTTCAATCTTCAGAAAACAAGAAAATATAATTTCAATCTTTTGTTGAGAATTTTGTTTAGAGATTTCCGGATAAACTCTGAAGTCTTGTTTTAACAATTTCAGATTGAAATTATTTTGGTGATTCTCCAAAATTTTCAACCCGATAAAATCAGAGCGTATGCATTTGAACAACGAGAATGGATTTTTGTTGTTATTATCTTTTCTTCAACAGAACCATACTTATTTATTCAACCAAATTTCAAAAACTGTAAAATAGTTTTAAGTCCAATAACGGCTATAATTTTAAATGATAAAAACGGTCAAAATTATTCAAATTCAAATTTGAATTAATTTTCCAAATTCAAAATTTCCATGAATATTCACAATACCCTTATCATTTAAAATAAATTTAACCAAAACCAGGAGCTGCCCCTGGACCCGCTAATCATAATATATTCTAACGAGCGTGTACTCCACACTCTCCGACTTGCTCGATAATATATTACGACTGCATTGGTCGACCAGTAAATCCAATTACACTAAAATATCCAACATAAAGCCCAGTATTCCAGTTTCGGGTAAAGTTTATCTTCACATATTCATTCTTCATAGTTTACAGCTAAGCTATTTTCATGCGCATATATTTAACATTGAAGCAGTTTAGTTCAATATAGTTTAGTTCTTGCTTTGCGGCCTTTCATTATGTTTATCTCTTACTCAAGCAAACGGCTCTAGTTTCTCTGATTTGGCTTTTCAAGCTTAACATATATAGTGTATAAGTATTAGAAACTGAACTCCAATTGGTTTCTAATGTTAACATGTATTTGTTACTTTTAAATTGCGTAAATAAAAGTCATTTTAATGATTTATACTCACAAGATGGTTTTCTTATGGGGATCTGACCAAGATTCTATACTTTGCAGAATTTGGAAATAATGTATCACAACGTGTAGATAAATTACATTCAAGTGCAGTTAAATTATGATTTTAAAAGTATTTTGTGAAAGAAAATTATACTCCCTCTGTCTCATAATATGTGTCTTTCTAGAAAAGATTTTTTGTCTCATAATATATCGTTCTCGTTTTCCAATGCAGCATTATTACATGTATTCCACTTTCAACCAATAACATAGTTAACTTTCTGCATAAGTTATTAACTCCACCAATCAAATTTATTTTCTTTTATTCTTTCAAAGTCATTATTACTTTTCTTAATATTGGTGAAGAAACCTTAAACGACTAATATTATGAGACGGAAGGAGTATTTGTTAATGTCTCAAAACTTAATCATGCTGAATGTTTTGTTTTCCCCAGGTCTTGGAGATCATTCATCACAATTAGGTAAATAAATGTTTTCCTGTCTTTGATATTATATGTTTAGAATGATCCTGAACTACTGCTAACAATTTTTTTATTTATGCTACAATTGTTTTTTTTAATCAGTAATAAGATCCATACCTCAAAAAAGAAAAAGAATATTCTTGCTTGTATATCAAATAGAGTACCTTTTCTGATGTCTAATTTACAAAATAGTAAAGATAGTTTCATCACTTTGTGGTCACCATATTCAAATGTGGTCACCATATTCAAATTAACTTGCATGATGTCTCCGAGGAGTGGCGGAGGCATGTAGGGGCTAGAGGGGCTCCACTCCCTCCTAACTCCACTAAAACCTTAACATAAGCATTGTTTAATTTTAATTTTATTAAATAGGAGTAGTAGGTGTAGTGAGTTTTTTTTGTATGAAAAAAATATTATATTAGACAAATAATAAAATTTATGTAATTCAGATTAATGTAAATAAATTTTAGACATAATAAATCGTTTGAGTGAAATAAGGTAAAAAAGAAAAAAAAGATTTAGTGGAGTTCAATTCTTTTTTTTTTTAAATTTATTTTTTATGCTTTATAAAAAATATCATTAAACAAAATATTACTAAATTAAATATTATTTATTTTATCAATTACTTTAATTTAAGAGTTTATAAATAAGAATATTTGTGTATAATAAACCTATTTAATATTTTTTTTAAAGGTTAATAGACTAACCTTATATTTTATCAATTATTTTAATTAAAAAAGCTATAAAAAAATATTTATGCATAGTGATGGTAGGTTTATCATTTGATTGACGGTAATAGAATGAAAATTTTAAAATTTTATTATGTTTTTAACTAAATGTACTAATATTTGAGAATACTTTTTCAAACATATTATCATCGAAAAAATCGAGTTTGTAAGAGAGATAATAGAAGGAATGAATGATGTAAGTGGTTAGATGTAACACTTGAAATACATTTGGTTGTTTGAAATGCTATGATTAGTGTTTGATGAAATTTTCAATTTTTTTTTATAATACTATGATGGGTGGAAACAAAAATTATAGTAGATATAATTTTGCTTGATCATGTTTTCGAAATGATATTTTCATACTTGGTCAGCCCCTCTAATATTATTTTCTGTTTCCGCCACTGTCTCCAAGACAGTTTAATTTTAGTTTTTCTCATAATTGATGTGTTCAATATATCCAATTTAAATGTTTTGTATGGCCAAGAGTTAAACTAAACAGCAAGAGAACTGAACTGAATAACTCTATGATTAACTCATGGGATGTTAATCTATATTAATAATGTGATTTAGTCTGCAATTTGTAATAACTTTTAAAAACAAAAACTTGATAATTACATCAAGCTGTTTGAAAGTTGGATGTTACTTTATGTTTATATATCTATATATTATTTACTTTAATCAATTTTAAATAAGATAATTTTATTATAAAACATATCAATAATTCCAATTTTTCTTAGGTCTTTCGAAATTAAAATTTTATAAATTAAAGTTGGTTATGCTATTATTTTCTATCGTGAGAGAAGAGAGAAGTGCAGTTGCAAGACGTGTTTGCTCAAAGTCAAAAGTTGATGGAAGAAAGTGTAACTTATATACTGGTGATAGGAAATGCGCAAGTGTCATGTGTCTTGCTATTGAGAAGTTATTCATCATTAGCCTCTGAACCTGTTAGCACGAACCAGTCGGTAACTGTTCCAGCAACATATATTTCCACGTGCAATTATTAGTGCGTCTAATAATAATTCATGTTTGATGTCACAACAGTTGGTAAATGATTAGATAAAAATACAAGTTTAGTTCCTTCTATTTTTTTGATGTCAAATTTGTAGATAATGATTTTTTTAAGGACATAAATAAAGTGTGCTAATTCGGTTTATTTCTGGTTGTAGTTTATTACGAAGCTATAAAAGACTTTCAGATCTTAGGGCTACAACCGTTATCGACTGAGGATTGGCTGATAATTAGCACTATTCAGGTTATATAACTTAGATAGAACCATGATATAAATATATCCTAGTTGAGTTTTATTTTTGGTTTTGTTAGATCCTAGACTTTAATTCTATTTGTTTATATTGTGTAAGTCCTGAGATGTCACATAATATACATGAACCTATTTAAACATCAATCTTTTTCGTAGTTGATTGAGTTTATTTAGATATCATTGATTGAATCTAGCCTTAATTTTCAGTATGATAAACACCATTATACTTGCACACTTGGTTCGTTTTTTTGTTCTTGCTTCTTTCTTTTCATGTTTTATATTTCTATTCTCTATGTTATGTGTGTGCTCTACTCTAGTACCAGTCATAATGATTTCTCCAAGAATCATATGCCTTTTTAGAGACTTAGACTAAAACACTAGGATTTCAGCTTTTGATGCTAAGTACACACGTGATAGAGTGAAACTATGTTACCCAAACCTTTAATGTTAAGTCAGCGCTCCTTGAATATTATTTTTGTGTAATCTTTTGTATAAGCTCAATCCTAAATTGTTTCCAAATGGTCCAGATTTTTTTATTCCCTTTGTATTTTCTTTTGTTCTTGTGTTCTCTATATATTGGTTTTGTTCATCTGTTCTTTTGTATTCTATATATTGTTTCTTGAATTGCTCATTTCTTTTTAGTTTAAAAAAAAGTTTAGTATTATACCTTTTAGTTTTAATATGTTTTTTCTGTGATTTTTGTTTGGTTAATTAATTACCTTTAGAATGTTATATGAAGATTGTTATTAGCCTCTACTTATCGATGAAACGATGAAAGAGTGTTTGTACATGGCAAATATTAAGAACTTTTAAGCAATTCTCATTAGTTGAACATAACGAATAGTTTATTATTGTGCTTTTGGTCTTATTTTGAGATTTTATTGGTTGATAAACCACATAGAAGTGAATGTAAATCTCAAATCGAATGTTTATATTAATGTTTCGTTGGCTATAGTAATTAGACCAATGGATATAATGTTAAATATTTTCTGTTTTTCGAATTATAAAATATAGCTATATTTCTATGCATTTTTATAATTCTCATTAAATTTAACAAAGGATTTACAATGACGATGACAACAAATGTTCAATTCATCTTTTTACAACTGAATGACAACAATGTTTACAACGACAGACATATTAACGGATTTAACCGTTTTGGCTAAAGTAGTGCAACGATGTAACAACAAATCTTGTAACGGCTTGACCCGTTTCCATGCGGGTCAAATGTTGTAATGCCTACCGTTGTTAGCCGGTTACAAAAGAGTTCCGGTGGTAACTGAGTTTGGTTAATGATCCTACTTAACACAACCGACGCTTCCGATTTCTAATCAGTTGCAAAAAGATTTTTGCAACGGAATTGAAACGATTTCCATCGTTCTCGGGCTGTTGTAAAAGCCATTTTATCAAGAAGTGATGTTTCATTTGTTTTACAGTTTGGAGGAGATAACTTTACTACGTTGCTAACAAATGAAGGTCGTGTTTGTACTTGTGGAGCAAACACTCATGGTCAACTTGGTCATGGAGACGTTCTTGACTGGCCAACACTTAAAACTTTTCCTTAGATGTTTTATATATTCATAGGTCTTCTGTGAGAAGGTATCTTTCGTTAATTGTTTTCTAATGTTTGATTGGAAAGTCTTGAAACTATTCGTTCTTTCTTCGAAACATTTTAAAACCTATATGACGAAAACATATCTGATTCAATGTTTTTTTACATGTTCGTATTGCCGTCTAACGTTTTCACGTACTCCTCTTATGTATTAAGTATAGTTTTGAGAAAGATAAATTTTTACTACAAAAAAATGTGGGCATCGGCGTAATTACAAAAGGTATGTCTAGGACAACTCTAAATGGAACAAAATAAGTTTAGTACAATTGGATTTGAGGTCATGAGTTCTAGACCAACTAGATACCCAAATATATATATATATATATATATATATATATATATATATATATATATATATATATATATATATATATATATATATACTGATTCTTTAGTATATTTTGTAATGACGTGTTTGAAAATCATTAATTATTTAGAATATTTTGTATCGATGAATTTATAATATTTTATATTAATTGATATATCATATATGGACCATAAATTGTGGTTATTAACTATTTGGTACTCTTTTTTCTACCAGGATGTTATTCAAGTACTTTACGGTTGCTCCTAGATTTTCAAACTCTATTTTTTCAAGTATCAAAATTGAATCAATGATTAAAGTCTCTCCAATTTTTTCTTCAATTGAACTACCATTTCGAGAACCTTTTTATATCTATTCACCAATTGATTCATAATCTTCAAGTAAAGTATTCAAAAAAGGGGGTTATCCAATTGGAGTGAGATTATGGATTAAGAACTGCAATTCTTGAGTATTATCCAAATGACAAAAATGAGGTAAGAAGAGTGTATCTTGTAAATTTTCCAGCAAGAACCAATATGACAGAATATCCTCTTAGAAATATCAGGAGACATAATCATTCTTTTAACAAAGTTGGTATGAAGGAAATGACTCGTTGGAATATAGTATCGAAAAATATCTTGAATATTTTTTGCCTTGTTATTTGTGCAACAATGGTACTAGTAATAAAGCATTTGCGGTTGCGGAGAATTGTTTTTCATTTTTAGAATATAAAGAGCAAGTTGGATAAATATGTTGGTGAAACCGTTTATAGTAATCACAAAAAATGTGTTAAAGCTTGCTAGGATTAGATGAAGAAAAATCAAAGTATTGAATCTTCATTTCTAAAGCATAGTACAAAAACATAAGCTTATTATCTTATTCGTGTAAAAGCATCACTTGAAGCAGTTAAGTATCTTGTTAAGGGTGAAATTTCATTTAGGAGACATAATGAAGGAGAAGATTCTATTTTTAAGGGACATTTTCTAGAATTTATTGAGCTTTATGGTAAGAAATAGTGAGAGAATAACAGAAGCATGTGTAAGCGGTGGAGGAAATAGTAAAATGACAAGTCCCATTATTCAAAAAGAACTTGCAAATGCTTGTGCGGTTAAAAAAATTAAAAAGATTTTTAGAGATATTGGAGATAATATATTTTGTGTTCTTGATAACGAATCTGGTGATTGCTCACGTAAAGAACAAATGGTTATAATTGTACGATTTGTTGATGATAAAGGATTTGTTTTTGAACGCTTTATTGGCATTGTTCATGTTGATGATACTAGTGCAATGATACTTAATGATACTCGTAAAACGTTTTTTTTCTGGATTTGATTGTGTGCATCTAAACTTCGAGAGTATGGATATGATGGAGCAAGTAATATGAGAGGTCAATTTGATTGATGGTTTGAAGACTTTATTTCAAAAGGAAAACCCACAAGCGTATCATGTACATTGCTTTGCTCACCAATTTAAATTGGATCTTGTGTCAATGGCTCGGAAATATGAAGATATTAATATGTTTTGTATTGATGTGTCTTTTAACAAGCGACAATCTTTGGTTCGAAAAAAAATAAGGTTATCATTTTGCAAATCTAATTGAGAATGAGTTTGTGGAAACACGTATCGGTTTGAACCAAGAGTTATATATTGCGAGAGCGGGTGATACACGGTCGAGTCTCACTTTCGAAATCTTAGTAGATTGGTTGATTTGTTTACTCCGATTATTGAAGTGCTTAAAGATTTGAGAAGTGAGGCATATTCAAAAGGTGAACCAAAACGTTTGTTACTTGTCATACAAAATTTTAATTTTCTTTTCATGTTGTAACTAATGGTTGAAATGTTGTGGTTAACCAATGATTTATCTCAAACATTACAAAAAAGAGATCAAGATATTGTCCAAGTAAGTAAAATAAAACTTCAACAAATGAGAGATCAAGGATGGGAAACCTTTTATGAAAGCATTATGGATTCTTGTGGTAATCTTGAAAAAGATGTGACTGACATGGATTCAATGTAGGTAAAAGATAATAAATCCATAAGACTAGCTCCGTATTTGACAACTCTCTATTATTTCAAGAATAATTATTTTTACATGTCATAGACTTTGTAATGAAAGAGTTGGGTGATCGATTTACACCGAAAAATTTTGGGTTGTTGAATTGTGTAGCATGTTTGAATTTGTGTTCTTCATTTCAAAACTTTAGCACTAAAACACTTGTGAGGCTGGCAAGATTCTATTCAATTGAGTTTGAGGATATTAGTGATAAGGAGTTGTCTAGCCAACTTGAGACTTATATTGCATATGTCAAGATGAATAATAATTTTCCAATTTGAAGAGTAGCTCGGATCTATGTAAGACTCTTGTTTGTACAAAAAAACACAAGATATTTGGATTTGTGTATACACTTTTGAAGCTAGCTTTGTCATTACCGGTTGCTAGTGCAAGTATTGGGCGAGTATATTCTTGTATGAAATATGTGAAGAATGAGTTGAGAAATAGAATGGCTAATCCATGGCTTAATTATTGTTTCGTGACATTCGTGAAGAGAGAGGTGTTTTCTACAGTTGATGATCTAGATATCATCAAAAGCTTTCAAGGCATGAGTAAGAGGAAAATGCGTTTATGCTTGGACTATACTATATTTCATTTTGACTTGTAATTTAAATATTTACATATTTTTATTGTGCGATATTAAGATATTTATCTTTTATTTATATTTTTTTGCATAATAGTTTTGTGGCATACCCTAAATTTTAGTCTTGGATCCGCTAGTGCGTTCAAGGCTTGTAGTTTAATGGAACTAAATAATTTAGAATTACAAAACTCAACTAAACAGAGCTTTAATATTGTGCTTTTAGTATAGTTTTGCACAGTGGAACAGTGATCAGATATGGTTGAGAACTCATGTGGCAAAATACAGATAACAATTGAAAAATATCATATAGTGGCCAGTTTTTTATGGACAACAACAGCCTTTTGTTTAGTTTCTAGTGGTTTGGGCAAAGAATTATGTGTCAATAAATCGTGATGCAGACAGAAAAAATAAAATAAAGGTCCTCTGACCTAAAACAAAAAAGGGTCTTCCGGCCTAAAAACAACGGCCAGACAGTCGATGACTTTATAAAAAATTTGCGGGCAATAGAAGGTTCATAGATGGATATAACCAACTAAAGAGAGAGCATAATCTATTATTAATAGTCAAAGCTAATGGGGCCTCAACCTTTATTGGCGGGTGAACTGATATCAGCCTAAAAGAACCTTTTAACTAGGAAATCATGTAGTCTATTAGGTCCGGTTTCACCATCACTAACAATACTTCAGAGTACGACGCCGTCCTATGAGGCTTGAAGCTGGGATATTTTCAGAGCCAAGGTTATGCGGGTTCACTCAAATTCAAAACTCATTATCAGTTAGGCACACAGTATATACAAGGAAATACAAGAATAAATATAAGGTTAATTGGAGGCCCTCTGTGATTGGGTACATAAATTCACTAAAGTTGAATTTGAACAAGTTCCACGTCTCGAAAACTCTACCATAAATTTGATGGCCAATGTGGCCACTTCTAGTGATAGTGTGTTTGTTAGTCGATAGTCGCGCGATCATGACTGAGGTCCTGGAAACAGATACAGTGAGCAATTGGGGACAAGAGTATCTTTCCAATTTGTGAGATTAGATTTTCCATAAGAGGAAAGCTAAGGTGTGAGTGCTCCAAATACGAGCGGCTAAATATATAGTGATTGAAGATGTTCTTTACGGAAACAACACCACTTAATCGTTATTGTGTTGTGTTTGGAATGACGAAACGCTCATTTTCCTGACACATCAACACCGGGAATCTCAAAGGCTCATAGAAGATACAAATTCTAATAATGTGCTTCATTTTTGCAGACCTCTACTGACCCGAGTTTGCAGCAAACACAGAGACACTCATGCAAGGATTTTATGTAAGCCATAAATAAGCTAATACATACCATACGCCAAGTGAGCGGAGAAGCATAACCCCAACACTTATCCCCTTCAATAAATTGGGGATTGATTTAGTCGGACACATTCTCATGACTACCTAAAAGTGACAACACTTAGTAGTGGCAGTGGGTTACTTCACCAAATCAGTCGAGGCAAAAATCGTATCCAAAATGAGGTCCCAAAAAATTTGTGATTACCTATAATGTCAAATATTGTCTCGGTTTAGGATTTCGCGCATTCAACAACGAAACTCAATTTGAAACTGAGCCCATGGGAACTGTGTCAAAAATACAAGGTAAATCAATATTTTTGAACCTTTATTACCCACAAGCAAACAAACAAGTCGATGTTACCAACCACACCATCCTAGATGAAATTAAAAAGAAGCTCGTGAGAGCTAAACTTAAACGGCTCGACAAATTGGTTGAAGTCTTATGGGAATATCGGGCGACCCTTCAGTTCGCTAAGGATGACACCCCTTTCTCCATAGTTTATGGAGTGGAGGTTGTTGTCCGTGCAAATATTATTATTCCTAATCACAGTGACACAAACTAATTTGAGGACTCCAATACTGAGGGGTGATAGCTCTACCTTGATCTCATTTAAGAGCGACACGACCATACCAGGTGATATGGTCATGGAAACGATTTTCTCAGGGACAAAGGAAAAGAACGCTGGCAAGTTGTCTCCTAACTGGGAAGGATCTTAAAAATAATATCTAAAGGACATGACGGGGTATATCATTTAAAATATATGGAGGGCAATGTATTGAAGCACTCTTGGAACATCAACTACTTTAAATTGTATCACCATGCTATGTAATGCGACTGTGTCCTTTTTTCATTCTTGTGGCGCATAGGGTTTTTGTAATGAGGTACATTGTAAGCATGACATTTAATTAATTTTTTGTTGCTAATGTTCGCGTTATGTCCTAATTATTTCCATCATGGAAATTTCCTATCTTTGGTTCGGTTAAATTACTCTTTGCCCTTCTACACACTATTTTAGTTAAACAACTACACTACACAGTTGGCGGGGAAAACAAGTGAGGGTCATATATAATACAACTATAGCGAATGGGTTAATAATCCAGGCTTGCATAGCTATACAAGATGCCACACTAAGCCTTTACTTTCACAGTCCCTTTGGCAATTTGGTTAATAAACCAACCCCATACGACTACACAATAAACCATCATGAGCCTTGGCTAACATAGTCATTTAAGAGAACTAATTAATAAACCAAACTTATAAGGCTACACAAGAAGACACACTAATCGTTTGACTTAAAACGTAAATTTAGTGACAAAGTTAATAAATCATATATTACATTAAGCCCACCCCCAACCTCCATCATAGTACATTTCATATATTTTAAAACTAACATTAAGCAAAACAAATTCCATATTTCACAACAGGTCCAAAATATAAAATACATAGTTGGGATCTTGTCCCCTCCGCTAGAAAAAGTATTACATAGTTTTGATTGTTACAACGCATAGAGAAGGTACCCTCAGCTATATGCCTATCGGCCTCACACTCCAGATGGGTTATCACCTTCTCCATTTTTATTGGCTTAGCTTCATATTCCTCTTCCTCGCTGCTATCCTTATCATTTTCTTCTTCCTCAGATGACCAGGGGGGTTCGTCCTTCAGCACCAAACACTTTAGATGCCCCAGGGAAACCCTTGCGTTGTTTTTCAAAATCTCCAGAATGGTGTCCTTACGCATCCTTTCTAAGAAATTTTAACCACCTACAAAATATTATTCTCCCCGTCCCGACGAGTTTTCATCCCCTACTTCGCATCTTCAATACTCGTTTTCATATCTGTTACCTGATGCAGACAGTTCGGTGAATTAGTAGTTTGGAGCTCCGGTGTCAGTTTTTTACCCACAACACCTTGTTTCGAAGGAAACGATGTCACGAACGCAAGTCACCAGCTTTGCTTGTGAGCGATGGGCTTTTTTAGGCATCCGGGCTTATCTATCCTCTTTTTTCGCACTTTTAATACTTTAGGTTATTTTTGTAATTTTCATATTTTTAGTTTTAGGTCAAATACTTAAACTCTATATAAACCTATCTTCTATTCATTGTTAGGGGAATTGTTTTGTTTAATAAAAATTAGGGTTTATCCCTTTTAGGCTTCTGCTACGTTTCACTCTCCATCATAGTGGTATCAGACACAGGCAGTCCTGCGCGATGGTACGAGCAAGAACCAGCGGTCGCGGTGGCGCTAGAGTGTACCGAGATACAAGTGATGTAGATGATCGTGAATATGCTGACCTATGCCGTCAGGTAGCCGATCTTACCCGGCAAATGGTTGTTCTTACCGCCAAGCAACAAAGCACAGAGGTTGAGGGTATGGTTAACCCTTTTGGGGAGGGGATCGACCATACTACTTCTCACCCACGCCGTTGGGAGCTTGGTTTCAAGATAGACGTCCCGGACTTTGATGGCAGCCTTAAGGCGGAGGCACTTATCGATTGGTTATCACAGATTGAGGAAGTCCTGGACTTCAAGGAGGTTCCGGAGGAGAGAAGGGTCGCATTAGTCACCATTCACCTACGCGGTAGGGCACAGGCTTGGTGGCAGCAGGTAAAGCAGAACCGCGCGCGTGCAGGCAAGGATAAAGTCCAGAGTTGGGAGAAATTCAAAAGAAAAATCCGCAAGGCTTTCCTTCCCTACAACTTCGAGCGGGAACTCTACCAGCGAATGCAGAATATTCGTCAGGGACTCAGATCTGTTGATGAATATACCGAAGAATTTTATCAGCTGCTGGCTGGCACAGATGTGACCGAGTCGCCGCACCAGCGGGTCTCCCGCTATATTGGCGGGCTACGCCTTCAGCTTCAAGACACGCTGAATATGTTCGATCCATCCTCGGTTTCCGAAGCCCATCGGCGTGCCCTCCAGGCAGAAAAACAGTCGGCTCGCCGGACCCAGACTGGCGTAAGGACCGGTGCTCCTTCAGGGATTCCGGCGTCCAAACCAGTTCTCCGCCCAACACCTGATCCGATCCCTCCTGGGTGCCGCCCAACACCTGATCCGATCCCTCCTGGGCGCGGTGCATCAAGCCGTTCTTCAAGCAATTTACGATGCTATGGCTGTGGCGAATTAGGGCATCGTTAGGTCGAGTGTCCCAATGTTGCGGGAGCTAGGGGTCTCTTTTCGCAGGAGGCGTTTGAACCAAATCCTATTGTTCTTGATGGCCCTCCAAAATTTGATACCTACGATGATGACTTGCCTGAGGATGAGGAAGAAATCGTGACTGTCGATGTTGGAGCAGTGCTAATGCTGCGCCGTACTATCCTGTCTCCTCGCGTTCCGGAGCAGAGCGACTGGCTGAGAAGTAACGTGTTCCAGTCGACGTGTACGATCGGCGGGAAGGTGTGCACCTTCATCATTGATGCTGGTAGCTGCGAAAATGTCGTCTCCGAAGCAGCGGTTTCGAAGCTAGGGTTGAGGGGAGAATCGCATCTCAAGCCGTACAAGCTCGCCTGGTTAAGTAAAGGTACATATATCACCGTCTCCAAGCGCGTGCTTGTTTCTTTTTCTGTAGGGCAAACATACTATGATGAAGTCTTCTGTGATATTGTCCCTATGGATGCTTGTCATCTACTGCTTGGCCGTCCTTGTCAGTACGACCTGTCTGTTCTACATGATGGGCGGGCAAATACCTACTCATTCCTTTTTCGGGGAAAAAAGATCGTTCTTATGCCAGCAAAGCCTCAACCCCTGAGCATTCACTCTACTCCTCCCTCATCGACTTTGTTGTCCCGTGCTTCTTTTCAGACAGCTATGGAAGAGGCTGGCGTGGTTTTCCTATTGTTCTATGACCCTGTTGTGCAGATTTCCAAGGCGTACCATAGTCCTGTCATCCAGTCTCTTTTGCAGGAGTTTGAAGATGTGTTTCCAGCGGATTTGCCACCTGAACTACCTCCTCTGAGAGATATTCAACATCAGATCGACCTGGTCCCTGGTGCTGCTCTCCCAAATCGACCTCACTACCGAATGAGCCCGAAGGAGCATGAAGAATTACGTCGACAGGTGGAGGATTTGTTGGAGAAGGGACATATTCGGGAAAGTCTCAGCCCTTGTGCAGTTCCGGCATTACTGACACCGAAGAAGGATGGTTCCTGGCGTATGTGTGTGGACAGCCGAGCTATTAACAAGATCACTGTTCGCTACAGGTTTCTTATACCGCGCCTGGATGATCTGTTAGACCAGTTGGGTGGTGCTTCTGTGTTTAGCAAGCTTGATTTGAAGAGTGGATACCATCAGATTCGGATTCGTCCTGGTGATGAGTGGAAGACGGCGTTTAACACGCGTGAGGGCTTGTTTGAGTGGATAATGATGCTGTTTGGCTTGTCCAACGCGCCTAGCACGTTCATGCGTATCATGAATCAGGCATTGAGGCCTTTCATCGGTAAATTTGTTGTTGTTTACTTTGATGATATTCTGATTTATAGTTCGAACCATTCTGTGCATCTATCCGATTTACGTGAGGTGTTATTGGTGTTGCGTCGAGATAAGTTTTATGCTGCTACTACCAAATGTTCGTTTATGTCCCCAGCTGTTCAATTTTTGGGTTATATTGTTTCTGTTGACGGGTTACGAGCTGATCCGAGCAAAGTTGCTGCTGTGGACCAGTGGCCTCGACCTGCTTCCATTACCGAGGTTCGTAGTTTTCATGGTTTAGCATCGTTTTATCGGTGTTTTATTCCCCATTTCAGTAGTATTATGGCCCCGATTACGGATTGCATGAAGGGCACAAAATTTAGTTGGTCCGACGATGCTGATGCATTTTTTGTAGAAGTTAAAAGGCGTCTCACCACAACGCCTATTTTGGTGCTGCCCGACTTTTCCCAGCCATTCGAGCTTCATTGTGATGCGTCTAAATTTGGTATTGGGGCAGTTCTCTCCCAATAAGGGCGTCCCGTGGCTTTCTTCAGTGAGAAATTGGCAAATACCAAACTGCGATTTAGTACTTATGATATTGAATTTTATGCGATCGTTCAGGCTATCAAACATTGGCGTCATTACTTGTTTCAGCATGAATTTGTGCTATATATTGATCATGATTCTTTAAAGTACCTTGGTAGTCGAGACAAAGTATCTCATAGACATGCTGCTTGGATAGCTTATTTGCAGCAGTTCACTTTTGTCATCAAGCACAAGGCTGGTATTACGAATCGGGTTGCTGATGCTTTGAGCCGACGTCACACTCTGTTGACTGAGATGCGCTTTCAAGTTCCTGGCTTTGATTCTTTTGTTGACCTTTATGTTACTGACTCATTCTTTTCTCGGGTTCTGGAACTGATTCAGCAGGGCGAACATTTTGATTTTTTATTGGAAGATGTTTTTCTCTTTCGTGGCGTACAGCTGTGTATCCCTGACTGTAGTTTGCGTCCGCGGCTGATCCAGGATATGCATAATGAAGGTCATGTGGGTCGTGATCGAACATACCAGTTGTTGTCATCCTCCTATTTTTAGCCATCGATGCGGAAAGAAGTTGGTCGTTTTGTCGCCCGTTGTCGAATTTGTCATTTGGCCAAGGGAACATCCACAAATGCAGGTCTTTATTTACCCCTGCCGATTCCGGCTCAGCCCTGGACCGACATCAATATGGATTTTATTCTTGGTTTACCCCGGACTCAGCGTGGATTCGATTCTATTTTTGTGGTGGTTGATCGTTTTTCTAAGATGGTACACTTCATTCCCTGTAAAAAAACATCTGATGCAGTGTGTGTTGCGCAGCTTTTCTTTCGGGAGATTTATCGTATTCATGGCCTTCCCAGTACCATTGTTTCTGACCGTGACACCCGGTTTGTGAGTCATTTTTGGCGCAGCTTATGGCGTATGGTGAATACACAACTCAACTTCAGTAGTGCTTACCACCCTCAGATGGATGGTCAGACAGAAGTGGTTAACCGATCTCTCGGTAACTTGTTGCGCAGTTTGGTAGGAGATCATCCGAAGGCTTGGGATCAGCGCTTACCGCAGGCGGAGTTCGCCCATAACCATGCTCTTAATAGATCCACGGGTTTTTGTCCTTTTCAGGTGATGTATGGTATTGTGCCTAGGGGTCCAGTAGACTTGTTAGCACTGCCTAGCAAGATTCGTCCTCATACAACTGCTGAGGAACTTGTCTCACAGCTTCGCCAAACCCACCAGCAGACTCATGATCAGTTGGTCTTGAGCACCGCCAAATATAAGTCTCAGTCAGATTCTCATCGTCGTCCTGTTCAGTTCGAAGTTGGTGACTATGTATGGGCAGGTTTAACAAAGAATCGGTACCCTGCTGGTGAATATAATAAACTGGCCGCCCGGAAGATTGGTCCAGTGGAGATTGTGGAGCGGATCAATCTGAATGCTTATCGCCTACGTTTGCCTAGCCATGTCCGCACGACTGATGTTTTCAATGTTAAGCATCTGATTCCTTATGCAGGTGATTCTTCTGATGGGGAGACCGGGTCAGATTCGAGGGCGAATCTTTTCTATCCCGGAGGCAATGATGCAGACAATTCGATGAATTAGTAGTTTGGAGCTCCGGTGTCAGTTTTTTACCCACAAGACCTTGTTTCGAAGGAAACGACGTCACGAACGCAAGTCACTAGCTTTGCTTGTGAGCTATGGGCTTTTTAGGCATCCGAGCTCATCCATCCTCTTTTTCCGCACTTTTAATACTTTAGGTTATTTTTGTAATTTTCATATTTTTAGTTTTAGGTCAAATACTTAAACTCTATATAAACCTATCTTCTATTCATTGTTAGGGGAATTGTTTTGTTTAATAAAAATTAGGGTTTATCCCTTTTAGGCTTCTGCTACGTTTCACTCTCCATCATTACCTCTACCTTCAGGTCGACATTCTCCACTATTATCCCACACGTCTTTGTTAGAGATATAAGGCCTAGGCCCATTAGCCCATATATTTTATCTATATAATATCTTTATACTCTATGTAATACATACTTTCTAATAATCAGAAACCATAGCCGCTTATTGGCGACTACTTCTTCTTTTATCTATATTTGTTTACCATACTTCTTCTTTTATCTATATTTGTTTGTTAACATGGTATCAGAGCAAGGTATGTGTGTTTGAGGTATGTGTGTTTGAGAGGTATGTGTGTTTGAGGAAAAAAATTTGAGTGAGAGGTATGTGTGTCTGAGTAAAACAATCTGAGTGAGTGAGGTATGTGTGTCTGAGTGAAACACAAAAAGAGTGAGGTATGTGTGTATGAGTGAAACACAAAAAGAGTGAGGTATGTTTGTCTGAGTGAAACACAAAAAGAGTGAGGTATGTCTTGAAGTTTTCGCGTCTTCCGTTGTGCCGGCGGGCAGTGTTTTTAGCTGTCCGTCGGAATTTTTTGTAGATCTACCAGTTATTCAATTTCGTAGTAGCATTGGATTTCGGTTTGGAAGCCACAGTTTCGGTAGATTTGTTTAGCTTTGATTTGGATTTGGTATTTTGATTTATTTTTGGATTTGGTTTCGGTATTTGGATTTGGATTTGGTTTTGGATTCGGTATAGATTTTGTTTGGATTCGTTTGGATTCGTTTTGCTTTGTTTGGATTCGTTTGGATTCGTTTGGATTTGTTTGGAGTTTGGAGTTTGGAGTTTGGAGTTTGGAGTTTGGAGTTTGGAGTTTGGAGTTTGGAGTTTGGAGTTTGGAGTTTGGAGTTTGGAGTTTGGAGTTTGGAGTTTGGAGTTTGGAGTTTGGAGTTTGGAGTTTGGAGTTTGGAGTTTGGAGTTTGGAGTTTGGAGTTTGGAGTTTGGAGTTTGGAGCTTGAAAATTGAAGATTTGAGATTAGAGTTTGAAGATTGGAGATTGAAAGTTTGGAGAAATGATTTCGATTTTGACGTTTTGTTTTGTTTTGATTTTATTTAAGATTGGCGTTTTGTTTTGTTTTGATTTTTTTATTTTATTTTGCGTAACAAACTCTTAATGCAAGAATAATCATTGCGAGTTTGAGAGAGGGTGTTAGAGATATAAGGCCTAGGCCCATTAGCCCATATAGTTTATCTATATAATAGCTTTATACTCTATGTAATACATACTTTCTAATAATGAGAAACCCTAGCCGCTTATTGGCGACTACTTCTTCTATTATCTATATTTGTTTACCATACTTCTTCTTTTATCTATATTTGTTTGTTAAAAGTCTTCACCATCAACACCTCCATATTCTTTAAAACAATCACTTTTTTTTGCTACCAACTCCGTGTTTTGCTTCACCAACTTATCATTCTTTGCGGTTCGCTCCCCATATTGCGCTGTCAGCACAACCTTCAATTCCAATAAGCATTGTTTCTCCATCTTTAGAGCATCCATCTGCGCACATACTACTGTTATAACCCATTCCACCTGTACCTCGGAAGCTCGTCATTTATTCCCTTGAACGATATAATAATCAAGGGTTCGTGTTTGAATTCTTACATTTCTGTAATATATGTTCGGGTCAACCGTCGTTACACCAGCACCATCGAGTTATGCTGACTCTGCAATGTTATTTCTAACGCAGCAACATAATATACTCAAGCAAAAAAACGAGATACCATTATCTCCATCTCCAACTAATTTTATAGTAAATCTGTCATCGTCGTACCATTATAATGCGCTAGCTCAGGTTAGTAATTGAACTGCCAATACATTAACGATGATGGAGTTGGTATATTTATGATGGTAGGATGGTCACCTCCATTTAGAAGGGAGGGCCACTGGATGGTTGACGACTGCCAGTTCGGCCCCTCCGACTGGTTTGAGTTCCCCTTCACTAGTACACTTATGGCCACATTTTTCCCGACCTTTGCAGTACCTTGGTAGCACCAGATGCCCCATGCTCGGTTACACCCTTCATGTTTGAGCTTTCCGTTCATGCGACCGACTCTTGGACCGTGTCTCTACAGTAGCAGTTCAAACTAGCGTAATAGGTCTCTACTTGATCCGCCTCAGGAGGCGACCCAGACGTGTTGCCTTCCTTCTATCCCTGCACCGCTACGACGTCCACCATATCAGAAATTGTCATCTTAGTCACCACGATGAGGTCAATAACTATGGCCTCCTTGCAAACGATGGGTGCCTCGATCACATCACAAACATCTTGCTTTTGACCCAGCAGAACTCCTTTCTTCATGATCACTTTCCTTTTCTTCAACCCAAGCTTCTCTGCTCATGTTGGGCTATTTTAATCCCCTTCTTCACTACAGAAAGTTTGGGATGACTTCGACCCCTCAGTTCTCGCTTCCTGATTTCCTTGTACATACTCTTGAGGCGTCGGCTCGGCTGTGGAGGCAGTCTTCTTCTTTTTATTTTTTGGGCCCAGTGTTCTCGAACCCTTTCACTTTCCAAGTTTTGATGCCCGAAGTCGCCTTTGTGGACGACCTGTCTCTTTTTACCAACTCTTTTACTAAAGGATGCTCATTCAATTTCTTTTCTTGTTCTCTTTACGGGAACACCTAAGTTGATCCCAGTTTTGCTTTGGTTATACACATGATGCTACAACATAACTTTCAAGTTCAACCAATCCATGATGGCTGCTTCCCAAGCACAACCGGTGTTGGTTTACCTTTATTTTCATGATCAACTCTGGGATAGGCCATAGCACAACCAGCTAGAAGTTCAATTTGGAAAACATACAGTGGAACTCAAGTGACCACGACGAATAGGCAGCCGCTGAATTTGAGGGATTGATGTTGGAGCCTTCGTTCACATTCCTCCATAACTGCTGGTATTTCCCCAAATTTGTACCTTCATAAACACATAAGCACATATTAGCATCTCGTCCTACCACAACACATCAATCACAAGTTATAAAATTTATATATTACATGTTTACATCCACTTCCATTCGAGTTGAAGATTTTATATGGTAATTGGATGCTCCCGGTTCCTGACATAAAAGCAAATGAGTTTTCTGATTCTTATCCGACAAGGGAATATTTACAATCTTATTTCCACTTTGCATGGATACATAATAAAAGAAATGCGCCCGTTGACTTATACATTTCCATATTGGTCAGAAAGTCTGACATGCTAACAATGATCTTTTAGAACCTTGAAACAATTTCATTCGATCGTGATCAGAAATATTTGAGTGTAAACAGGGATAGCGTTAGATTTGAAGGGTAATTCAGACCTAAGATAAATGCTATATTTACATTGTTCTTTTATTTTTTGATTTGGTTGTGTGTTTGTTATACTTTACTTATTAAAAAATGTATAATTAAAAATAATAAATGGGTTCTTCAGTTTATGGGTTTAACCCATGTTCATGACCCAACCTGATTAGCCCATTAACTCAAAATTAGCCTATGAAAGATCTAAAGAACAATATTTAAAAGGGTTAAGACTTTATCTCTCTAAGCATTAAATACAACAGCTCAATTATCTTTATATTTTCTACTTTAAAATCAATACATATCCAAGACAATTACCTAACATTTGAACCAATGTACACCATATCAGATTGACGACCACAGTGTAAGAGTAGAGTAAGGTACCCGGATAACAATATCCAAAACCTAACGTACAAAGTTCATCTTTAGAATTCTTTGGAGTATGGATCATGATATGCAAATAGACCCTCCCTCCTCTTGAAAATGAGGAGGTTAGAGTTGAAGAGGATAATGTACACACATCTCATGTCAATAAGGTGATAAAGAAAGGTTTCTTGTGCAAGAGGAGCGTGATCAATTAGGGGCAGAAATTGAAGCATTGAGAGCCCAAAGACATGCTGAGAATGATTTGAGGGGAAACATTGCATCAAAGTATCTGAAATCTGATGAGCCAAATAAAACCTCCAGCATAACATGAAGCAAGGTCAAGAAGACAAGTCCCCCAAAGCCCACGAAGAATCTAAAAAAGAGCACCGAGCTAAATATTGTTCTAGTACTTTGTGATGCAGAGGTTTACACAAACTAATAGACCAGATAATATCCGAGCGTATAGAAATAGCAGGAATATGTCAACGATAGCAAACCGAACTATTTGTTATATAATTACAAGGTGGACTAAAGCTGCGCACAAGTACGACAACGAGTATCATATCATCGAGGCCTAACCGAAAGTAATTAATGATTTGGTGAGGTAATCGAAGACCCATCAGATGGAAGTAGCATTGGCAACGACGATAAAGAAAGAGGCAATGAACATCGAAGCCATTAAACGGAACCACACTTGACAAATGCCTCACCGAGTAGAGCAAACAAGACTTGACATTAAAAATAAACATCCAAGCCTTTACCCAAAAAGGATATAGCTGAGCAAAGATCACAACCGAGCAAAAAGATAATATCTAAGTGATGCTCATAATCAATGTGGGCGAAACCGATCGAGGTCGATTATCAAAACGGACAACTGAGGAAACAGTTGAGATCAAAATTAAATGATTGGTGAACCCATGAAACGCATGAGGACTAGAGTAATGACTGTAAATCTAGGTCACATATCATAAATGCTAGTCTACATGCACAATTAGTGGAATTTCGTATTAAGTGGTGATTTGAAACACCTATGAGACTGTATAAATAGGCAGACAATCTGCAAAAGATGTATATTTTTTTCGTGTATCAATAATATTACTATTTGGCATTATATTTGTTACATTTTCCTATAATAAATTATGGCGCTGTCTTTGGGAACTCTAACAGAAACACTCAGTAAGTGAGAATTCCTAGCCATGGTAGTAACAAGACCAAGGATCGAAAGGGAAGTTCCAGAATGAAATGAAGCTACGGATCACCATCAAAATCATGCATATGGAAAATCCAATTGCCTCATATCACCGTCACGAATCCAGAGTTGGTAGAGGTGAATCGCGTTGAAGTTTAACCTCAGGTTGATCAACCAGCAGCCAATCCTGGACCGGAGATCATACCAATCACTCTAGAACATAATGTGGGTCTCACATTACAGGAAGCAACTGATGGCAATCCGGCAGCTACGCGAACACTCTGGTAGCTACATGAACAGTCCGTTAGTTGGAGCAGTAGCTACTGGTGAGGTTTATTTTCGTTTGAGGGTAATTTTGTCCAGAGTTTTGTGGTATTTTGAAGGTATTTAATGTTTGAATTGAGTGTAGAGGGAGAAGTGAGCTGCCTGGTTGTATTTAATTTTCATTACCCTCATTTAATGTAGGTGGTTGGGTATTTATACTTTTATCTTTGGGCCACATGGGCTTTCAGGTTGTGTTTAATGGATTCAGGTCGAGTTTAAAGACCATTAATTTTAAAGTAAGTAATCAGCTTAGTCATGAAGTGATTAAGTTTTTAATACTTTAGTTCTGTTCGGACAGTTCAGTAAGTGAAGGTTGTCCGAATTGTCCCTGTCCGGTTGGGTGGATGATGTCTGAATTACCCCTGTCCGACTCTCATAAAGAATGGTGACAAAATTCGGACTCATTAGCTACAACACCTACAACAAGAGTAACATAGTGTTGCATGTGAGTGAGATGCTAGGGAGCAGGCTACACACTACCATAACAGGATTGAACGATGTGTTCCACGCATTCACAACCAAGGTGCGATGAACTAGCCATGTGCGGCATCGATTAGGGTCGTAAGCCAACCGTGCTAACTGAGGGGATCACTCATCCAAGTTCGAGGATAAATAAGAATGAGAAGGATACACTTGAGGCAAACGATGTCAAAGGGGCAAGAACCGCAAAACGATTGACAAACCCATGCTCCAAAGAGGGCTCGACGACAATGGCACACAATACGCTCAAGTTTGTTCCAGAATGCCACCTACGTTACAAAATAATCTTCGTTCGTGGAGAAGATCCTTGAAGCCTAGCTCCCTAGAAAGTTAGACTCATACAAAATGGAAGTATACGATAGAACGGGGGATCCAGAAAGGCACGCGGAGAAATTTCGCAACATGATGATGACGTTTAACCCGGATTATGCTATGATCTATTGTGCCCTATCCATGACTCTCAAAGGTAACGCGATGGACTGGTTCAACAGTCTGTCGAAGGGGTCTATTTTTAATTTCGCACGTTTATAGATTGCTTTCCGAGAGAGATTCGTGGGTAATAAAGAACTCTGACGTGAAATAGACTCAATTATGGACCTTTATTAGGGATGGGGTGAGTCACTTAAAGGTTATGTTAAATGTTTTATCCATACTGTTAATGCTTTACAAGATTTAAAAGAAAATATAATTGTTACCTCCCTTAAGAGAGGACCCAGTCGAGGAGGGGAATCTTATGCTGATTTGATAAAACTCCAGTAAAGAAGATGAGATATCTACTGACCCGAGCCGATCAATTTATCAAAGTAGACGATGCTAGAAAAGGACCTCTGACCCAAAACAGGATTGTACGATAGAAAGATGATAAATGATAAGCTTCATCGAGAGAACACGCGTCGACTAACGCATTATGAGAATTCATCGAGATTATTCACCCTGCTGACCGAGACCAGCTAAATTATATATGAACAAACGAATATACCAACCCCCTCGTGCTATGAGTGCACTTAGATTTAGACTGTCTAGTAGACACTTCTGCTCCTACTACAATGATCATGCGCATCCAACTGATGAATGTTTCCAGCTTAGAGAAGAAATCCAAAGGTTGATAGATAACGGTGAGATCATCCAGTTTGTTAGATAGCAAGATCGATGCCACCAGCTCGAGCAGAGGGACGACACACGACCAGTAAATGAAGACAAACCTTATGAAGATAAGCGGATAGATACCAGAAAGCGAAGATATTCACCATTGCTGGAGGATATACAGAGGTAGCGAGCAATCAAAATCTAATAAAAGATCAAGAACGGATCATGAAGTGCGTACAGTCGAGGCTTCATCTTACCACAGTTACAGGGACCTTGTTCTTGACCTTACATTTAATGACAATGATTTAGGAGGGGTCACCACACCACACGAGGATGCCTTAACGATGAACTTGGATATCAGAGGAGTGATGGTTACTCAAGTCTTATTCGACGAAGGTACTTCAGCCAATATCATCTTCAAGGCAACTACGATCACATGTAAGAAGTTTCACCCTAAAAACCCACCCAACGAACCTTGGTAGGATATGAAGGAAAGGCCTCTCAGTGTGTAGGAGAGGTCAAGCTCAGGGTTAAATTTAGTTATATGGCTACTAAGAAGAACTTAAGACATTATTCACGATTTCTAACGCACCCAGTTCTTACCCTGTAATCATTGGACGGTCATGGCTGTATCAGATGGAAGCCACCCATGAACTTTCAGACAGTGTATCAAATACACAATGGGGAAGAAACTTGGAGTAATTAGAGGTAGTCAGCGAACTGCTAGAATGTGGTACGCATTTACGGTTGATCTAACTAAGCCTCTCCAATAACAATTAACCGGTCAGCGGGTTCGTAAAGAGCAATACAGAACACTACCTTCGCCCGATCCAGTAGATGGGCCTAGAGAAAGTGAACAGACTGATGTTGACCCTACAGACTCGATTGAGGAGTTTGTAGTTGAGGGTTGAACCTTACGAATATGTAACAACTTGAATCCCACCTTTAAACGTTTATTACTTGATATGTTAAAAAAAACATGGATATTTTTGCATGGAACGCGAGCAACGTGTTAGGAGTAGACCCATCTATAATTTTCCATGAATTAGAAATTGATTTATATGCCAAGCTGGTGCGACAGAAGCGACGATCTTTTTCGATTGAGAAACAGGAATCCATACATGTTGAGGTAGAGAAGTTATCTTGGTTTGGAGATATTCGCCGAGCTCGGTCTCTGATCTAAGTCGCTGACCCAGTATTCGTTACAACCCATTCGAACCAAGAGCACACAACCTTCCAGACCGAGCGCAGTCTATACTACTACAACGTGATGTTGTTTGGCTTAAAATAAGTTGGTTCTACTTGATCAACGTTTGGTGAATCATATTTCCAAAGATCACTTGGGGCAGCATATGGAGGCTTACATAGATGATGTGATCTCCAAAATAGACACAATTGATAAGAAGATTGAGATGCTCTAAATCGTTTTTGACTTGCTATACTAATATCATTTGAAGCTCAACCCCGTGAAATGGTCTTTTGATGTATGCAGCAGTAGGTTTTTGGGATATATCGTGAGTAAGAAAGTCAGCAAAGACCATCTTACACAGTTGCAAGAAGTCCTCCATATGGCACCACCAAACAATATCAAGGAGGTCCAATGCCTAACGGGGCCTCAGACAAAAGCCACCCTTTCTTTGAAATACTCCGATGTGCTAAAAACTTTATATCAAGTAGGTCTTTATATCAACTTTATATCCCGTTGACAGGTCAACTATTATTCTTATCGTTGTTTGTTTCTGCTTTCTCAGTTAGTGCAATGTTAGTCAGGGAACCAGAAGGGGTACAACAGCCCATCTGATTACATTAGTAAAATATTAGTTGCTCCAGAGACTCGATATTTGAACCGCAAGAAGCTTAGATTGGGTATAATAATAGCTGCACGGAAAATACGACCCTACTTTCAAAGGCATACAGTAACAGTTTTTACGTCATTCCCCCTGAAATCTATATTGCAAAAACCCGATGCATCTGGCATATTGACTAAGTAGAGCATCGAGTTAGGAGAATAAAATGTGAAGTTTGAGGGGGAAGCTATGGCCGAGTTCCTTGCAGAGCTCTTCTCGCATCGTGAGGAACCTTGTCCAGTCGAACCAAAACTTGTGACTGAGCATATGGAATGGATAGTCGAAATCAATAGGGCTAACGTTAATATGTAGGAATTCCACCATGCTATTCGTTTCAACTCTTTGGTAACTAACAATGCAGTGGAATACGAGGCAATGATATGTGGTATAAAGCTAACATTAATATGTAGGGCCCAAATTCTTCGTGTCCATTCTGATTCACAATTGGTCGTCAATCAGGCTAACGGTACCTATGATACCAAGAAGAAAAGTATTCGTGAATATCTGATGGTACTTAAGGAATACGAGTCAAAATTTAGCAAAGTGACATACCACCACGTACCATGCCTAGATAACTCTAGAGTTGATGTCCTGGCTAAAACTGCAGCCTTAGGAGAGAACCCACTTGTCCTTACACAACGACTTCCGACCACCAAAAATTTTAGTCAAAGCGACACCGTCTGCGCAATTGAGGATGTCAAAGACTGTAGACAGCCCTATTTTTTATACCTCAAATCCAACACTCTAACAACTGATAAGGTTGTTGCTCGTGCACTCCAACTACCGGCACCCAAATATTTCATTGTAAAAACATCTTGTACAAGAAAAGTGTCACTCAACCACTTCTATGTTGCCTTAGTAAAGTATAAACTGAAGAGTCTGGATTTTCTCACCACTCATTATGAAGACCGGACAGGGGAAATTCGGACAAGACCCACTCACTAAAACATCCGAACTGAACTAATGTACTTAAAACTTAATCACTTTATGACTAAGCTAATTACCTACTTACTTAAAAACTAATGGGTCTTCGAACTCAACCCAAATTCATAATCATTACCCGAAAGCCCATGTGGCCCAAGGTTAATGGTATAAATACCCAACCACTTTCATTTAATGAGGGTAATAAAAATTAAATACAACCATGCAACTCAAATCTCTCACTACACTCTACTAAACATTTAATACCCTTGAAACACCTCAAACCTCAGACAAAATTACCCTCAGTTGAAATTAATCCTCATAATAAACTACCTTAGTTATGCATAGCCTACATGCTGGAGAAGCTGTGGCACATTGTAGATGCTGCAGATTTATTTGTCGTTTCCTATTAGCATGATACTAGTGGTCGGAATTGGTCAATGATACCGAACAACTTATTCAACAGTGCCATCAATGCCATTATTTCGCCAGTACCGGTCGCCTTCCAAGTGAGCCGATACAAAACATTGTTGTCATGTGTCTATTTTGTATGGACCACTCCCTATGGAAACCAGGAATCGATATGTAATTGTGGTAGTAGTGGATTACTTCACCGAGTGGGTATAAGCCAAAGCTTTATCCCGCATTCAAGGCCTGCAAATTTATGATTTTATTCACCATGAAATATGGGTTCGGTTAGGAATACCTCGCCTCTTGATGATAGACAACGGTCCTCAACTTTAAAATACCACGGTCACAACATTCTGCAAACATTATGGAATCAATCAGCATTTTTCTACCCCCTACTCTCAAGCGAACGTGCAACTGGAGCTTACCAAGCTCACTATCGTGGACGAAATTATAAAGAAGCATGATGTAGCTAAAGGAAAATGGTTAGATAAAGTAATTGAGGTCTTATGGGCATGCCATACTACCCCCACGAACCACAACGTGTGAAATTTCTTTCTCCGTCTTTTATGGAAGTGAAGTTGTGGTCCGAACATAAATTATAATCCGCACTCACCAGAACGCCAGCTATGATGAAGTAAGCAATACCATAGAACAAGCAGTCATAATGGACCTTGTTGACGAGAGATGTGATCAAGCACGTGTGCAAGCTGAACATTGTCGGAGCCTGATGCGATGTCGTTTTATTGCCCGACCGAAGCCCCATAATTTTCAAGTAGGGGTTCCATTGATGAAGAAGATTTTCCATAGGTCCGATGACAAACCAACTGGAATGTTATGACCAAATTGGGAGGGTTCAAACACCATTACCTCCAAGGGACACGGTTGAGCATACCACATCGCCAATGTAGAGGGTTAGACCCTAAAACACCAGTGGAATATCAACATTTAAATTGTATCATCCCGCATTGTCATTTAGAAGATACGCTCTTTTCCCTCAAGATTACGTGAGAGGTTTTTTTTTCGCATCGGATTTTCCAAATATTACTTCCATGAAATTTTACTATTCTTTCCAATACGCGTGTTTGTTTTTTAAGCTTTCGCCATCCTTAAAAATGTGCATGAGTCAATGACCATGCCTACGGGCTACGCCAAGTTCCTTGCAGAGTTCTTCTCGCATCGTGAGGCACCTTGTCCTGTCGAACCAAAACTTGTGACTGAGCATATGGAATGGATAGTTGAAATCAATAGGGCTAACGTTAATATGTAGGAATTCCATCATGCTATTCGTTTCAACTCTTTGGTAACTAACAATGCAGGGAAATACGAGGCAGTGATATATGGTATAAAGCTAACATTAAGATGTAGGGCCCAAATTCTTCGTGTCCATTCTGATTCACAATTGGTCGCCAATCAGGCTAACGGTACCTATGATACCAAGAAGAAAAGTATTCGTGAATATCTGATGGTGCTTAAGGAATACGAGTCAAAATTTAGCAAAGTGACATACCACCACGTACCATGCCTAGATAACTCTAGAGTTGATGTCCTGGCTAAAACTGCAGCCTTAGGAGAGAACCCACTTGTCCTTACACAACGACTTCCGACCACCAAAAATTTTAGTCAAAGCGACACCGTCTGCGCAATTGAGGATGTCAAAGACTGTAGACAACCCTATTTTTTATACCTCAAATCCAACACTCTAACAACGGATAAGGTTGTTGCTCGTGCACTCCAACTATCGGCACCCAAATATTTCATTGTAAAAAAATCTTATATAAGAAAAGTATCACTCAACCACTGCTATGTTGCCTTAGTAAAGCATAAACTACCTTAGTTCTGCATGACCTACAGGTTGGAGAAGCCGGGGCACATTGTAGATGCTGCAGATTTGTTTGTCGTTTCCTATTAGCATGATACTAGTCGTCGGAATTGGTCAATGATACCGAACGACTTATTCAACAGTGCCATCAATGCCATTATTTCGCCAGTACCGGTCGCCTTCCAAGTGAGCCGATACAAAACATTGTTGTCATGTGTCTATTTTGTATGGACCACTCCCTATGGAAACCAGGAATCGATATGTTATTGTGGTAGTAGTGGATTACTTCACCGAGTGGGTATAAGCCAAAGCTTTATCCCGCATTCAAGGCCTGCAAATTTATGATTTTATTCACCATGAAATATGGGTTCGGTTAGGAATACCTCGCCTCTTGATGATAGACAACGGTCCTCAACTTTAAAATACCATGGTCACAACATTCTGCAAACGTTATGGAATCAATCAGCATTTTTCTACCCCCTGCTCTCAAGCGAACGTGCAACTGGAGCTTACCAACCTCACTATCGTGGACGAAATTATAAAGAAGCATGATGGAGCTAAAGGAAAATGGTTAGATAAAGTAATTGAGGTCTTATGGGCATGCCATACTACGCCCACGAACCACGACATGTGAAATTTCTTTCTCCGTCTTTTATGGAAGAGAAGTTGTGGTCCGAACATAAATTATAATCCGCACTCACCAGAACACCAGCTATGATGAAGTAAGCAATACCATAGAACAAGCAGTCATAATGGAACTTGTTGACGAGAGATGTGATCAAGCACGTGTGCAAGCTGAACATTGTCGGAGCCTGATGCGATGTCGTTTTATTGCCCGACCGAAGCCCCATAATTTTCAAGTAGGGGTTCTATTGATGAAGAAGATTTTCTATAGGTCCGATGACAAACCAACTGGAATGTTATGACCAAATTGGGAGGGTTCAAACACCATTACCTCCAAGGGACACGGTTGAGCATACCACATCGCCAATGTAGAGGGTTAGACCCTAAAACACCAGTGGAATATCAACATTTAAATTGTATCATCCCGCATTGTCATTTAGAAGATACGCTCTTTTCCCTCAAGATTACGTGAGAGGTTTTTTTTATTGCGCATCGGATTTGCCAAACATTACTTCCATGAAATTTTACTATTCTTTCCAATACGCGTGTTTGTTTTTTATGCTTTCGCCATCCTTAAAAATGTGAATGCGTCAATGACCATGCCTACGGGCTACGCCGAGTTCCTTGCAGAGTTCTTCTCGCATCGTGAGGCACCTTGTCCTGTCGAACCAAAACTTGTGACTGGCCATATGGAATGGATAGTCGAAATCAATAGGGCTAAAGTTAATATGTAGGAATTCCACCATGCTATTCGTTTCAACTCTTTGGTAACTAACAATGCAGCGAAATACGAGGCAGTGATATATGGTATAAAGCTAACATTAAGATGTAGGGCCCAAATTCTTCGTGTCCATTCTGATTCACAATTGGTCGTCAATCAGGCTAACGGTACCTATGATGCCAAGAAGAAAAGTATTCGTGAATATCTGATGGTACTTAAAGAATACGAGTCAAAATTTAGCAAAGTGACATACCACCACGTACCATGCCTAGATAACTCTAGAGTTGATGTCCTGGCTAAAACTGCAGCCTTAGGAGAGAACCCACTTGTCCTTACACAACGAATTCCGACCACCAAAAATTTTAGTCAAAGCGACACCGTCTGCGCAATTGAGGATGTCAAAGACTGTAGACAACCCTATTTTTTATACCTCATATCCAACACTCTAACAACGGATAAGGTTGTTGCTCGTGCACTCCAACTACCGAAAGCCAAATATTTCATTGTAAAAAAATCTTGTATAAGAAAAGTATCACTAAACCACTGCTATGTTACCTTAGTAAAGCATAAACTACCTTAGTTTTGCATGACCTACAGGCTGGAGAAGCCGGGGCACATTGTAGATGTTGTAGATTTGTTTGTCGTTTCCTATTAGCATGATACTAGTCGTCGGAATTGGTCAATGATACCGAACGACTTATTTATACAGTGCCATCAATGCCATCAATTCGCAAGTACCGGTCACCTTCCAAGTGAGCCGATACAAAACATTGTTGTCATGTGTCTATTTTGTATGGACCACTCCCTATGGAAACCAGGCATCGTCATTTTTTGTGCTAGTAGTGGATTACGTCACCGAGTGGGTATAAGCCAAAGCACTGTCCCGCATTCAAGGCCTGGAAATTTGTGATTTTATTCACCATGAAATATTTGCTCAGTTTGGAATACCTCGCGTCTTGATGATAGACAACGACCCTCAGATTTAAAATACCATGGTCACAACATTCTGCAAACGTTATGTAATCAATCATCATTTTTCTACCCCCTACTACTCTCAATCGAACGTGCAACTGGAGGTTAACAACCCCACTCTGCTGGACGAAATTTAAAAGAAGCTTGAGGGAGCTAAAGGAAAATGGTTGGATAAAGTAATTGAGGTTTCATGGACATGCCACACTACCGCACGAACCACGATATGTGAAACTCTTTTCTCCGTCTTTTATGGAAGTGAAGTTGTGGTCCCAACATAAATTATAATCCGCACTCACCAGATCGCCAGCTATGATGAAGTAAGAAATACCATAAAACAAGCAGTCATAATGGACCTTGTTTACGAGAGATGTGATCAAGCACGTGTGCAAGCAGAACATTGTCGGAGCCTGATGCGAGGTCGTTTTAATGCCCCATTGAAGCCTCATAATTTTCAAGTAATGGTTCTATTGATGAAGAATATTTTCCATGGGTCCGATGACAAACCAACTGGAACGTTATGACCAAATTGGGAGGGTTTATACACCATTACCTCCAAGGGACACAGTGGAGCATACTGCATCGCCAATGTAGAGGGTAGACCCTAAAACACCAGTGTAATATCAATCATTTAAAATTGTTTCCCTCTGGATTGTCATTTAGAAGATGCGCTCTTTTCCCTCAAGATTACGTGAGAGGTTTTTTTTTTATTGCGTATCGGATTTGCCAAACATTACTTCCATAAAATTTTATTATTTTTTCCAATACGCGTGTTTGTTTTTTAAGCTTTCGCCATCCTTAAAAATGTGCATGAGTCAATGACCAATCCTACAGGCTACGGAAGGGCCATACTGAACCTACACCATTTAATCCATTAATACGAACTATGCAAGGTATCTTTTAAGAATGATGCATTATCATGGTTAAATGTGGAGCAGGTTCACACCTAAACTACGAAGAAGAAAATTCTAAGTAAGGGATAAGGTTTTAAGAAACGTATTTTTCCACACGAAATATAATAAGGTTTTAATAAGGTGTCTAAATGAGTATTAATCTATCATTTTTTCTTTTAATTATTGTTTATAAGTATGGTTTGTGTATGTTAAGTTTTGTATGCCTTCGAATGGATTACCTTTTTATGGTTTAGGAATTAAATTTGTGTGGCTTCGAATGGATTACCTTAGAATAAAGTGAACCAAAATGAAGATTAAAACATATAAGGAAATAATCTAAGTTGATGAGATGATAACTAATACAAAACGACTCAAAAACCACGAGGACTTAATAAAAATATAAATTCAAAAATTTGAAAACAACAAAAATGCTTTGGCATTACGAAAGAACTTGCCCAAGAACTTCTGATCCACTATGATAAAAATACCTTGTGTACAACAAGGACTTGCGCAGTACAATAAAATTTGAATTTATTAACCTTTGGGCTCCTTCCATTGTTGGATAAATCCTTAGAAATACCAAGGTGATTAGCTTTGGGTATGTCACTGGGTAACAAGTTATCTAGGACCAGTCCCCACAAAAACCCAAGGGCTAGTGTAGGGAACCTCTTATGGAAATGCAACACCATATCTGATTTGTTCGATGCATCCCTCTTGTGAAAAGAACCTATCACCCCATCGGCATATGAATCTATAACACCAATCGTCCATTGTGTAGATTTATATTTGAGAGAGGCTATTTATTCTACTACATTTTTTGTAAGAGCTTATTGTGTGTTTTTCTCGCCCAATAAATGCTCAATGGTTGCTCTATTATTAGTTTGCTGGTTTTTAATGTATTGATCTCCCTAGAGCTCGATGATTGCAACTTTCCATAATTAGATTGCAACTTTCATGACTAGACTTTGCCTTGACTAGCTCTTCTTTAACTGATATAACCTCTTCGACTAAATGGATAGCTTTGGTTTTTTCCTCTTAGGTAGAAGCTTTTAGACTTTTGTTCTCCTCTTGAAGAGAAGCGATGGTTTTATTATGGGACCTCACCTATCTCTCCAATTAGATAATTGACCTCACATAACTCACCACCAAATACCTCAGTACATCGTTCTCCTTCCAAAATTCAAAATGAACCTTTTCGAACACCACAATTGTGGCATTACTTGTAGATTCTAGGAAGTTAGATTCAAAAACGGCTAAGCTAAACACTTTAATACCTTCTATTCGATTGAAAGCTCTAAATGTCTGCCTTTCAAATGGGGGAAGTTACTGAGAAGGAGGATCGTATACTATGAATCCATGAGGTTCAATAGTAGGGATCGTTTGATGAGTAATTTATCAACACAAGACTATCTCTGAACGAGTCGATGTTTTCTTCCTCTTCTTGTATCTTTTATCACTGACTTGTTTGCCCTTCTTGTGTATCTTCTTCTTTTTAGCCATATGAGGTTTCGAGGGCACGTCACCTCCTTCAACAGTGGCTGAAATAACAGCAAACAACGTTGAGCCAATCTCGTTTGGCTGCCCTTCGTTTCTCACTTTGGCAGCAAACTGTGATAATCTTTCTTGTTTTTCTGATCCTTTTTGTTCAGATTATTGGGGGCTCTGTCCTAGTTGGAATAGACAAATTACTGTCAGTGGCTGCAGTTCTCTCCAGAATGGTAGAAGACCGAGAAGGAGGGTAAACTTGAGATTAACTTGAGAGGTGATTTTCTTGCCATTCTCCAACCAACCAATAATGAAAAATAATTGTGCCTTCTATATTTTATATGCCTCCAACAGATCATCCACCACCTTGTAGTCATTCCCTGTATTAAAGTAATTGAAAGGGATTCGGGAGTTACAGGAAGCCCCGCAATAGCAGCCAATTGCTCCATTGGGATCAGAGCCTTAGATACCTTGATGTTATAATTCTTGCCATTAGTATGAATCATGCATTCAACTATCTTGGCTTAGACACAACCATACCAAACTAAATTATCTTACAATCTTAGGGTCCAACGGAAACTAAAACCCCTAATTGAGCACATCAATATAAACTAATAACTACCTAGGACCACATCTCATCGGAGTTTCTCCACGTTTGGGAAACCTTACCTTAACTATTTTGAGGAACTCCCACTTAGTCAGAATAACCTTTAACTCGGACTCTGAAAGTAAACGTAGCAAATGTTATTTAAAGATAATAGATATTTGACATTAACCCTTGTAAATTGGGGCCCGACACGTCCAACGAGACATAGAAAGAGTTTCATTTATGTTGTCAGGGCTTTACCTTTACCCTTATCATCACCATATTGTTTTCCCTTCAGATTTTTCTTCTTCGCTAGCCTCGAAGTCTCCCAGTCTGAAAATATGTCTCAAGGGGGCATCTTCGCTAATATCTTTCATATTCTCTTTCATAACTTTGAGACTAGATCGTGAGGGCTCAATAGGCTGAGTACCAACATTTTATTCTTCATTTAGAAGTTGAAAAAAAGCGTGGTCAGGTTGAAATAACTCAGTTTGAAGTAGGGGTGAGCAAAAACCGAAAAAAACCGAACCGACCGACCAAACCAAACCGAAATGGGTCGGTATGGTCGGTTTAAAAAAAATATAATATGATTTCGGATTCTATTTTTCAAACTGAATTTTATTTCGGTAGTTTTCGATTTTTCCGATTCTGAAACCGAATCAAACCGAACGGACCGAATCCGAGAGATATATTTTATATAAATTTCATACCACCTCTATACCATATAACTGGTTTGGCCAAGTGGTCTAAGAGAACGAGTAAACACCCTCCTTTTTATGTGGGCACGGGTTCGAACCCCAGAGATGCCTCCCTTTATTTTTTAATGGACAAATGGTGTATTTCTCCAGGGTGTATGTTTTAATGGACAAATGGTGTATTTCTCCAAGGTGTAGTAATGTATCTCCAGGTTGTAGTAATGTAGGTATTTATTGTTTTTTTATTATTTCTTTTTTCCTTCGTAAGTTAATGTAAAAAAAGATAAATAATATAAGTAGAAAATTAAATTTTTAGGGTTCGAAAATGATAATATTATTATATGATTTTATTAAAAAATTTAATAATTAGTTTAATGTATTTATTATAAAACAAATCTAAATTCAATTTTTTTTTTTCAAAAATAATTAAAAAAACCAAACCGACCGAACCGAACCGATTGAATCGAACCGAACCGACCAAACCAAACTACACCGACCTGCATTGATATCCAAACCAAAAAACTGACCAAACCGAAAAAACAGAAACCGAAAAAAAAACCCGATATTAATATAATAAACGGTTTAATAATTTATAAACCGAATTAGTTCAGTTTGGTTTAAATATATGTCAAAAAACCGTCGAACCGACCGAATCTCACCCCTACTTGGAAGTATTGTAGAATTTTCTTCTCTATTCGGATTTATTGGAAGCTCAATTGGAAGATTTGCAAGGTTTTCTTCCATGTTTGGACTTTCTGGGGGAGGGATTACTGGAAGTTGTTTGTTGTAATGATGGCTCTTTTTTCCCGAGGGTCTAGGTTTGGTTTTTATTGTCTGGTTAATCTGCATAGAGTGTTCTCTTTAGAGTCTGAACCCATAACTTTAAAGGTGGTTTGAGGGGTTTAGGTGAATGGCTTGGTGAGGTGAACGATTGAGCAGTCGAGGAAGGTTCAGAATGAATGTTACGTCTATTATAAAAAAAACTCATTTGTAATCAAAAGACTGAGTTACAACAGTGCATAGAGAGGCATGTAACCTAGCAGCAGTCATTGCCTTTTTTTTTCTTCGTCTAATTTAGAAAATATTAACAAACCACCTTTGGTTAATGTGTTTTTCGCGGTGAACATGCAAACACAAAGATGATACGTTTGTTGAAGTGGTACATTAAGAGAAAATCTCGTCAGTGGTAAATTGAATATCAACTGTGAAGAACTGTTTCTCTGTATAAAGTGTATATTTTGTCTCTTTAAAATCTCTAAATTAAGAAAATAGAAGAGAAGTTTATATATAAATTGTAAAAAGCTCTTGAGTACCATATTAGGGAAGTGGAAACCCTGATGATACCTAGGAAACTTTAGAGAAGTGGGAATGTCTCCTATTTGATTGGTTGGATTTACCTAGGGTAAAACAAATTTGTGGCTCCAATCAAGAAGTGACACATGTTATGAAAACGTAACTGGTTAAAAACTATGATTGTTGGATAGTAACTGTTTTCGAATTACGCCATCGGATGCAGTTTGAATAAATTTCGCTACCAGGTCTATAAAATGTTGGCAAGTCAAGTTTGAAAGAATAAAGGAGTAAAATTCGGATATATATAGATATATATCAGTTAGCTCTCGCAAAATATCTTTGAGAGGTCTAAGAGGGTAAGTCAATGAGGGTCATAAATATTTGGGTGTGGTAAACAACAATAGAGTCGAATTTATTTTGAAGAGAAATTTAGACCTCACATAATTGTTATATCTTTACTTATTAAGAAATTTATAATTAAAAATAGTGAATGAGCTTTTTTGGTCTATGGGCTTAACTCATGTTCATGACCTGGCCCGACTGGCACATTAACTCAAAATTAGCTTATTAAAGCTTTGAAGAACAACATTTAAAAGGGTTGAAACTTTATCTGTCTAAGCTTGAAATACAATTGCTCAAGTATCTCTCTACCCTATACCTTTAATTTAATAAATTACATAAAGAATTACCTAAATAACACTCTGAACCAATTTACTCAACATCATACGTCAATTATTCTTTGTGAGTTGAGCCAAGAAAATTCGTATATATTTACAAAAATAATATATGAATAGAGGATGTGGCAATCGAAGACCTTAGTCAAATAGGGTGGTGTAGAAGCAAGTCTCACCCTCCCGACCAAGATGTGGTTGTTCACCCGGTTCTTCACCACTGTGTTAGAAGGTTTGTACCCCTAATTTGTCAACTTCTCATAGGTATTACTTAACCGGTCAAAATACTAATAAATAAACCCCTTATTATCCATCAGATATTCAGGTGGAAGGCTGGTGGTTTGTATCTCTAATGATTTTTTTCGTTTTTGGGTGCCCCTTTGCGAGTCATCTTTAGGTTCAAATAAGACAAGTCATCAACATACTTTTTCCAAAGAAATTTGGGTCATGGGTCTCCACGGTGGACCCTTTTACTACTAGGTCTTGTGATGGATAAGGTATCAACACAAAGAGGGCTCATTCTTTCTACTCTAAGACAGCCTCTACAAACTAGGACATCTGATTTCCCTTCAATTTAAGACGAACTAGATTATAGCAATGTAAAAGGGGAACAACGACATATATGGCAAATGAGTTATCCACTAGCAGTGTTTGTTCAATCACGCGGATACCGGTCGAATCTCTTATACAAGTGGTATATCTTCCTTACGATTTCTCTCTAAGTAGTTATCTTTGGGGCAAATAACTATGGAAAACGTGTTGGGTCTATTTTTTCAAAATATAAGTAGCAATATCAACATCTTTCTATCACCTCTTTATCTGTGAATGCTAAACGAGAAAAAATAGTGCAAATCGGCTTTAGGATAATAAAATGAAACGTCCCTCCATATTTACGCATGAGTGGCCATCTAGACATGTCAGATTAAAGACGTGATGGATGACAACTTCTATTACACGTCGCAACATCGACTTGACATAGTAATAGTTGCACGTCCGCCGATATTATTTACATCACCTTTACACTAAAATAAGCGCATCAAACCACCCCCCAACAGACGATCATTTAGAAATTTATATTTATAACAAATTACTTAAAGTACTAGAGGAAGTCCTGATAAGGTTATACACCTCGGATAAGGGTATACTCCTCATGCCAACAAGATACATAGAAAGGCTCTAGCATAAGGGTAAACTTAAGAACAAAGCATGTCAGCTGGAGAACGAGGTGAGCCTACAGCAAGATGAGATCGTTAAGCAATACAAACGTGAGGCGATCAAAAGATGAGACGATCCTACAACTAGACGAGGTCGACAAATGATACAAGACGAGGAGACTAAGTTACCATAGGGAAATACAAGGCGAGCCTATGACAAGATGGGGTCGGTAAGCGATACAAGGAAAAAAAACTAAGTTACTAGAGGTAAATACAAGGTGAGCCTATTGAAATATGGGCTCAACAAGACACACAAACACGAGTCGACCCTAGGAAAGCGACAGCATAGCAATTACTAACAAATGACATGTGTCGCCCTATTACACGGCACTAAGGAACATATATATTTATTGATTATATAGTGAAATTAGTCCTTAAAAGCCGCTATAACACTTTCTATGTAGTAATTGGTACGAAGTAAATGAGGAAAGAAAAAACATCATGTGAGAGGTATGAATCCCAAGATGTAAGGTATAAACTTTTGGAAATACAAAAGACTAATATTATAAGTTCCATTTTTTTCTTGACTGGCACTTATTATTTTGGCATCATATTAGAGAAGGAAATCGCGTATCACTAGAGCTTGACATTTTCCCTCATGATAGCCCCAACTCACCATAGATTTTGCATAAGCCCCTTCTCTCTCCTCGGTCAATCCAACTTTCTCAACCTTCTTACTACCTTATGGTGATTTATCTAACATTAGAACCCATGGCTCCTTGACCTCTGCACCATGGTTTTCAACCCCATGATAACATTAACCGATCCATCGGACCATAAAGCTTTATCATGCGTAGCCTTCATTTAAGGTATGTCATAATCTTTGATTTTTACTAGAGGCTTGTTTGGGGCATAGTGTTGGGCTGGGAGTGAAAGGGACTTACTCATAGAAACTTTGATAATTTTTGGTAATAATGATATTTTACCTATAGTCTAAAAGAATTTTCCAAGCACATACCTTGGGTAGGGATTTTTTTGCGGTAGTCGTAGTGACTTGATGGAATTAACGTGATGAGAAGAGAAGATAGTTTGGTAGTACCTGATCTCTTATTCATTTTATTCCTAGAGAAGTCTGATATGACTAGTGTTATATGATAAGAAAATACTCCGTATATAATATCGAGATAATAATAAAGTATATTTGTAATTTAATTATACGTGATATTATTTCATATTTAATATTTAAATTATGCAACTGATATAATAAATAAGGAGAGACGGAAGTTCTTGTATAACTCCTATCAAGAAGAGTTAAGTTCAAGATATAAAGAGAGAAGATTTTATACAATAATATTATTATATAGTTATTTCTTATTTTCTGTCATTTTTCCTCTTTAGTTGATTTAGGCTTGTTCTCTCTTTAGAAAATCTTGTTTGGTGTTTGATTGAGGTTTTCTATATTTTTTTTAAGAAAAAGGCGTCGCAACTGTTTTCTCTTCGAATTGAGTAGCAGATCATCGTTGTGATTCCACGTGATGAATGGCGGATCTTCGCTAAGTACCGGTATTTTTCGATCTCCTTTCTGAAGTGCACCAATGACCGATTACGTTTAAATTACGATGAGTTCTATTTTTGTATCAGACTAACCAAATGTATTTTTCTCCTTATAATTTATTAAAATGTTATGGATGCTCCAAAAACTAAAAGATAAAAATAAAAATGTCATTGGTTATTAATTTATGTTTGTCTTATAATATATATATATATATATAATATTGATACTGTTAAGGATAAATTTCCTAACAAATTACCTAAACCATTCTCGTATAGAAAAGGAGAAAGAGAAAGTTACATAGAGAGAAAATGAAGAAAAAAGTGTAGTTGTATTATCGTATAAACTCTGATCCTTTTACATCTAATGCTCAGCTCCTATTATAGGAATTATGTGTGACATTTAATCTCCCCCTTTTTATTTTAATTTATTACATACACGTTTCTCTCTACTTATTTAATTATATTCGTTAAAGAATATAAATAATAAATATACAATAATAAACTCCTAATTTAATTACAAATAAATTGTTACTTTATCAGGATATTCTGTACGGAATGTTTACTTATCATGAGGTTCCCCAAGTCCTTGAGTTGGAGTGTAGCGAAACTTAAGAACAATATAGTAGTCCCACATAATATCCGCATAGTGTAATATTCTTTGCTTTTGAGGGAGCTTGTTTGTTTTTATTTTGTAATTTTTCGTAGCTCTGTCTTCATTCATCTTTTTTGCTTAGGAACCGCTGATCATGTCGAAGAAACTATGACAGGCATGTCGGCTAGATTTTGAAAAGTCATAAGGCTTGGTTATATTAATTTTCCTAGTCGAACTGTTGTCGGAGATGACTCCAACTTGGTTCCTACTAAATTGGTCCTTCCTCGTTAAAAACCTTTGCGCACTGAAACCTCTGTTGAGGATAAAACACTCTATTTTTCCAATGAAAAAGAGTACAAATAACAATTACTAGGCTGTTGGGATGTTAACTGCTTCTTCGATATGCTTTACTTTTTGTTCGATAGTGGTGATATGGATGTGTAGCCCCCCCTAGTCTTTGGTGAAGGATAAAGTGAAGATTATATATAGATGTACTTGTTTTATGTGAGTATGTTGTAGATGTCGTGGACCTTGTGATGGAGAATTTATCGAATGTCGTAGGCCACTTTACGTAGATGTTAAGCATGTAAGCAACATAGTGGTGTTTTTACGATAATATGCTTGGTAGCTATTGACGTAATAAGTTGATATGAGTGGAGATTTATGTGTTTGTTCAAGTTTTGTGGTGTCCTAACATGTCCTTAAGAGATCGACTTCTGTATGGCTCATTGCGTGGCTAAAGCAAGTTAAATTAGTCTTAATCAGATTCACGAAGCGACCGGTTCATCCAATTACGTAACCCACTAGGCTTGGAGTGATTCACATAACTAATACCGTAGTGTGGTATTGGGCACAGTATGGCCCGTGACATAACAAAAAAAAAGCATGACCAATTAGTCCATTCGTCATAAGTTTTTAGATCATGTCTAAATATGGCACAGTATGGCCCCGATTGCATAACCCGTAGGCATGGTCAGTGACCCTATCACGGAGTTGTAAGGATGGAGAGAAAGTGTGCAACAAACACATAAACATTAGATGGAGATGTTTTGGCTAAAATCCTTTGTGTCGTGGATGGAGGCCACTTGGCATAAATACTTTTCTCCAAGTTGCGGATATTATCACCAAACACACCAAGAAGTAAATTTAGAGAGAAAACTAGATTGAGAGAAAAGAGAGACAAGACTGCTCTCATGAGTGAAAGAAAAATATTTTCTCTTCTAGCGTGACTTGTAAGAGTATTCGTGTAACATTTCTTCCTTTTTAATATTTATAAAAGTTGTTTGTTTGTTTTAAGTGAGTGTTGTTTTAATATTTTCCGCCAACAAAGTGGTATCAGAGCCGCAAGCTCTATCGAACATTTTGTTTTTAAATATACACCATATTGAAAAATATGGCAAACGGTGTATCATCCTTCCAAGTTTCAACACTCAACAATAATAACTATGATAATTGGAGTATCAAGATGGAAGCTCTCCTTCGAGCACATGATGTGTGGGATGCCGTAGAAAAAGGGTTTGAAGAACCCGAAGATGAAGGAAGCCTTATTCAATAGGAGAAAACAACTTTGAAGAATTCAATAAAGAAAGATAAAAAAGCTCGCTTCCTCATCTATCAAGCATTTAAATAATGATGTCTTCGAAAAAAATTCAAGCACATCTTTTGCTAAGCAAGCGTTGGATAAATTACAAATCTCTTACAAATGAGTCGAAAAGGTGAAAAAGATACGTCTCAAACATTAAAAGGTGAATTTGAATCCTTATATATGAAAGCGTCTGAATCCATTTCAGAATATTTCTCAAGAGTAGCAACCGTTTTTAATCAATTAAAATCTAATGGTGAGAAGTTATAAGATGTGAGAGTAATAGAAACAAATACTCTGTTCATTGGATCCTAAATTAGTGCATATCATCGTACCGACTGAAGAAACTAAAGACTTGGAGAAAATGATGATTCCAAGGCTCATTACAAGCTGATGAAGAAAAACACAAGCAGAAGTAAGAGATCACCGAGTAACTCCTCAAAGTAGAACTCAAGGGCATGTATGCAAACCAAGGAGATGATAGAAACCAACGTGGCCGATTGAGAGGTAGAGGATGCGAATGAGGTGGTTATCATGGTCGTGGACGTGTCTGGAATTACAACAACAATAATTCCAACTACAACTACGAGAAACGAGAAATCTCAACACGAGGCCGTGGAAGAAGAAATCCGAACTTGAGGTATGATAAATTTCAAACCCAATCCTATAAATGTCAAAGGTTTGGACATTATACTTTAGAATGCAGAGGCCTCAACAACAAAGTTGATAAGAGGGCCAACTATGTGGACGAGAAGAAGGAAGAAAAAGATATGTTACTAACATACAAAAACACTAATAAAGGTCAAAAGAACACTTGGTATCTTGAATCCGGTGCAAGCAACCATATGTGTGGGAAAATAAGCATGTTTGTAGAGATCAATGAAGCAGTGAATGGAAATGTCTCTTTTGGAGATGATAGTAAAATATCGGTGAAAGTGAAAGGTAACATTTTTATTACTGCAAAAGATGGTAGTCACCAAATAATTTCAAATGTCTATTAGGTACCTAGCATGAAAACAACATCTTGAACTTGGGACAACTACTACAAAAGGGCTATGATATTCATATGAAAAGTTATAGTATTTTTATGAGAGATGACAAAGGAGATTTAATTGCTAAATTTCAAATGTCAAAGAACATAATGTTTCCTTTGAATATTCAAAATGATGTTGCAAAGTATCTTAAGGCTTGTTACAAAGATTCATCATGGCTATGGCATGTTCGATTTGTGCAAACTTTACAAGCTTAGACTTATTGTCCAAGAAGAAAATGGTGAGAGGGTGACCGTGTATCAATCATCTTGACCAACTATGCGAAGGATGTTTACTTGGAAAGCAATTCAGAAAAATCTTTTCAAATGAGTCAGAATCAAGAGCCAAGAAACCTCTAGAGTTTATTCATACCGATGTGTGTGGTCCAATCAAGCCAAGGTATTTAGGTAAAAGTAACTACTTCCTTCTCTTCATTGATGATTTTCCAAGAAAAACTTGGATATATTTCTTGAAACAGAAATCCGAAGTCTTTGGAATATTTAAGAAGTTCAAAGTAGTTGTTAAAAAGAAAGCGAAAATAAGATTAAATCTATGAGATCTGACCGAGGGGGGGAATTCACATCCAATGAATTCCAAGAGTTTTGTGAAGCGCATGGATTCATCGTCTCTTAACAATTATCATATCTCCTCAACAAAGCGGTGTGGCAAAAATGAAGAATAGAACAATCCTTGATATGGCGCGAAACATGCTCAAAAGCAAGAAACTGCCTAACGATTTTTGGGCGGAAACAGTGACATGTGTGGTCTACTTGTCCAACTCATCTCCAACAAGAAATGTTTGGGGAAATACACCACAAGAAGCATGGAGTGGAAGAAAGCCTGGAATTTTGCACCTGAGAGTATTTCGCAGCATAGATCATGTCCATGTACCAGACGAACAACGAACCAAACTCGATGATAAAAGCAAGAGTTTTATTTGCATCGGTTACGACTCAAGTTCCAAAGGCTACAAGTTCTATAACCCAAACGATAAGAAGGTTGTGATAAGCCGAGACGTGATAGTTGACGAAGAAGATGAATAGGAATTTAGATCTCATACGAATGAGTTCACATTTTTTCCCCAAATTGAAGAAGATGATCAAACACCGAATGAGCAATCAGAAGAGGTTGCAACCCCACATGCTTCACCATATCACCTATACATTAAGGTTCACCACCTTCATCTACGTCAAATGATAGTCAAAGTGGGAGAGTTTTGGAACGTACAAGAAGCCTTAGTGATCTTTATGAGGTAACCGAACCAATGGATAACCTTACACTCTTTTGTCCCTTTGCTAATTGTGAACCAGTGACATTTCAAGAAGCTACAGAAAAGAAACAATGGAGAGACGCGATGGATTAAGAAATTATAGCCATCGATAAGAATGACACATGGTCACTCACCTAACTTCCCAAAGGGTGCAAGACAATAAGCTTAAGATGGTTATACAAAACAAAGAGAAATGCTAAGGGGGAGACTGAAAAACGCAAAGCGAGGCTTGTTGCAAAAAGCTATAGTCAAAAGGCGGGAATTGACTATGATGAGATATTTTCCCCCGTTGTTCGATTAGAAACTGTTAGACTAATAATTTATTTATCAGCTCAAAATAAGTGGAAGATACAACAAATGGATGTAAAGTCAGCATTTCTAAATGGCTTCCTTGAAGAAGAAGTCTACATTCAACAATCGTTAGACTATGAAGTCAAGGGTCACTAAGATAAGGTGTTTAAACTAAAAAGGCTCTTTACGAGCTAAAACAAGCACCAAGGACATTAAACAGTAGAATCGACAAGTATTTCTGAGTGAATGGCTTCAACAAATATTCCTACGAGCACGCTCTATGTACCAAGATCAAATATTGAGATATTTTGATTGTGTGTCTCTTTATGGACAATTTGATCTTCACCGAAAGCAGCCCAAGCATGTTTAATAAATTCAATGAAGTAATGACGGAGGAATTCGAGATGACAGACTTGGGGTTCATGATGTACTACCTTGGCATTGAAGTTAAGCACAAAAAAAGATGGATTTTTCATCTCACAAGAAAGCTATGCAAAAAAATATCCTTAAGAAGTTTAAGATGGAGAACTATAACCCGATAAGCACACCCATGAAGTTTGGAGTCAAAATGTCCAAGCATGAAGGCGGCGTAAGTGTAGATCCAACATCATTCAAAAGTTTGGTAGGAAGTCTACGCTATCTAACTTGCACGAGACACGATATTCTTCTTGCAATTGGATTGGTTAGCCGCTACATGGAATCTCCAACAATAACTCATTTCAAGGCTGCAAAGAGAATCCTTCGTTATCTGAAAGGTACAATTGATTTTGGCTTACTCTATTCAAGTTCTGATGATTACAAGCTTGTTGGGTATAGCGATAGTGATTGGGGTGGAGACATAGATAATCGAAGGAGTACTACTGGATTTTTATTTTTCATGGGAAATATTACTTTCACATAGATGTCAAAGAAACAACTGATTGTCACATTATCTACTTGTGAGGCGGAATACGCTGTTATTATTACATGTGTTAGTCATGAAATTTGGCTTCGAAATCTATTGAAGGAGATAGACCTAACACAGAATGAGCCAACTAAAGTGTACGTCGACAATAAGTCATCTTGGCCAAAAATCCAGTATTTCATGATCGAAGCAAGCATATCGATGTCCGCTACCACTACATAAGGGAGTGTATTTCAAGAGAGGATGTGCAAGTTGAATATGTGAAGACACAAGATCAAGTTGCTGATATTATCACCAAACACACAAAAAAGAATTTAGAGAGAAAAAGAAACAAAAATGTTCTCTCGAATGAAAGAAAAATATTTTCTCTTCTAGTATTAGTTATAAGAGTGTTCTTATAACATTCTACCTTTTCAATATTTATAGAAGTTGTTTCTTTGTTTTAAGTGAGTGTTAGTTTTAATATTTTCCACCAACAAAGCCATAATTCTTAACGTTCGGTGTACGGTGGAGATAAGTGGCGTGAAAAGAGATGAGTAGCAACAAAGGACGAAGATTTATAACGGAAATCGGATGGTCCACCACTTTCTTCGATCAAAGCTCGCTGCCACTTGAGAGTCCGCCTAATGAGTTGTTGATGCATTCTGAGGGGACGGTGGTCTGTGCACTGACAGTGACGTGGAGTCAAGGAGACATAGCGTGAATGGATTATAATTGCGGAGAGCAGGAGTAGACTTCAAAGGTATAGTCAGGGTCATATTCTGTTTGGAGTTTGGATTAGTCTTTGGAGGGAGTTTGGATTGGTCTTTGGAGACGAAGATTTCGGGGGAGGGTCTTGTCGTCACCGAGTTGCGGTAGCGGAGAGGCTGCAATGTAGCAGAGAGACGGGTATTGGATACGTCAAGTTGTTGTAGCACAAGTCAATGATCGAAACATGAGGGAGGCCGAGAATTCCTCCAGATATTTGCCCATTGAAGCAGATTATTATTAACTCGAAAATGTATAAGACTGTCCTCTGCATAAATCCCTTGGCAGTGGACCTGATAGTCTGTTCTTAGAGACTTAGAGACATCATGGCAACCGTAGCAGACAATGCACCCAAGTTACGAGGAAGCTCTCTGGTCAAAAAAATTGTTGTACAGTTATATGATAAACAAGCTTGTCGAGTTTTCAATAACACTTGGAATTTCTCTTTGTAAAATTGCTTTGAATGGTGATTCGGAAGTTGGCAGATGGATTTGGAAATTCCTCCTGTTAATCTATTTACTGACAAAAGTTTCCAAGTAGTTGAGGTATCGTACCCGATAAGTGATAGCGGTAGTGACTCAACAACTCCAATCTTCTTGGACGGGTCGAAAACAACCATCTTTTGAAATAATCATATAAAGGAGGTCCCCAGGTGTCATTGCTCTTGCGGCAGGCCGCGAGAAGTAATTGAGCCATCGGGGAAACTGTGCATGTTAACTTCCACTGTCTGAATATGTGTCTGTTCTGTACGTGCTCATAACTCAATGTAGTGTTCTTGCTTGTGTTTCATGTCGAATGGTCTACGTGGTTGCTTTGTTGCCCACTGTTGTTGTTGTTTGCTACAAATGATAGATTATGTGCCGGCATCTGCTTGATATTATAACATCCGACATAAAGAGAGAGAACTGTGATGCTCCAATATTTCCATCTTGACTTTGGCTTCAGTAGCAAGTTATATCTACTTGTTGGAGTAGCCAGTGGAATTGATTTGAAGTAATTTCCTCGGAAACTTACATAGTCGGACGAGAAAAAAGAGAACGGTGGTATTGTTTGCTGAGAGTTTGAACATCGCATACCTCGTTCTCTACTATCCAGCGCAATTCCAGGAAGCTCTTTAAGCTTGACAGCTAATTTAGAGATATCTGTCAAGTCGAAATAATAACAAGGAGCGTCTTTCGGAATTGAATGCTTGAATTGGATCGTAAGATGATTTTGGCACTCCTTTTACTTCATTGTTATAATACGGAGTTGCTTCTTGAAGCCTACCTAGAGCTCTAAGAGATACCTTGAGGTAAGTTGCTTCCCTGCACTACAAGTTTCGTTCTCGGATTTTGATAGTTGCAGATGCCTAAGAGAATCTTCCCTTCGCTTCATTAAACGAAAGGCTAGCTCCTCGTTGGTGGTGGTTTCAACTGGAAGAACTTTACATTCCTTATACATAGATTCCTTGACAACATCACGGACATTAAGAGAATGATGACCCTGATAAGGAAAAAGACTTGACTGGTCCCGGAATGGAGTTTCGGGGAAAATGATTGTTGGGAATTTTGTTTAGAGATTTCCGGATAAATTCTGAAGTTTTGTTTTAACAATTTCAGATTGAAATTATTTTGGTGGTTCTCCAAAATTTTCAACCGGATAAAATCAAAGCGTTTTTTTTGAACAACGAGAATGAATTTTTTGTTGTTACTTTTTCTTCAACAGAACCATACTTATTTATTCAACCAAATTTCAAAAACTGTAAAACAGTTTTAAGTCCAATAACGGCTATAATTTTAAAGGATAAAAACGGCCAAAATTACTCAAATTCAAATTTGAATTAATTTTCCAAATTCAAAATTTCCATGAATATTCACAATAGCCTTATCATTTAAAATAAATTTAACCACAACCAGGAGACGCCCCTTGGACCCACTAATCATAATATATTCTTACAAGCGTGTACTCCACACTCTCCAACTTGCTCGATAATATCTTACGACTGCATTGGTCGACTAGTCAATCCAATTACACTAAAATATCCAACAATCTTCCCCCATTTTAGTGCAATTTATGATTAACTAAAACAAAGTGAGAACAAATAACAAATTTATGCATAAATGAAATATCGTAACGATTGAATTTCATATTAGTATATTACACAGTCCAAATATTCGAATATCAAGGTATCACTAAGGATTGAACCTTTACTATCCATAATGAATACTCGAAGATAATATACACATAAATTTACATTCTCAAATGTTCTTACTTGACACTATTTTTTACTAGCCTTGTGTCCTTATCCTTCTTAAGCATATCAAAGTCAAGTCATAGCTTCTTGAAGCGACTAAAGTTCATGCTTAAATAGGTAGATCTTTTAATCTTGCACATGCATATGTAATTTTTCAAAAGAGCTATTAAGAAGATAATCTTCAACCTCCACAACTTGCATGTCTGAACACATACTTTGGGATAATACTACTAATGTGTTCCAATCTCTAGATGTTAAGCTTTCCACATTGAATTCAGCACCTAATGTCATATTAGATGGGAATTGGGTATCTTAACATGAGAGATTTCAAATGGACTTTTAATCCCATTCCAATAGCCGATTTGTGCACAAAATATCTACTTAACCCTTTGGTTAAATTATGGCTAAATCATATCGAGTTCTCACAAACTCTACTGCAATAACATCATTCATGATCCGCTCCCGAATCATAATATGTCTGACACCTAAGTGTCTAGCCTTACCTTTTTAATAGAATTAGGTGGTATCTTTTGGACCACAACAAAATTTCATACATTAAATTTCTTAGCCACTCAACTTCTTTACTAGTTGTTGCTAATGCCACAAACTTGGATTTCATTGTTGAATCACTAATTCAACGTTGTTTCTTAGATGCCCAAGAGATAACAAGTCCTCCAAGTAGAAACACACATCCACTTATAAAGGAGTGGACTTCCATATTCAAAATATAACTCGCATCCGAATATACTACTAAGCATTCCAACAACAAATCCAATATCCGACCTAGTGCTAGTCATCACATACATATACCAAGATTCCTTTCAGCTTCTTCCAAATCTTTCATCTCAAAACTAGACGATTAGAATTTCTTGGTTTCTTCAAGTTTATTCGGTCAATGCCAAAAATCAACATGTCACTCACATACATATCAAAATTTACCAAATTGGTAAATTATGTTATATCCGAATAACATCAAAGTTTACCAAAATTCATAAATTATATTATATATTATATAATACAACTTATACTCAATAGATGTATGAAAAATTTAATGAATCTGCCACCGACTATAGGTGCATAATATAATAACATTTGAAAATTATTTAACAAACAACATCTACATTTTCATCCAACTAATAAACAAAAACAGTTTTCTATTCTACTGCTTTTCAAGAAACAACATGAAGTTATACTTAATAAAGTACACATCTCTATGTAAAATCCTCTGAACTGTGACCTTTTCAATTGTATCATATAATTGAAAAGCAACATACTCAAATAGTCAAATATGCACTTACTCAACCCGCAGTTCCGTTAATATAATGTATATGGTTAAATATAACTTTTAACCAGACTTATCATTGACATCAATCCACTATTTTATATATTAATATAAATTCATGACTTATATCTAATTCATGCCTGCACAATTTAATATATCTTCTGCACATTTTACAGTTTTATGCATAGTCAATATAACTGCTTCTGCAGTTGTATTAATTTATCGATTAATAATGACTCTTTATACTGAGTGGATGCATTCAGTGATTTAATCATTCGAATTAGAGAATTACATAAATCTAACTGTTTAAATTAATTTACATTTACATATAAAATTACTTAAAACAGTTAAAGCAGTTTCAACTGCATTAAGTGTTGTGTATACGAGAAACTAGTAAAAACATAGATTTATGCATTCAATTCACAATTACATATTAAATTCAAAAACATAATTTTGTTGATTGAATTTCGATTTACTATAATTTCTTTGATAATTAATCAAATATGCAACTTCCATATAATTTTATTTTACCGAACATGCAAGTACTACTGTATCCGAACAATATATGCAGGTTTTCAAAATTTATTCCTTTAAGCATTCTTAAGATTTCTAACAAGACGGAAAACTTACAAGATGTAGACATGATTTTCAGATTCTGAACTTGTTGCAGGTGATCATCGATCTTTGCTAGGTTATGATCTTATAAGAGATGACAACCAAACGTATTTTTGATTTTCCATTTCATTTCAATCCTCGTTAAACAAAACCGTTTGATTTCAATCTTCATACAAATCATAAAACAATAACATCTTCATACAAATCTCTTCGCAAAACAAGAACATATAATTTCAATCTTTTGTTGGGAATTTTGTTTAGATATTTCCGGATAAACTCTGAAGTCTTGTTTTAACAATTTCAGATTGAAATTATTTTGGTGGTTCTCCAAAATTTTCAACCGGATAAAATCAGAGCGTTTCTTTTGAACAACGAGAATGAATTTTTTGTTGTTACTTTTTCTTCAACAGAACCATACTTATTTATTCAACCAAATTTCAAAAACTGTAAAACAGTTTTAAGTCCAATAACGGCTATAATTTTAAAGGATAAAAACGGCCAAAATTACTCAAATTCAAATTTGAATTAATTTTCCAAATTCAAAATTTCCATGAATATTCACAATAGCCTTATCATTTAAAATAAATTTAACCACAACCAGGAGACGCCCCTTGGACCCACTAATCATAATATATTCTTACAAGCGTGTACTCCACACTCTCCGACTTGCTCGATAATATATTACGACTGCATTGGTCGACTAGTCAATCCAATTACACTAAAATATCCAACAATGATTACGTCGAAGGTAAACGCTTCTTTTTGAGCTGTTTTACTGAGCTCTGAAGATGATAAGGGAGACGAACATGAGGATGAGAAAGATTGTCTTGATGATTTAACGGAATTCCTTTCTTTCTCTGTCATATTCTGTTCTAGTTAATGTGTGTAGTAGTTTGTTGATTGGCGAGGAAGTCGTATCGAGCATAGAAGAATCAGGAACCGCGTGCATATCTTGAACTAGATACGAGAACAGCTCTCATAGAGACACGAACAGCTCTCATAGAGACATCGGAGCTCTAAGTTTCTACTTCTATTACGGTCGGAGAATTATTATCTGTAGGCTGCCACTTTGAGTTTCTACAAACTGGTATAATTTTATCTAGTATATACGCGGCTGTAACACTTTACTATTAACGTATAGACAAAGATATGCATGCACGCCTTCTAAAGACTTGGTTGATTTTTATCAACTGTCAAATGGCTTTCTTCGATGCATGCAGAATTCAGAACTTCCTCAATTTGTCCCACACCAATACCATGTTTTAATCGATTTTGATTGTGTTTACAGAACATTTAATCGCATAACATAAAGAAACAAAAACCATGTCAAGTGTCTACGGTCATAAAGTGTCTGATGTCTATGTATCATAGTGTAAAGTTGTTACCTGATTGTACTCCGGTTCATTAAGAATATGTTGTGTTTCATTTCGTAACAAATACTGTGTATTAGCATATATTAAATGTTCCGTATTCTATTATATTTATATTACTAAACATTTACTCTGACTATTTACCTCTTATATTTATGAGATTAATCCTACTTTATAAATTTCAAAAAATAAAATAAAAAAATAGCGGATAAAGAAACTTAGCTTTACGGAACAGAAGCCGAACCCTTTTTGGATTGTTTTATAGGTTTACAGATTGTATTGATTGTTTTATAATAATATTAACTTTGTTTGTTTTTTGTTTTTATTTCAGGTCTGAATTTGTCGATCCGCGGTTCGGTGGCCTTCCTCGGTCAAAGGTGGTTTATCCGGGATCAAGGGTAATTTACCGTGGGAAGAATTTGAAGACAGTGAGGGCATCCATGAAAATAAACACGAACGATCATCAACGGAGACTAAACGTTTGAGGGAGGAAGAGGCGGAGAGGATCAGGTCCGATATGTCGTTGCGCTGCATAAACCATGGGAATCCAAAGGATAAATAGTACATCATGACGAGATGCATCACATGTCCACTGATCACCACCGTCCGCTACTAGTTCACCTCCCCCTGTGTGTACTAGTACGTCACGTCCACTACCAGTTAGTGATAGAGTGGATGCGACTGGAGTCCCGAGCAGGATGTCCTGGATGAGGAGCATATTGATGCCATACAGGCTGAGGAGCAGCGGAAGACGTTTGCATTTTTTAAAATGCAAGAAGATACCATTTTTTCTTGACTATAAGGAACATGAGACATTTCACGTCTTCCTCGGGCAGATCTATATCAAGTTACTATATGGTATCCAGCGTTATGTTTTACTTTGATTGAAGTTTGACTTAGTTTTTTATTTTCAGGCCGCACGTCGTTAGGCATCCAGGCACATCATAATGTGTACGTATGTTGGACCTTAGTGCTCAGCCGGAGGTGGAGCAGCACTTGGCATGGACTCCTTTCGGACCTTTGATTGCTCACTTACCTCAGTACTTCACACACTCTGTACAAGATGAGGTACTCGTTGAGTGTTGGCATTAGGAGACCAACACGTTTCATTTCAGCTTCGGGGAGATGATCATTACTCTCGACGATGTGAGCTGCATTACAGGTCTCCTTGTTATTGGTTGGACTTTGTTCGGTGACAAACTCGTACTGTAGGTACTTGCCTGACTATGGCTGGCATACGATCAGCCCACCCCTGCCCACCACAGACGATAGATGTTGGAGGTCACTCGATCTTTGAACACATTGCTTATACACATTGCTTATACGTCGAGATTTAGAGGGTGCCCTTCAGTGAAGAGAACAAGTGTTGCAGTTGTTTACTCATTGGCTAGTTGTCCTTCTTATTGGACTTGTTTTAGTTATGTTAGGTTGATCTTTGTTTGTGTTCATGTTTATGTATTGTTATCGCTTTGTACGATTGATTGTTGGTTTGTACTATAACTTTGTTATTTGATTCGAATATTAGTCTGTTTTTTTCATCTTCATATTTACTTATTATATTCAACTATTAACATTCAATACAAATGATACACAATACTTATTGAAACAATGATCAATTTTACGATAAATTAAGCTTACTAAATCAATGATAAATTTTACTCTAAAATATAAATATATATAATATAAACTACGAGAAAAGCTGATTTGGTGAAAAGTAACATTAAACGTTCAAAGATATACCTGAGAAATAGTCCGTGAAAAAATATTACCAACGGAAAAAAATAAAAAAACTTCAAGTTCCCGTGCACCATTGGGGCGAAGTCATGAGAACTAACTTTGCACACCACTCTGCACCCATGGTGCAATTGGGTGTGCACCATCGGTACAGGTACCATGCACCGGTCGGTGCATATTTTACCGGCTGGTACTGGGCACCATCGGTGCACAGGGTAACGAACCGATGGTGTCGTCGACTAGGCACCATCGGTACACCCTTCTGTGCACCCTAGGTACCCAGTTGCAGAACCTATGGTGCTATAATTTTTCATCAATTTTTTCCAGCTTTGCACTTTCGGCTAGATTTCATTCCCGCTCAAAAATCCCCGTCAATCTAAACTTCTACAACTCTATATAAGGATGTCTAGGTTCAATACACCAAACACCCAAATTTATTCTTGCAATCTTTCTCACTTATTTCTCTATCGGGTGGAGCGTGTTTGACGATGTTCATTTACTCAACACTGTAAAACAGGTGAAGTTTACTAGGCCGGATGATAATACCGATGAGTTTTTCGATGAGGTTTTCTGTATGATGTATTACATGTATGGCGGCATGTCTATGTCTACATGAATGCCTCCCTCTCGTAGTCGTGAAGATGTAGAGACTAGGTACAAATGTATAACTAGTGAACCAATGTTTTTTGTGTCAACCAGCTACCAAACATTAAGAATAAGGCATTCGAATCATTTGGTTTAATAGTGATGGATTACTTATCTAAAGAAATTATGGAATATGTTTATGATCAAATCGTTATGAAGGAGGAAACACTGTGTATCCTCACCGGCAATGGAGGCTAAGATTTTGACTAAAGTTATATTTAATCTTAAGTTATGTATCGTCGCTTTGTCTTCTATGTAACGACGATTTTCATTGATAAGTTATTGTCATTTATTTTATGATATTTTCCTAGGTTATAGAAATATAAGTTGCATAATGTTTGATCGATAGTTAATTGATTTATCATCAATATAAAAACATATTACTAAACCACAAAACACTTAAATGAAGTACAAAACGTTATAACTAGTAAGAAAATAAAGAACATAAACCGACGAAAGAACATAAACCTACTAAACAAATTCATCAAGATCAGTTACTTTGGGGGGGAACAAATTGGCTTTCGACCTTCAAGCTCTGTATATGTTTTGCAGCGACCAAGTACTAGTAGCTCCCAAGTTGAAGCGTCATCACTCTTCAACATATACCACGTAGGATGTATATGTGCGCAAGGACATCGAGGCTTGATGAATAGCTGTAAAATTAATTAAGAATTAGAATAATATCTTATTTAAGACAAGCTTATTGAATATCAAAAGTATGAGTCAATTGGCTTGCATTGACGAAATGATTAGTATCAACAAAACCGAACCCAATTTCACGTCTTTTGGACATCACCGGGGGTTTACCTCGCAAAGGTAGAGACCCAATTTCCTCATTAGCAAATGGAGAATCCATTGATATGATTATAATCAGAGATAAATAATGTGACATTATCTCAAGTCATGGTAATATTTATGTTAATTATACCACGCCAATGTCTGAAGCAATAGCCTTCCTTAATGGTCTTCAAATATTTAAGCACAAAGATCTTGTTAATATAGATATTGAGACTGATTCCGAAATTCTGGTCAATCTACTAGCTATGGTAAGATATCTTAAATATTTTGATCCTATATTGAATTGTTGCAGAGGCTTAAATTCTTCTTCTATGGTCATTTCACATATAACTAGGGTTCAAAATAAGGCTGCTGACTGGTTGGCTAAATTGACCCTAAAGTGTAAAAAAAAAAGAGTTTAACAATCACAATGCTCATCATCAGTTGAAAACGATAACTTTCCTTAAAAGTAATGGTATAGGTTACATTAGAGACAATAACAATAATTTACTCTTATGATCTCTAATTGTTTAGGCTGCTATAGAAATCCTGACAAGAAATTTTGTATAGTTTCTTATCTTAAGTGCAGGTATTTTTATTTTATTCTAACTACGTTGTGTTTAAGCATTTACCTGGATAGCTGTCAGCCTTGCGGTATGTACCTACACATTACCACCGTGACTTACAAAATCGTTTTAAGTAGTTATTATAGGAAATGAAGACTGGTGAGGCGTATTTTGATGAGTTTCAACATCTCAAAAATCGTTTGGAACCACAAATGTTTGAGGACGCACCAATGGCACAATTTGTAGATGGTTAGCATGTCCAAAACAAAACAATGCACTGAGTTGTATGAATTATTCCACACTGCTGTCCATATTGAGTATCAACTCAAGCGCCAAAATACCACCTCTGATCGGGCTAGAAGTACACAACCATCGACTCCAATCAACAACAACCCGTTTGATGAAGGAAAATTAGTGGAGACTACTGCAAAAGTCATGATAACTAAAGTCCTAAAAATAAAAAGTCAAAGAAATGACAACTGAAGTCCCAAAAATAAAAATAAACGTAGATATGGTAATTAAATTAAGCCCAAATTTATCTTCTAATGTTGTTTCTTTGGAGGTTTATATAATCTATCCATAATGGTTTGACAAAACATGTTGAGGATTTTCTTCATTCTATCGAGATAGTCCATGAGCTTTAATTCTTAACATACAACCTTATAAAAGGATCTTTAATTCCTAACATACAACCTTATAAAAGGAATCTAGACAAGGCAAAAGAGCTTGAAAAGAAAGCCAAAACAAGATCCAATTTGTTGTTCTAGTTCTACTAGTTACCAATTAGCTTAATTGTTCATTAAGTGATCTTATGGTTCAGAAATTACATGGAGAGAAATTAATAGGACATTTTGGAGTTGTAAAACCGTAAAATCAACTGTTGATGTGCATCGTATACTTGAAATCATACTTTCCATAAAGATTTTTTTTTTCCATATCATTCTCTAGTCTTAAAAAAAGCTTGAGGATAAGCCTTTTTTAAGAGGGGAGAATGATATCGACCAAAAATATATCTTAAGTATTTGTTTATAAGTATTTTTAATTATTTTTTAGGAGAATTAAAGTAGATTTATTAGGTATATATTATCCAATATTTACTTTTTAAATACCCATTATTATTATAGTTATTGGGTATTTATTATACAATGTTTATTTTAACTCTTTTTATTCTTTTTTATTATAGTCGAAGATAATTTTTGGGTATTTATTATCTAAAATTTAATATTTAAGTCCTTTGAGTTTTTAATTCATATAATTTTCTTTAAAGAGAGTTAAAGAGATTTATTTTTGTTTCTATTTTTATGGTCTTTCTTTGTGTATATAAAGCCTAAAGTCTTTGTAATAATCAGAGATAATTATTCAAGTTTAAATTATCAATAAAAATGAGTTTCTATTCAAATATTATTCCAGGAAACGAGTGGGTAAATTCAGTTCGGAGTTCTACTTATCAAAGACAAATATTTAAAATAAAATATTCTATAAAAATAATATTCTTGTAAACTATTTTAAAAAATAAAATCTTTAAATTGAATATACATATCTTAAATATCCTATTATATTTTCGATATTTTTTGTTAAAATAAAATCTTTGAAAATAAAAAATTTCTAAAAATAAATATATCTTTATAATATCTTTTTAAATATACTTATAAGCACTATCGGTTACAAAAAAATTAATGTATCCTTGAAAATATTTTTATTGTATTTTAAATAATTTTATAAATATTCGTTTGTATCTTTGAAAATATATTACCATATATGTTCGAAAATACTTTTAGTATATATTTCTCTTTAGAACATTATTTCTAAACTATTCTTAGTTGATCATTCATTCTGATTTATCCTAGATAAATTCAGTTTGGAGTTCTACTTATCAAAAGCTTTCCATCACCTTTGTGGCGCTAACATTTGAATTTGTTAAAGTTGTGAGTGTTCTTCGAACAACAACTTCTATAATCACACCGCTTCCGTGCATACGTCAACAACGATTACGATTAAGGCGCATGGGTACATAGTACTTGCAGGTATCTTGTACAATAAATCTTTTTGTCGACCATTGCTGAGATATTTGGGCAAAAAAGAATCTCAAGTAATTTTGTCTGAACTACATAATGGAGAATGCTCAGCTCATTGGCGGATATTATTGGCCTACCATAATGATTGATGCTAAAAAATTTGTTCCAAGTTATGACACTTCTCAAAGATTTATATATAACATTGATGTACTAGTTGTGCCTCTAGACTCTATTTCTGAACTGCTTCCTTTTGATATATATGGTTTGGATTTAGTGGGTCTATTATCTATGGCTTCGGGAGGAAGACAAACAATTATGGTTGCAGTAAACTATTTTTCAAAATGGGCAGAAGCCGAAACTTTTTGAGGGATAAAAGTTAAGGATGTTATCACATTCATTCTATCTAATATTTTTTGTAGATTTGAGATTCGTCGGATAATTACTATAGATAATGAACCACAATTCAATAACAAGGAGAGACATCTTTCTCTGCTTTGAGGGGAATCAAACAATATTTTCAACACCTATTCCCCCACAATAAAATAGAAGTGGAGGTTACTAATAGAACTATCTTGGATGAATCAATAAAATTTGGAAGTTGCAACTGGAAAACGGCCTAGTTATCTTCAAGATGTGCAATTGGCTTATAAAAACGTCTCAAACTGCATCACAGGAAACTCAATTTGTTTTGGTATATAGGATGGATGTGGTGAGCCCAGCGGAAACTATACTTCAATTTTATAGGGTACTTAACTATCCTGAGAATGATAACGATGAGTTAGACGAGCAGATCTTAATTCAATAGAAGAAAATAAAGTAAGAGCACATTTAAATTTGTTTAATTATCAAACTTTAATGCGAAGCCCTTACAATTTAAAGGTGAGAGATGAAAGGTTTTCAAAGTAGGTGATAATGTTTTGGAAATTATATTTTTGCATATAAAAGATAAAAGGTTGGGCAAAATGGCTCCAAACTAGAAAGGACTTTATTCAGTTGTCGAAAAGGTTAAGCCATAAACATATCACCTCGAAAATAAAGAGGAAAGACCTTTGCAGCACCATTGGAATATTGAACATTTAGGATTTTATTGTGAGTAATTTACTCAACATCCATGTGCACATTATATTCAAACGTTTATATTGACCAGTGTTATACTTTTTCCTCTCCTTGTGGATCGGGAAGGTTTTAATAAGGATAGCACTTTGAAATTCTGCATAATAAAAGTAAAATTAAGGGACATCATAGCAAAAACGAATATAAAGAAATATAAAACTCATTGGTGCTCTTCCATCTCAGAGACATCCTCGAAGGGTTTTCTGTCCAGATTGTTTTGCCATTCTCCTAACAGCCATGTATAAAGAAACATTTATACTTCCATGTCTTGTCCGCCTAAAAAAGATCATCAATTATATTCGAATAATTTTGAAGGGTAAGGTAGTACACTAATCTTAGCTATAAAACTACTTGTTATAGAGAGGGATATCGGCAAGTCTCGAAGCCATAATGGCGGATGGTAGGTAAACCACATGTTAGGACGTGTTTGACTAGATCAGAGGTCAATAATTTTGAATTAGTCTACAATTACTAGGTCCAGTGGAAACTAAAGACCCCAATTCATAATTTGTGGGTAGACTACCAATTTATTTTCCCACATGAGAGAGGAGTCTCTCCCACAAAGGGTAGCCAAGGAGAGATGTTCTCTAGAATCCCCAATTATTTACGAAGAGTTACAGACTCAGATTGATCAAAATATTCATATTGCACATTGTTAAATGCAATAAGATATACATGGAGGGTGTCTTTAAGATATACACTCAAATTTGAAGATATTTCATTAGAAAGTGTGACAAATTTTTTAGCCTTTTTTTTTCTTTGGCATGGCCTTCTTTTTCAAAGTATTCTCCTCGGAGTTAGGAGGAGGTGTATCATCAATTATTTGAACCACTGAATCACTATCATCCATTGATTTAGATTCATCAGCTTCTTTGGATAGTTCATCTTGAAGTTGGAATAGTGTAGATGAGCTAGTAGTTTACTCTTGATTTTGAGAAAACGATCTCAAAGCAATTAATGCATTCAGTGGATTGCGAGGTGCCTTCGAAACCAATTTTTGGGTCCTTTTTGAAGGAATCACAAGTGATTTTTTATTAGTCATTATTTCCTTCAAGGAAAGAGGTCTTGAGGTGCTTTTTGGATTGGTAGTGGATGTATCTGTTGTAGGGTGCGATGAGTGTTGATTTTTCAAAGTGTTAAACTCTTCGAATTCTCTAATACCAATGAACTGATTTTTGTAAAAACGTTTATCTTTAGTTGTTAGAGCCAATTAATCTTCACCTCTTTGAGGACGCTTTTTCGAATACGTTGTGGGTGCTAGATCAGAAGGATTATTTAAGGAACTTTCGAATTCGATATGGGGTGATGATTTTTTTGTAAAAGGTTAAGGATCGTACGTTGATGTTTGAACAACCTCTAGAGGTTTATCGAAAACAATACCAGCAACTTCTCTTTCAACGTCTCTTTATGCGATGGTAAGCCAGTCTCAAACTGAACATAAATGGAATTGAAGCATGACAAAAGCGGATCTGAGATAACCTCACAGACAAATTATGGTGGTGATGGTAGATGAGCTATTTGAACGATGAACTTTCTCTCTATATCTCTAGAATATATCTCTCAAATTAAATTATGGTAGGTGAAATAGGTTGAGGAAGAGTAAGTATATGCATGGTTGTGAAAATGGGTATGAACATTTTTACAAGGAAGTTGAAAAGTTAGTAAAATGCTTATTGGACAAAGTAAGACGGTAAAATTTCCCATTAATTCCTATTAGTTTCTACAACATTCTAGAAATCAATTCTAACACTCCACATGAATTTTGAGGAGCTACAAATTTTGAATTGAATGAATTGATGAGACAATATTTTACAATATTTATGACGAGAAATCACCCATATAATATTCTAGGGAATTCCAACGAGAAAATAAAGATTGTCTCACACCCAACATCTCTTAGTCCTTTCCCAAATTTCTACGCAAGGATTAGGGGGCTACTCATGAGGATATATATATAAATGGGGAGTAAAAATAATTAATTTATAAGAAACAAAATGAGTATTTTATAATGTATGAGAAAGTTTTAGTGTAAAATGTAAATATAAATGATTAGATATGTAATTTTTAAGAAATATGTTTGTACAAAATAATAAAGTGGGGTGAGATATCCACGTAACAAACAAAATTTGTTATTTGTGACCATATTACCTATAAATAGGTGTACTTTTTTTGGGAATGAGGATGACTTGACACTTTTTACATTTGACTACTTTATTTCTTTAAGATTTTTTAGTAGTTTTCTATCTTTAAAAGCTCTTTTTATTGAAGAAAAAATCAGTTTAGACCTCTCTTTCTCCCACGAAAATATGCAGACTTATCATGGCTAATAGGTCACGCCCTACGGGGCTACGTAAGAGACCACACTGAGCCCAATACCTAAAACCGATATTATAAGCGAACTGGTAATATACCAAACCTTCATAGACCATGCAATGGGCCGAACGTTATCTCCCGCGAACAAACTGCTTGGAATGCCTTTAGGGGCTACGCGATAGGCCACACTAAGCCCCCAATTTCAAGAGAAAATTAATATATATATATATATATAAAACAAACGTAATAGTCACATAATACATAAGTCAGCCAAGAAAATTAGAAGAACCACAAGGTTTACTTCCTATCATACGTATATACTGACCCCACGATAAGAAAAACAAACACCACTCGGTTGCATATGTACTTAGAATCTACACACAGTCACGTACAAACTTTCGTTAAAATCTCTAAAACAAGATTCACGACAACTAAACGGTAACATACTTACACACAAAAGAAGTACAACTGTATATAGTCCTTACTCCATCCTTCAACAAAGACTAGGGGGCGCTCATCCATTTCCAAGAAAGAATCAAAGCATGTCGAAGAAACAACTGACATCACAACAACCTACCAATTGTTAGTTGTACGTTTTTCCTTTTAGTAAAATGGAGTTTTTTATCCTCAAATGAGGTTTTAGTCAGCAAAGGTTTTTAACGAGGCATGACAAATTAAGTACGAACTAAGTTGGTGACGTCTGTGATAACTGTTCGGCTAGAAAAATCAATATAACCGAGTCATAAGACTTCTCGGAGTCTAACCGACATGGTTGCCATAATTACTTTGACATGATCAACTACGCCTCAACAAAAAACATAAAAGAAGAAAAGAAGAACTATAAGATTACACCATCCATTTATTATATTCGACAATCGTATAGTCTTTAAGTTTAACTACTCTCAAACTCAAAGACTATGAGGGACTCTTGATAAAATAATATTCCATACATAATATGTGAATAATAATAAATTATATTTTTAATTTAATTTGACGTGATATTAATGCACATTTAATATCTAAATTATGTAACAGATAGGGATAATTAAGGAGAGACGAAAGGTTTTGTATCTCTTATAAATATGAGTTGAACTCGAGATGTAAAGGGAGGAGATTTTATATAATAATATTGTTATATAATTTTTTATTCTTTTCTTTCTCTAAATGATTTAGTCTTGTTCTTTTTTCTAAAAAATCATGTGTAGAGCTCCCTTGAGGTTTTATCTCATTATTATATTTACTAATAGAAATCTCTTATCTGAAACGCCTTAAACAAATATAAAACTCTTCTTCTATCAATCGCATATTCGAACACGTGATCCACCATTTTTAAAATGTAAAAAAAGATAACAATAGAAATAGTATGTGTGGTTAGTCGTAGATACTACACTAAAAAGATAAATAACCATTATTCTTAATCACATCTTCTTATCTCATGTACTCCTCTGTTTTTTTACTTTACCAACACTAATTTGTACAACATATAGTATTTACAATATATAATTATTGTTAAACCTTCTTATTATAATTAACGTGTTAAATATATCCTATTGAAACCATTGAGCTTTAATAATAAAATTAAAAAATTTATTGAAACAATTATAAAAGATTCAACATTAATTTTAACACTATTGAAATCTAAATGAAATCCTTAAAACCTAATAAGACCGTGAGACATATAGTAATATGACTCTTAAACTGTTAATCAAAATATTGATTAAATGTATCATTGTTTGCATAAGAGAAAAAGGTTTATCAAAAGACATAATTCATACCTTTTTTTATTGTCTAAAAACTAAATACAAAATGTTTGTTTCTTATAATTTTTATAATTATGGGTAGAAAGATACTGCATTTTAAAGTTAAAAAAATAATATATCTTTTAATAGTTATGACAAAAATGGTAATAGAGTATTTTCACCACGGTTTGATATCACGGAATTTTCAAAATAATTTGATAATTTTTTGAAACTTAACCTCTTTTATTAAGATGTCAAAAATTAAATTTAATCCAACTCCACAAACGAAAACATTGAAAGGCACATCCGAAACCCTATTATGGAGATCAATTTTATTTGTATATGACTTCGTGTTTGTTTATATAGATGTGTTGACAGAAATACATAATAAAAACTGAATTGACATATATTTTATAATTTATGAGTTTTAAACAAAATTTCGGAGCACCTCTAATTTTTTTTTGCTTTAGGTTTTGAAGCATCAATTAGTTAATTTTAGAGATTTTAATTAGTTACTTGTCGAAAGTTAGTTAATAAGTATGTAAAAAAAATATTATTTGGCCGTTTCTAAGGGACGATTAAAAGCTTTGTAAAGATTTATGGTTATTCGTTGGTGGTGATAGAGTGAGAACTAAAAACCAATAGTAAAATTGTCCATCTCTTTTAAAAAATATGAAAACTAATTGAGAAATTGGAAGCTCCGATCTAGACCTTCTAATATTTATTTGTGAGTTTGATAAAAAATTTAACTGAAAAATAAATCAATTGAGAACTTTAACTATCTCAACTGATGTTGAATACTAATTAGTTGGAAGTTGAATTTCTTTAACTTGAAACTCAAAATAAACTGAATCAAACCCAAACCCAAAAGAATAGTTGAAATTTTTTCAACTTTTCAAACTATTATTTTAAAATTTGTAATTTTTTTTTAAGCTTCCATAACTCTTTCGATAGAATTAAAATGCTTTCAGAAATCTTGGTACATGTATTGGCACCCGGATGTACTCCTACAAATATCTATATAATCAAAATATCTTTTGATCATACGAAATGATCTTGATGGAAGTTGACAATTTATAAAAAAATATATGGCTTATCATGCCCTATTAATAAGTTGCAGCAGGTGGCTATAAACAGCGGAAGACTACCGAACAGTGACTTTTTAAACAGTCTATGTATAATAGCAGGTTGATGGTCGAGTCTGATGTATTATTAGGCCATCTCTAGTAGTTTTTACAGGAGACCTGGTTTAGTTCCGGAGATTTTTATTTATTTACAGGTTCGTCATACAATTTTTAACCGGAACTTTACTATTCTAAAATTTTTTAATATAAACAATTCAATCTAAACAATTTTACTATTTTTTAACAATTCATCTCTCTTTCTATTTTTCTTTATTCAAAAAATGATGAGTATGGGAGTTAGGTTTAACGCCGTTATAGGTCCAGTTCGGTCCGGATTTTGACGGAATCGGACCGGACTGCTAAGCTTATCAGTTCGGACTGGACCGGACCGCTAAGCTTTTGGTTCTAATTTTTGGAACTGGACCGAACCAATAAGTTTTCGGTTCCATCTGGTCCGGTCCGATTCGGTTCGGTTCCGGTTCGATCCGAGTTCGGTTCGGTTCGAATTCGATCCAGTCCCGTTTCGATCTGTTTCGGTTTGGTTCATTATCGATCCGAGTTTGGTCCTTATCGGTTCGGTCCCGGAACTAGTGACGGCCCTAATTAGGTTGGTGGTCAGTCTTTGGATGAATTCAGTGATCACTCACCCAATAACAACATAAAAGGGAGCCATAAATTTTGTTGAATAAAAAATATACCAAGAACTATCAATGAATTCGAAAAATGATTAACGAGTATACTTTATTTCATGGTGCATCAGAAACATAGCATAAGATAAATCCACACAGCACGTGGCAGTAATACATTTAATAATGGAAAACAGAAAAATAGAAAGTTAATATTTTATTATTTTTTGAAAATTTTTACAATAAGCTTTCTATATTGGTTTGGCTAATTATTAGGGTCTTCGATGATAACCAACCCCAAAATTTTAACGTTGTTTTTTACTCCGCCGGTTGAGACCCTCTCAACCGGCGGGTGAAACAGTTTTTCCGCCGGGTGGGAGGGTCTCAACCGGCGGTTGAGAAAGGTTCAACCGCCGAAGTAAGGGTAAAATTGTAAAATTTTAAAAACGTTTTTTTTTTGGGCTGGATAACATATTTTGGGCCCGAATTTAGCCAAACCCTTTCTATATTTTATATAATATATTTTACCGTATAGTATCTTTTAATAATTCTTCGTTTTATCTTAGGTCTGATCGTGAGTTCAAGCTTGATTTTCACGTCATGAGTGTCGGTATGTCGTTGCATTTAGTGATTTTATTTTTCGTAGTCACTATTCACTGTCGGCCAAGATACTATCCAATTTTCATGTGGATTCTTGTTCAATGCCGATCGGGGTATTGGTCTTCTATCACACGGGATGATGGTCATGTTTGCATATGGACGACGTCTAGTTCTTCTACCGATGTCATTGTTTTTACGTTCTTCCGTCGAAGGTATTTCATTCTATCGTTTCATAATTCTCCTTTCTATAATATCTTTCGACTCTAATTTTTCTTCACACAATTCCATTCAGTTATTACTTTCTTATCGGGGTATCTTGGTCTGGCCGATGGGTATAACTTAACGATAGTGTTATGCCTTATTAGGGCTCCTCATAGTCCTTGTAAAGGGAGCAGTTGTAAAACAGTCTTTTTTTAGAAGGATTACAATTATGATGCCAACCGAGGTATTTAGTGCTTCATTAATTGCATCATTCCTACATGGTTGTTTAAACTCTTTCATTTCTATATCGCCACGCGTGCTATCATTATTTTCAGTCTCGTTCCGCCACGAGTCTCAATTTCATTTTCTATGTTTGACAAAAGTTGTCCCTAGTTACGTATTTATAGAAATGACACTTCTCATTTCTCTCTTTTATCGAAGCGGTGTGACCTTCCCATTTTTATTTAGTTTCTTACCCGTAGATTGGCCAATTTAACACCAATTGATTTACTATAAATTAACATGATGTACCTTCTATTTCTTTTTTTTCTTCTTTCCCTTATACTAACCTCAAAGGCGCAGGATTCTCCTTGTTCAAGTGTTTATCAATGAATTATTTTCCAACGCTAAATATCAATCAAAGGTAAGCGTTGCAATGCTCTTGTCTTTTGTCATTTCTTTGCAATTTTCCATTTATGTTGTCGTTGTTAGTTTCCCCACCCCCTGCCTAGAAATCGCAGAATTTTGCGTTATGGGTTTTGACTCTTCTAACATCAACTTCTATGTGTGCCCCAGAAATGACTCACAAATTATCCGTGAATAAATCTAACACCGTCGGTAGAACTCTTTTAATGCAAATAATTCTTAGATAGTTACTTCGGCCGCCTCTCATACTTGTACAGAAACTTGAGCCCGAAAGGGCTTGATTGGTTTAGATTAGTATATAATTTTCCTAACTCTGTAATTATTAGGCTTTCTAAGCCCGGCGAACATCCCCTTTATGCGAGAGAGGGGGAGACTTGTCTCTACACAACGTTATTCGATTTGGGGCTTCGATTACATTTACCTAGATTGATAAACGAGTTTTTTAGGTATATCAGAATATGCCCAACATAGTTGACTGTTAATGGGTGGCGTTTTTTTATTAGTGTTGTACCGAGCTAGAGATTTTTACATAAGGATATCTGTATAGGTGACCTGTTTTCAATTAGCAATTTTTATAAGCTTCTAAAGACCTTCTTCTACTACATATTCCCTCGTAGCAAGATCGTCATGTTTTTAGATTACGATAAACACTAGAAACACTCTTTTATTTTCATTTCCAGGAATCTTTGAACATCATGTTTCCAAATAGAATCTTCGACTAGAAAGGCGATGGATGAGTACATGTAAGGGTTCGAGTGGTTTGCTATTTTTCTATTCACATTTATACATGCTTGATCTTATTGATATACTCTATCATTTTCTTGTTAAAGGTACAAACTCTTGGAATAAAGTATACAGTGATTAGGAAGCGAGTCCCTTCGAATGATTATCTGTTTCTATGTATAAAAGATGGAGACTAGGATTTTATTAGAATTGGATTATGGCCACTACCATATACGGAGATGTTAAAAGATGGAGATGTGACGCTTACCTATATTGGGGAACCTGTAACCGCAAAAGTGGTGGATTCTATCTTAGCAGAGATGGCGTATTCTTATAATCCGAGGGGTATCATATTAGATCTGCCACCCAGGAAGCCCAAAGATGTAAAGGTCGGTGCCAATGCTGCTGCTGGCAGTAGAGGGCCTTTGGAGGCAGGGAAAGCGACGAGGTGAAGCCCCAAAAGATGAATAAATTAGTTTGTATTATCACCACTATGTATGCATCTAACACTACTGGGACTACTACTACCTCTTAACAGTGTGATTCTAGTGATTGTGTTATGATATCCTCACTAGGAAAAGAAGGTGAGAGCATTGATCAAAGCAGTTCCTCTACTAGAGGCTTTTTGAGGAAGAAAATGATACTTAGGAAGAACGAGGCCTTGTCAACAATAATTATGATGGGTTTGGGGACCATTCCTTTATCAGTCTGGATAACTTGGTTATGGTGGTTAGTGCGAACTATCTTTTAGTCCATAAAGATTCTGACAAATGTGGAGTTGGAGGTTCTTTTGTTGGTGGAAGTAAAGAGCATATCCCTCCTCCAAACTCGTCGAACCATAGCTGAGCCCTCTCGGGTACTCCTGCCTTAAAAGAAATGGCCACTCCTCCTTTAGTTTCGTTGCATATGGATGTGAGTGACAAGCACCCTTCTGCCGGTCTCCTCACAGTTGACCCTTCAAACAACATTATGTATGGCGGCCCAACTACTCTAAATCCTACCTCCCAAATCGATCTTCCTAACTGAACCCTTTTTGTAAGCATGCCCAAGTCGTCTACTCTGATACTTCAATGGTTAAATACTATCCTGAGATGACTTTATACAATAGCATGAGCATGGCCAATCTCCTATAACGCCAGCTAGAAATATCGGTAGATGTATATTGTTATGCTTTGATTTTTGCTGTTAGGAAATTACAATAACTTAATAATACTTGGCTATCATAGAATGAACCCAATGGATGCAAAAGTTATGGACAATTTCCAACTCGAGCCTCTGTCATTTGGGTCTTTCAAGACTCTCTCTACTGACCTGACCCGCTATAAGAAGGGGTATGGTGCTTCAAAGTGATTTTGTTAAAAATTGTTGAAGGAGAAAGTTGATCTCACTAGTTGTGTAGCAGCCGCTATTTTTGCCAAGAAAGAAGTGGCTAAACTTTCGGGAACCTGTCGAGTCAGAATGAGGTCCTCTCAAAGTACACAACCGAGTTGATCGATTAGAATTTAAAATTTATTATCAAAGTCGAGGAGTCCTTTGCTAACAGTAATTAAAAAATTGAGATCAAGATTATCCGGTCAGAGGCAAATAGCGTGAGTCTAGAGCTGTAGCATACACAAAGGCAGCAAAATGAACTTATTTCAAAGGCCTATGCTGACGACCAAAAGGATACATTGGAGAAGATGAAGCCACATCTGGAGCGGGTTCAGAAAGAGACCATCATCGAGTTATGGAGACTGAATGTCGACATGAAGTTGGGTCAGTTCAATGCATTTGTGCCAAATAAAGAGAATTCATGGGTTACCAACGACGGAAGGAGAAAAAGAAGAAGAGATCGTAGAGAATGTAACGGAGATTGTCGCCTCCTTATTTCATAAGTTCCCCCATTTTCTGAGGGGTTAGTAGTTGATACCCCTACCACTTTTCTTGACGCAGTGACTTCATTAATAATTTCTGGCTTGCAATGCGCCTCGTTAAAAACCCTTAAGCACCACCAAAAGGGAAAATAGTGCACAACCGCTCTTAAGTAGAATAATAATACATTTTCAAATGATTTACATTCCAAGGGTATTTCAATACATTACTGTCTATGTCTTTTAATCTATAGGCCCCATGATGTCCTTTAGAAACGACTATATATGGCCCGTCCCAATCCGGACCCAACTTGCCTGCATTTTATCCTACACTCATTGGAAAACGTTTTTCATTATTAAGTCACCTACATTAAAGCTTAGATGCTTAAGCTTGGAGTTAAATATGCTTTTCATTAAACTTTTGTAATGATCTGAATGTACCTTCACTTGATCTCTTATTTCCTCTATCATATTGACTAATGATTATTATTCTTGATCGTTCACTTCTTTTGAGTAATTGGCCACTTTATGGCTTGGTATTATGACTTCTACCGGTATTACTGCTTCCATTCAGATAACTTGTCTAACCATTTTCTTTTCGATCCTTATAGTTTCTTTTTTATTCATGTAAGTATAGTTCTGTTTGTCACCTTGACCTGTCCATTCGTTTGGGGGTACTATGACGTGGAGAAGTGTTGAGTGATACTATGTATGTGGCAGAATGTATTCATTGCCTCATTCTGGAATTGTAGTTCGTTGTCGGTCAGGAGGATCGTTGCAATTCCAAATCCTGAGAGGATCTGACTTTGTAGGAAGTCAAATATTTCTCCAGACCTCGTTTATGCCAGATCTTTGGCCTCCACCCATTTAGAGAAATAATCAAGTGCAACCACCAGGAATTGTCTCTTACCTGTAGCCATCGGGAGAGGTCCTACTACGTCTATCCTCCACTTATCAAAGGGGCACGGAGATGACACGGTACTCATTGGTTCACTAGGCCGATTTCGCTTGTTGGCAAACTATTGACAAAGATGACATTTTTGGACTAAGGCCTAAGCATCCGATGCCAACCTAGGCTAATAGAATCCTACCGATAAAAGTTTTATCAGGAATTTATAGCCACAGTGAACGCTTATCTCCCCCTCATGCATGTCCTAAAGTATTATATCTAAAATCGTATACTTGAACACTTGGATCTGCAATCATCTTTCATCTGCTTTGTTTGGTTGAAAGATGCAGTTCTTTAGATATAAAACGTATGCGTCCCTTCAGTCCGTTGTTGTTGTCAAAGCTTGCACTTCAAAAAAATTTGCTTATAGTACCACGATTGGTGACTTCTGGATGATGATTGTATAAATTTTATTCACGCGTTACTACTTTAGCCAGGGAATTTGTCATCGAATTTTCGAACCAGGGAAACTACTCATATTTTATGCTATCATATTTTCTCTCCCATTCTTTTAAAGATTCCAAATACCCTTAAGTACTCGTCTGTTTGGCCTCAGATGATCCTTTCGCATGACCTACTACTAACTGGGAGTCCGACTGGAGTAATAACCGATAAGCCCCGCAAATGTGAGCCAACTTGAGTCATGCAAGTACCATCTCATATTCAGTTGTGTTATTCGTAACTTTGAGTGCGAATCCTATCGATTGTCTTATCTGCTCTTCCGTTGGTGTTTGAATAATTAATCCAGCGTCCCCCCAATGGCATTTGCCGCACCATCTACTTCTATCTACTATCCATCGCGAATTTTTCTTATCATCCATTGTTGAATCATTGTCCAAAAACATCTGGCTTCTGGAGTATGCTACATAATAGGAATGAAGTTCGTATAATGATGGTATGACATTGGAAGTATGGGCGCATTTTTTAAGCAATGATCACCAAACCGATGGCTAATTTTTCTAGGTTGAGATATCGGGTTTTTGCATGAACTAGCCCCTTGGTAAAGTAGTATATTGGCCTCTGGACCCCTATTGCCTCTTGCACTAGCACCCCGCTCACATCATAAATTGATACTGACAAATACATGTAGATACATTCTCCTGATTCTGGTGGCGTTAGTACCTTTGGAGAATTGAAGTAGTCTTTTAATGTTTGAAATGCCTCGTCACACTCACTCGTCCAAGTAAACTTTTTGGCCCTTTTCAGGATTTTGAAAAATGGCTTACTTTTGCTGACGATCTAGAAAAAAACAGGAGAGGGCATGCAACTGTCCCGTTAGACGTTGTACCTATTTTATGTTCCTATGGGGTTTCATATCTAATATCATCTTTAATTGAGAGGGGTCGGCCTCGATACCCCTCTTACTAAAAATAAAACCGTTGAATTGTCCACTACGAACAACCAAAGAACATTTAAGAGGGTTGAGTTTCAATCCATACCTCTGCGATGTTTTTAATACCATTCCCAAGAATTCAATATGTTTATTCTTTGAGTCACTTTTCACAATCATATCGTCAATGTAGGCTTCCATATGCTTGCCCAATTGCCCTTCAAAAAAATTATCGAAGAGCCTCTGATATGTTGAACCAGTGTTCTTGAGTTCAACAAACATGACCTTGTAGCACTAAAGGCCTCGCTTTGTTTAAAAATTAGTCTTCTCTTCATCATATGGGTTCATAGGTATCTGAGTATACCCTGAATATGCGTCCATGAAGGACAAGTACGCTTTTCCTGAAGCGGTATCCACCAGTTGGTCTATTCTCAGTAAGGGGAAAGCATCATTCGGTCAGGCCCGATTGAGATTTGTGAAATCGATGCATATCCGTCATTGACTATTCTTCTTTTTTACCAATACTGGATTGACGATCCAAATTGGGTATTGGGCTTGTCTGATGTGACCTACCTTGACTTACTTTTCGTTCTCTCTAAATTATTTTCCATTTATTCGTTCGATAGAAGCACTTAAGTTAAGTAATCAAGAAAACTTAATAAATCTTTCAACAAGAAGCTTATGCATTTTTCCTTAGAGATATCACCTAAGTGCTTGTGTCTAAGATTACAAAAATTTGACTTTACAATTTAATTTGTTAGATACATACATGTATGTTCATTAGTTCTTTGTGATCCTTAATAGTATTTAATACATTCATCTTATTATCATTGTTAAATATATAGTAGCTCTCACATTATGATGTAAGAAAACATCATTTTATTTTTCCCAAAAAGACCAAAATATTTGAAGGTGTCTTTTAGAAAAAAAAGATCAAATTCCTACTACCCAATTAGTATACAACAAATGTTCACCACAAAAATAATCGAAAATCACAAATAACATACACTACGGATGAACTATCCTTCATAAAAATACAAACATGGGTCATTGTAACTGTATCAACCAACTGTATTTTTCTTGCAAATAAAACTAAATAGATTTCTGAACAAACTAACTTGTGAGATTACGGTTAACTTTTATATAAGCTTGATACTTTTCACAATCCTTTTTGAGATTTCATGTCCATTTGTAAAAAACATCAACCTGCAACATGTAATTCATTAGGTTCTTTTGATCCGAAACTTGAAGCCTTATCAAATTCTATGTTATACTTTATCTTCTTCAGTTTTCCTATTGAGAACTCACCTTATGCACCTTAAGACGTTCGTGTTTTTGTCTATTATCTTCCTAAGTAGCCTAAGAAGTTACTTTATTAAGTTATTCATTTGTCATGTTGATGAAACACTAAAACACAACTCTTTCAAAAAGTGTTTGCGAATGTCAATCTTAAGTGCATGCAATTTTGGGGCAACTATTGATACCCCGAAATTATGTTGCTTTATTGTAATTTTGTCATTAAATTTCATGATAAATAGGTGCAACAACAACTTTTTTGGTGTATGGGTAATCTCAACTGCGATAGCCTTATGAAATGTTAAACATATTTGGTGTTTTGTGATTGTCAATCGTAATCTATTGACTTCTCTCATGCCTCAAATATTTTTTCTCCATAGGAGAACTACTTTTAGTGAGGGACGTGAGCTTTTTCGTCCTTAATGTCAAGTTAAGATCAAACAGTTCAAATACAATCTCATGTTCTATATTCATTAAAAAAAGACAAATTAGTCGATATTTGGAGGTCTATTGTCTAATAGGTTATATAGGTATTCACTTGCATTCAAACAATATTACACAAAACAAACATCACTTAAATCATATTTGACATATTCTTAGAAAAAATTGTTTAAACATGACATACTTCACGTGAAAACATAACATATATAGCTAATAAGATACCTTTGATAAACATATCAATATGTATTTTATGAGTTTGAAAAAAACCAATAGTGATCTATTTTTAACTAACCTAATTATGGTGAAGTCCTCATTTGGGTTAATTCTCTATTTCAATTAAAATCTTAACGATCAATTCACAAATGATATATAGTCGTTCATGATTAAATATGCCAAACATTGACCTTCTGTTGGACGCCTAATACTTGCAATAAGATTAATCCATCAATTGTCGAGACCCTAAGTTTTTCAATTCACCAACAAGTTCTCTTTGGACCAATATATTGGTTTTAGGATTTACCTACCGTTATCAGGACAACATGTCAACCAACCACATACAAAAAACATAATCTCCAAACATATAAAGTTGTCATAGATCTGAAAAAATGAAAACCCAACTAAGCACCTCCACAAATGTGTGGTTGTAGCGATGAACTTCTCGCTCCAGCAATACGCTTTCAATGCGGCAAGCAAATTTGTTGGCGCGGTGAAGCATTTTGTTCGTCATGACAACATTAGGGGTTGCCCATATGAAAAATCGTTGGAAATTACTTCGTTGTGGCAACATCAGGGGTTGACGCGGTGAACTTGTATTGTTCCAAATCTTTTACTTGTTTTAGGGTTTGTTTTGCCTTAAAGTTTCCTTCTTGTAGCAGCAACGAAACCTTAAATTCAATGAAAATCCCAAATCATGGTATGCAAATCAATTTCAACACAAAAGATGGAACCCTAACCATACATCTATAAACAAATCAACCAAAAATATGTTTTTAAATTCCAAATCCACAATTTTATTCAGTTTATTCAACAAGCAACTCCTAATGTGAATTTTGTACGAAAATTTAAAATATGTTTATTAAATTGATTAATCATATCATCCTACTAATCGATTTTTGTTGAACATTTCATAATACCAATTGATAGACAATCAATCAATCTAGTATGGATTAAATCACTTGATGCAGTCTATATTTTCAGTACACAATCAATCCCTTTATTTATTGATTAGACTACTAGAAACGCGGAAAACACTTATTTGTAAAAATAGACATTCTATTAGTGATATTCTCCTTGATCTTTTATATTTGGCTTATGCTTGATTGTGTTAGGAAGAAAAGGTCAATCTGACTTCGCTGTAAAATAGAGTATCGTCGTTGGTGGTTCACTATTGGAGACACTCCCTTCGCTGATTCCATGTTAGAGAAGTGTTGACATCTTTCGAGATTCTGGATCTACGACGGTTGGTGGGTTCCCAACGGTGGGTCAAGGTCATGAGGGTGAGGATTACCAGTTCCCGGTGGCGTTGGGTGTTTTACGGCAGCGACTCAATCGTTTCGAATTTGCAAAAAAAAACTAAATGATACAATTGAAGAAGAAATTGATCATGTAAAATTTATCTTTGGAAATTGATTTTTTTTTAATTTGATTCACTAAGACAAATATCAATTCTTCATGCTTTGCTTTGGACCAAATACAACCTTTGATTCACATTTTTGTCACCAGTTTCTCTCACGTAGCAGACGAAAACAAAACATATATCACTCTTATTATCCTAGAACCTAAAAGAAAACGGATTTTGGTTTTCTCTAAGAATGAGAAACAATCGTTTCCCACGAACAACACCAATTTTGATAGGGTGAAACCCAATCAAACACCACAATCGTTTAAAAAGAAAAAAAAATGTATAACAACCCGAACTCAGTTCCTATATAAGAGTTATACAAGCCTTTTCACTCCGCTTTTTTCTTATTTATCTTTGTCCTTTATAATATTTAAATAATAATACGCAATAATATCACACCTAATTAAACTACAAATATATTTTATTATTATCCGGATGTTATATACAAAAAAAGATAGCATTATTAATTAAAATAGTATATCTTTAAACAAAAATCTGTGCATAATTTCTAATAAATAAATATCATTTGGATATTCATCCTCTAAAACAAATTATAAATACTGTAGATAGGTGTAGATAGGTTATGTATTATATTTTTTAAATAATTATTATTATTATTTTCCCAAGAAATAAATTTTTTATTGATGTTACAGTGAAATATTACATATGTTCAAGGTTACATATGTTTGACAGAATTCTACAATTTTGTGACTTATATACTAAATCACTCTTGTTCTTCCTCCTTCTAAGCAAACTTGTACTTGCTTCACACCATCTTGTATCTTTTACACCATTTTCTACACCATCTTATAACTTCATGATCAACCACTCTTAAATCTTCTACACCATCTTCTTGCTTCACACCATCCTCATACTCCTTAACCTGCAAAACAGAAACAATGTAGGTCAAGTTTTTCAACTTGCCAAGCAAATTAGTCATCTTCTAAAAATCTAAAATAACCCAAGTTTAAAGATTCAAGCAAGGTAATTGCAGTCAATTCATTCATTAAATGATTTGAATCAACTGTAAATTCAGATTATATCTTAAGTGCGTGTTTTGCCACCCAATCAGCAGCAAAATTATGCTCTCTATATACGTGTTTGAGGGTCATCTGTGGTTTTATTAGTGTTCTGCAATATTGAAGTATTTGTTCTAAATACCAAGGATATCTACCTACTGCAATCATGTTAAATATACCAAGACAATCTATCTCTATATCTACAGATGTCAAACTCTGTTCATTACAATATATTAGGCCATTGATAAGAGCTAGGATTTCAGCCAATAAAGGAGAACACTTCCCAATTATATCACCTTTAGCTATTAAAATAGTTCCAGAGCTGTTCCTAATAATAAAACCATAACTGGATTCACCATTGCATAATGAGGATCCATCACAATTCAATTTGACTCTATTATGTATAGGCAATGCCCAAGAAACATACAGACAAGGCTTAACAGTTTTTAATATGGTTGAAACATCTCAATTCCTTAGCTAAGTGCAGGTCTTTTGACCAATACTTTCTAGTCAAATGCAATCCTGAATCTAAGGATGAAAGGATGAATAATATGTGATTAATAACCCTTTTAGTAGATAAGATCTTACCATTATGTTTGAAACTATTCCTAGCATACTAGATAGAGTATACAATCAACGAAGGCATAATGGTTCTGATATGTTTTCTTCTAGGTGTAGATAAAAACCAAAGGTTAATAATGTGATTTACTATCATATGTTTGCCTATGTCTATATTAAACTTAGCAGAAAAGAAAGACCAAATAAACCAAGCAGATTCACAAGATACAAAAATATGATTAAGAGTTTCTAAGTTCTGGCAACTATTACACTTAGATGCTAAATAAAAACCTTTCTGTTGAAGCTTTGTATCTACATTCAATAGGTTGTTCAATACTTTCCAAAAATGAAAGAACACTTCTTTGGAGAAGTATTATTCCATATCTTATCTTTTATTTTTGATGCTATGGTTTTGTTTCTTACTTCATTCATAGTCTTCTTTAAATTGAAAGTTCCATCAGTTGATAATTTCCAAATAATGGAATCAGATGTAAATGTATTAAACTTTATTTTGATGATTTCATTTACATATCTAGCAGGCAACATATTCTGAAGTTTTTCAATGTTCCACATATTATCAATCCAGTATTCATTAATCTTTGATTGTGTATAATGTTCAGAATTAGATGTTGTTAAAGTTATTAAGGGCTTAGAGCTGTGCCATTGGTTTAGCCAGAAATCAGAATTACCATCACCTAGCTTCCATCTTATATGTTTTTCTGCTCTTTCTCTAACTTCATACATTCTTTTCCAGATTTTAGAATCTGATATTTTCAATGTAGATTGTAATGGATGAATGCAATTACAGTATTTAGAGTACATCATATTTGACCAAAGAGTTTTATTATTTCTAAAATTGAACCACAGTTTAAAGGAAAATGCAGTTTGAATATCTCTAATGTTTCTCATGTTTAATCCATTTTCATTATATGGTTTACACAATTTTTCCCAACTAGACCATATTATATGTTTATTTGTTTCATTAAACCCCCAAAGAAACTTATTTAGTAGTTTAATTATCCTAGATATTGTTTTCAAATGTAGCTTAATAGACTGTAAATAATATGTAGGGTATGACATTAAAACAAAGTTTATTAGTGTTATTTTTCCTCCAAATGATAAGTTTTTAGAATTCCAGTCTAAGATTTTACATTTTATCTTATCCACTAGTTTCTCAAAGTGATTTGAATGATTGTTTGAGTGAATTGTAATACCTAGATAAGTAAATGAAAGATTTGCATGCTTAAAACCTAAAACTCTTTCTAATGTTGTTATTCTTGATCTGTTCATGCTTAAAGAAGTAATGAATGTAGTCTTTTGTCTGTTTATTAACTGACCAGAAAGAGATTGATAAGTTTCTAAAAACTTAATTAAACTCTTAATACTTGTTAGGGATCCATTTGAAAACAGGATGATGTCATCAGCATAAGCTAAACAATTAACTTTCAATAAACTTTTCATGTTATACAGCATAGATCTATGTCGACTAAATAGAATGTTTACACCCCTAATTAAAAACTCCTCAGCTATAATAAAAAGACATGGAGATAAAGGATCTCCCTGCCTTAAACCATTACTAGACTTAAAGAAACCATATGAATTACCATTAACTATAACTGAATACAAAATATTTTCTATGCATTTCTTAATCAGCTTAACAACCTGCTCACTAAAACCAAATGACAACATTACCTTATAAATGAAGTTAAAATCTAAATTATCAAAAGCTTTTGACATATCTAAATTTATAATTATGTTATCTCCTCTAGTTTTCCTATTCAGATCCTTAACTAGCTCTTGAGTTATTAAGATATTCTCTTGAATGGTCCTATATTCTACATATGCTCCTTATTCCTTAGATATAATTAAAGGTAACAACTTAGCTAATCTGAAGTTTATAAGCTTTGAAATGATAATATTAAGGACAGTACATAAGCTTATAGGTCTAAAATGCATCCAATTTTTAGGAGATTTGATTTTAGGTATTAAACATATTAATGTTGCAAATAGACCTTTTCGTAATGTTACATCCAAAAAGAAATCTATGGTAGCTTTTAAAAGATCTTCTTTTATAATTGACCAACAGGACAGGTAAAACCTGGAGTTGAATCCATCAACTACAGAAGCATTATCAAAGTTCAAACTCTTAATAATGATAAACAGCTCCTCTAAAGTGGGCAATATTAAAATTCTATCATTATTTTCAGCAGATATAATTCTAGGAATAACACTTCTTATTGAAGAAAGATCTTTTTGAATAGGAGTTTTGTTTAACAAATTAAAAAAGTATTCTACAGCAGATGATCCAATAAGACTATCATCTTCAATCCAACTACTATTATCCTCAATTCCCTTTATAAAGTTTTTAGACCTTCTTTTCTTAACATAGTTATGAAACATAGCAGAATTATTATCACCATCTATAATCCAATTTGTATAACTTTTCTGTTTCCAATAAATTTCTTCTCTCTCAAGCAGTGTTGAATATGTGACATTTAGACTAGCTAATTTAGTTTGATTTTCAGGGCAATCATTTTCTTCTAACATTAATTCAGCAGTTTTAGTTTCTTCTTCCACTTTACCTAAATAATCAAAGATGTTTCCAAATGTTTCCTTGTTCCAAGTTTTTAAATGTTTCTTAAGCCTTTTAAGTTTTGACCAAAAGACAAACATATTAGAAGAATCATGAATCTGCTTAGTCCAACTATCATTTACAGTCTTAAGGAAATCTTCATGTTTTAACCACATATTCTGAAATCTAAATGATGGTTTTTTATATGTAGAGTTAATTGACACTGAAATTAACAAGGGTGAATGGTCAGAACAGGTTCTGGCCAAATGATTCACCCTTGTTATATTAAAATTTTCTCTCCATTTATCATTATGCAATGCTCTATCTAACCTTTTCCATTTGTGATTATTAGTCCAAGTAAAATTTGATCCAATGTATCTAGGGTCTTCTAGCTTACAGTCCAATATCATAAGATTAAAATCATCCATTCCTAATGAGCAAATAGTAGAACAAGCCATTTGTTCACTTGTGTTGGAGATTGTGTTAAAATCTTCAACAACAAGCCAAGGTAGATTAGTGACATAAATGTTCCTTAAATGATCCCATAGAAGCATTCTATGAGATCTGTTACATTTAGCATATACTATGGTAATCAGAACTACTGTCTTAGTAGAAGAATGACTTACCATAGTATTTAAAAATTGTTCTGAATCATCCAAAATGTTAATTTCATAGCCATTTTTCTAAAACAACCAAATTTTATTATTTATGTTCGCATATTGAGAATCAAAACCAAGTTTTGAGCATATTGGTATAAGTTTATCAGCTGATATCATAGGTTCCTGAATAGCTATGATATCAACTGAACTCTTTTTAATCATGTTTCTAGTTCTTCTTATGGTTTTCTTGTTACCTATCCCTCTAACGTTCCAATTTAGTAAAGATATAGTCATTTTAAAGATTGATTTGGGCCTCCTGTGGAACCTTTATGATTTCTTGTTCTAGATATTACTTTATTTCTAACTGATCTTCTAACATTAACATTAAAAGGGTCTTTTTAGCTTTGCTTTGTTTTGGTGAGGTTGGTTCACTTAAACTAGATCTTATTATAGGTACATGTTCTGTTTCAACAAAATCTTCTGCCTCTTCATCAGATAAAACATTAAAAGGGTTATTTAATTTGATAGTCTCAATAACATCTGATATGTCCTTATTAGATATTTCAACTGATTCTTTAAGTTGGTTAAACCTTATCTCATTACCATTCTGGTGCTCATTTATATCATGTATTTTAGGTGATTCATTTACATTATCTGCTTCATTTATTTCTTGAAAATCTACTACCCTATCAGGTAAGTTGAATATTATATTATTTCCAATTTCTTTTTCTCCTGTTAAGCTTATATCTTTTCCATTTCCTTCTTCATAGTTTTTATCATTATCCTTATGTTCAAACTGTGTGTTATTTTTATGGGATTCATTTCCATTATCTATTTCCTTTATCTGATTACTATTTACTTCCCTAACAGGTGTATTAGATATCACATTATTTTCTACAGTTTTCCCTCCTATTAAATTTTTATCTCTTTCATTATTTGCTTCATGGTTTGTATCATTAACTTTATATGCAACTTCAGTGTGACTTCCATTATTAATGTCTGTTTGTTTTTTAGTTATCCAAACTTCTTTTGAAGGAAGATTGGATGAGGTATTAGTATCTCTGTTTTTCTTAAAGTTTTGCTCATATTCTTTTTTACAGTATTTTTCTTGATGCCCTAAGTGCTTACAAGTTTTACAATAGAAAGGTTTTTTCAAGTAATTAACATTTTGCCAGAAACCATCCTCTTCTCCAAGGCATATCCAGATACTTTGAGGAAGAGGCTTAGAAATATCAGTTAAGACCCAAGCTTTACAGTTGTTATGCACAACAATATTATTTTTAGGAACCCATACTGTTAAAGGCAATCCAATTGCTTTAGCAATATGGGTTATGGAATCAGGGTTATAAAACATTTCATGCAGTTTTGGTAAATAGATCCAAAGAGGAGTCACAGGTGATTCTTTTTTTGGGTGAAAATCAGGGGACCACTTAAGTATTCTAAATGACAGTTTGCATACAGTTCTAATGTTTTTACTCCAAAAAGTTTTCACATGTTCAATTTGATCAAATTCTGTGAAGAAATGCCTATAATCCCATTTATAAATGCTATATGCTCCTATAAACCTAAATGCAGCAGCATACAATTTGAACTCGTTGAGAGTGGGACTCCCAAACGAGAACTTAGCAACAAGCACAGTTTTAGAAAGATTTGAAAGGGCGAACTTATCTGTTTGCAAGAAAGTCACCGACTTATAATCCTCGTGCTCCTCGTACAAGACGTCCTTGTGAATGAACTTCTTTCTGCCTCCAACCGTCTCAGCAAAAGATTTTTTGCCTCCATTATGCTCGAACACTGGGTTCATAACCAGCTTTGGTGAACTGGAACCCTTCAAAGGAGGAAAATCCTCTTTTTCCATCAGGTTAACTTTCCAGATTTAGAACGATCTAAAAAATTAGACCAAACTAACTTGAATCTCATGATGAGATCAAGAAAATGCTTAATACAACAAGAATTTAGGTTTTTTAGTGAGTGTTCTTGAATCTCAGGGTAAGATTCAAGATTTTAGGTTTTCTGTAGATGAAAAATTTAGGGTTTTTTTATCAAGAGATCTTGAATCTCAGGGATGAGATCCAAGACTATCGTATATGATCGATTCTACAGTGAGATGTGAAAGAAACGGCAGATCGTTTAGTGGCCATATAGATAGGGTTTGCGAGAAAAGCTCTAGATAGGGTTCGTGAGAAAGAGATAGGCTGATGGTGTTTTGTGTGTGAAGGTTGTGTAGATAGGCTGAAATGATCGAAAGCCCATTTCTACGGCCTCGCTTTCAAGAAATGGCTTTTGGGTTCTTGGAGCCCCCTTCGACCGTTTCCTCATTAATGAAAGTCCATATTTTTTATTACTGTGTAAATATTTTTTAAATAATTATAGTACTGTGTAAATATTTTATTTTACATTTAATAAAGTATTATATTTATGGGGAAAAAATGTATTATATTTTTCAACAAATATCATTAAGATATTAAAAACATTAAAATAGTTCAAGCGTGGCTTGTACGGAAAATAAAGAGAGGAAATAAAATATTAATAGTTAAATCAGTCTCCCAAGAGAACACTACATGTTTTCCATAAGAAACAAATAAAATATCTGAAGCCACCTATGATTTGATATTTTCAGTCCAAAAAAGAACATCCCATCTATGGGTAAATGAACGATAGTATATAGAGATAGTCAGTCTCGTTAACATTACTAAAAGCTTTGAGTTTGGCTACAAAGATAGGTCTGTCCCTGGTAACAGTGGATTTCTACTTCGTAAACCGAAAAGGACAACAGCATTACCAAAGTGATATAAATATCTAGGTATTCTTGTCACTGGATGTAAACTAGGAAAATATTCGACTTTTAGATCCACTAATTTCTTTTGACAGTACCAAAAATTGACACATTTTAGCTATGAAGCTAACAGCACTGACCTTCAAGTACACATTTGAGTTGGAACATGTAAAGCTCAACTCAAATGTACATATGATACATAATTCCAAATCACAGCTTTGGTACTTCAATTAGCATCTAATCACTTTTTAACATAGCATTCATAGGAGCAGTTGAAAAAAATTACATGATAAATCATTCCAAGAAGCCAAAAGAAAAGATTTAAAACAATGCGCCATCATCATTAAATGTATCCCATGTTTATACCAACTACTTGTGAAACTAGTCTAGATGAGTTGACAAGGCCTTAATATTCTTCATAGACTTTCCTAATACATTTAGAGCCGCAACACGCTGCACCTCCTTCCCTGTTAAAACTTATACATTAGCATTCCCTTGTCTCAAAACTTATACAATGTATGTTGCTTCTCCTATCTCCTATCCATAGTGAAAATTCTTCTATGCTATGTATACTTTTTTCTCAGCACCAAGGTAAACAGAACTTTTGTAACGAAAAGAAAAACCCATATTAAACGATGCAACAATCCCAATATCTGTACACTTCTACAATCTTTGGGATCTATCAAGTTTTTGTATTAAATAGTTTGATTATGCAAAGGCTGCTCCTAATATATTTATATTCGTCTTACCACAAGTCCTAAAGAATCTGCACATAATATGCAACAGATTTCCAGTTGCACATGCTTTTCAATTAAGAACACTATGATCATAGACATATGCATAGAGTAACTTGTTAGTCCTTCATCGACAGGCTATGTTGTTAATATATGAGGTTGCATACTATGCACAAAAGCTTTGTTTCCAGTTTGGAATTTTTCAAATATATGCTATAGAAAATATACAAATATTGAAAACAAGCCCCAGTAGTTGTGCCCGGAATTTGTTTTCAGCGTTTTTTCCCTTTGACATGCTCCTAAACAATAAGAAACAACTGAAAACATTCTAGAAGATATTCAAAACAATAAATTTATATATAGAATTATTTTAAATTGTAAAATATTTAAATTCTTTTTGTCTTCCAATTTCATTTACCTTTTACAGAACGGGCCGATCACTATCGTATTTTGATATTTGATTTCCTGAAAACAGTTTCTCTATTTCTTTCTCTTTCGTTTAAAATCTTGTGAGATTGTTAAGTGGGCCCACACTACAGATATACAGTCAAAGTGTATTAAGTAAAGAGAGAAGTCTGCAATACCTTCTTCCAGTGAAAGCTGTATAGATCTCTTTTCCAGCTCTACAGCATGTCCACTAAGTTCAACAGAAGAAAGAGATCGAAGCACTAAGAAGATAAACAAAATCGATAACGTTAGGGAAAAGAAGTGCAAAGGGAAGATAAAAGAGATGCCTTTGAGGCACATGGACATACTGCGGATATAATCCTTCTGATCAGATGCATCCAGTTTCTTCAAAAGCATCTGCAAGCAATGATATCTCTCTTCCCAATGCAGATTCTTCATCCCATTTGGATCAGGAGAGACGGGAGAGTTGGACATTGACATTTCAACAGAGGTTTTAGTAGATGAGTTCATCAAAGTCCTCGGTAGAGGTTGTATTGCTGCAAAAGATGAATTTTTTGGCTCCTCTGCCTGGGCAACTTGCCTTGAATGCCTGCCATCAGACATACTAGTTTTTCCTACATCACCTTCAAGTTTACGACGGACGTAGACTAGATGCCCAGAATTACTGCTTGGAGATTGGTTGCACGAGAGGCTTACTGGGCAGTCTAGCAAGAGCCCTTTTGTGCCGGATTCTAGCTCGGTGGCTCTATCCTTTGAATTCTCTGCAGAATTCGGGAAGTTGATTACATTTTCATTATGCAATTCTCTCAAAGCAATTTTCTTGAGAGAAACTGGCTTTTCAGGGAGCAACATGTCCTTCTCGGAAGTACAGTGCAGTTGGACTTCCTTTGTTTGCTGAAGCATCTCCAGTTTTCTGTTTCCAAATAGGGTAATGTTGAAGTTACAAAACCAAACAAGTAGATTAAAGAGATGGGGAAAAATAGATAGGGATGATATTGTTAATTGAAAGAGGTTACGAGATAGGAAAGGAGTGTTTGATCCTAATCCTAAATAGCGGAAAGAAAAGAAAAGAAGCATAAAACACGAAGCACTGTAATAAGAGGTGGTCATGCCTTTACACCATGAATAGTTCCGTTTGAATTCTATGAAAAAATCAAACATCAGAAATATGATTAAAAGCTGTAGTTAGTTATAATCCGTAGCAAATGTAATAGATATCCAAAATCTTAGCCATTATGATTATTACCTAATTTAGATATCAAAAGGTAATCTAATATTAGATGAATGAAGAGTAAGTATTGTATATGAGTATCCATAAATGCATCCACATATAAGTGTTGGGTTGATCTTCCTATTCATAACAGAATCCAAGAGCAGTAATAGATTTCCAAATCTAATCAGTTTATTATAAAGAACTCATAGACAGAGACAGAAACCCTAAAACAACACAAAAGTTAAACAATTGACGCAATCAGGTCAGTCCGTTCATCAATTCGCAGCAAATAGAAATAGAGAGATTGTTGAAATATCCAGCTCCAATTAGTAATGCAACAATTTATCACAAGTTTAGTTAACGAAATCATAAATGACATGAACTGAGGAAAGAGGAAAGAGGAAAGAGGAGGGATTACCGAGCTACACCGAGACTTGGAGAAGGAGAGAGAAGCATCAGCTTTGGATCTTAGAAATTTTTACTTCTCCATTTTATCTATATACTCCTTCCTAAATATAAAACCAAAATCTATAAATAAAATCTCATATTATATTACTTTGTCTTATACTTCTCTGCTTTTTCGAAGAATCTTATTACTTTCATCTCTTTTTCTAAATTTCTATAAACATATTATTGTAATATATATCCTTTTTATAATAATTACTACTTATGCTCCTAAATTCTATATTTATATATTTTTTTTTATTACATTTAGTTCAGAATATTTAGTCGATTATGGTGTTCTTTTTCATTTACTTTCGTCTCAAAAACCATGGATTAGACTTTCCGAATTATTCAAAGGGTCCTTGAACTCTATAAATTTACTTCGTCCCATAGTTTTTTTTTTCAGGTTCAGTCATTTTTATAGTTAAATAATATGAATCTCACAAATAATTTTTCAATTTTTTATAATTTTAGTTTATTTTTTAAATTTAATATTTTTTTATTCTTTGTAGAATATATTTATTTAATATATTTATGGACTGACAATAATTTAGACCGGCAGACTAAATAAATATATTCGTTTATTGTCTTAAGGAATTACCATTTAAAAGTAATCGAGTTAATTATTTAATTAACTAAATTGGGCGTATGGGTAAAAAGGCGTTATGGGCTCAAGTGTGCTAACTCGGTTGAATATTTGGGCACTGTGATAAAGAGGGTCCAAATTTCAACACTTAAGCCTCAATTAATAAATCAGGGATATAAATTGAATTATTAATTTTCGGTATCGGACATAAGGAAGTAATAAATGATGGGCTTTACAATGTTTTACTTCACATTGTAAAGTCTATAAATATGGGGCTAGGTTTAGGTATTTCATCATCCTAAACCCTAATCAGAAATACGACCGCTTCCTTGAGTGTCTGGAAATCTTTTTCTTCTTCTCTAATTTGATCTGCAGGTTTCTCAATTTCATAAACGTAACTGTTGGAGAACGTGGAATCGCTGAAGAACGCAAAAGAACAGAAGAGAATACTAGATAGGTAGCAGCAGGCAAACCCGTAAGTGTTCTTGATATTCTATTTATTCTATAGGTGAATCTAGAAAAGAGTTTAATTATTTTTCTATGATTTTTATATATTATTTGATGCGATTTCTAATAATATATAACAATTGGTATCAGAGCCAAGTTAACCCTTTTTGGATTCGGTAGAATAATCGAATTATGTATTGATGCATGTTTTTCTTCATCTTAAAAGGATATATGTCATTGGGATTATGTGTGAATTGAACTGGTTAGAGCATGGATTTAGGGATTGTATGAAAATTATGTTATGTGATTTATTCGTATTGATAAACATGTTTTATTATGAGTAAATTGCAATTTTGATAGTTTGGTGATATTTTTTCCGGTTAAATTAGGGTTTGATGTCTGGAATTTTTTCCCTTAAAATTAGCATCAAATCAACCTTAAAATAACGAATAAAATCAGAACTATTGGGACAGTGGCTCATCGACGACTTAACCCCTGATGTTAACGATGATCGAAGGTTGTCCGGTGATGAGCACTGTAACCTGCGCAAGAAATAGGGACCATAAACATACCTAAACGATAGTAACAACATCATTACCGTAGGTTGGGCCCGCCCAGGACCTGCAGCACTATTGCAAATAAATTTATCGCAGCAACTGTTGTAGGCTGGGCCCGCCCAGGACCTGCAGCACTATTGCAAATAAATTTATCGCAGCAAATGTTGTAGGCTGGGCCCGCCCAGGACCTGCAGCACTATTGCAAATAAATTTATCGCAGCAAATGTTGTAGGCTGGGCCCGCCCAGGACCTGCAGCAAATGTTGTAGGCTGGGCCCGCCCAGGACCTGCAGCACTGCTGCAAATCAGTGCGTGTTGTAGGCTGGGCCCATCCAGGACCTACAGTACGTGCTGCAGGTTGGGCCCGTTCAGGACCTGCAGCACTGCTGCAATTTGCAAGAGGTCGAAAATAATAATAATAATAATAAATTCTCGTTTTTAATTTTTTTTAATTGTATTCTTAATTTAGAATATTTGAAGTAGATTATTTCATATGATGTGTTTAGTTGTACGTTTATTTGCGAAGTAAATTGTATGTGCGTGAATGATTAAATGACGATGCATGACTAAGGTTTCGTAGATCGGTAGGTGAAATTAAGAAATTAATTTTAATCGGACCTCCGAAAGGTTAAAATTAATTTTCTTATGGATCCTACGCTTCGAAAGGTTTATGGATTAATTTAAATTCAAATATTACCGGCCCTCCGGAAGGTTCACGTTTGGGTTTATATTAATCATGAACGGGATAAAAATACTCAAAATAGTCGTTATGTTGATTTTAATATTAAGTAAATAACATCGGCCCTCCGGAAGGTCTCATTGGTACTTAGAAAATTAAAATAATGATCATGTTATTTTGTTTCTCAAACTCATAAAATTGCATCTTAGTATGATTTGCCATCTGGTATCTATTATCAATGAATTTTATGCTTTACATGTATTTGCCATGTTCATGCATATGTTTTCAGTTATATGTCAAGATGCCAAATGTGCTTTGTGTTCTTTGTTCTTATTATAGTATCCATTAGTTACAACTTATTGAGGAATCGTCCACCAATGTTGGATTGTTCGGACTTCCAATTGTGGAAGGAAGAAATTTTGTTGTTTTTATCTATACATTATTACGACTATGCATTGTCAACTCCCAAACCCTCCCCCTTAGTTTGGAAAGTACACCGGATGAAACTAAGGCTGATGAAAAGTGGGAGAGGTCAAATAAGTTATGCATGACGCTCTTGTTACAAGGGATACCAGTAGCATTGCGTTCTCCCTAAAAGTGTTACCATTGCCTCGGTCTTTCTCACAGAGATTGAAAAAGCCTTTACCTAACATGAGAAGGTTGAGATGCAACGTTTGCTCATCGAGCTAGCTACCAAAAAGTATAATGGCAAAGGTAAAATCCAGGAGCACATTCTGGGAATGTCGATGATTGGCCAAAAGTTAAAGGAAATCGGTTTAGACTTACGTGATGAATGCATAGTTTGATTCACATTTCATCCGCTGCCAGACCGGTTTAAGTATTTCTAATCCATCTATAACTGCATGCGAGAAAAGTTGAATATCAATAAATTGATTTCCCACACTGCACATGAGGATAACAGACTTAAAGGCACAAAGCCTGAGGCTAATGTGATTACATCAGCAAATAAGGCGGGACTTAAGCAGAAAACAGATGGAAAAGGATTAGGTCAAGGTCCGGTAAAGAAGAAAACTCCTAAGGAATTGATAAGTAGGTCGATGCTTTTCTGCAAAGAGAAAGGACATCTAAAGAAGTATTGTGATAAACAGCGGGCTTATATGATAAGCAAAGGTACTCCCTCATATTTAGTTTTTTCAGAAAGTAATATAGTTTATGTGAAAAGAAATACTTGGTGGGTTGATTTGGCTGCAACAACTTATGTTTGTGTTTCTTTGCAGGGTACGTCAAATATCAGGATGCTAAGTGAGGATGAATGATCCATTTTCACGGCAGATGGGAGCTTGTGTGATGTTTTAGCGGTTTGTTATTTTTCTTTAAAACTTTCCACTGGACATGTATTATTTTTAGAGGATGTAATGTATGTTCCCATTTTCGGAGAAACTTAATTTATTTTCCAGTTTTAGAATTGCAAGGTTACTCTTGTTTGATGGGAAACAATTGTTTTACACTCTCTCTAAATAATATGATTGTTGGAAATGGAAATTTAATTAAAGAGGATAATTTGTATTTGTTGAATACTATTAATAATCACAATATTTCTATGAATATACAACGTACACCAAACAACATTACTAAATCTGAAAAATCTTCTAAACTGTGGCACAAGCGGTTAGGTAAAATATCCAAAGTTAGGATGGACAAGCTTGTTGCTGAAGGTTTATTAGGTTTCCTTGATTACTTTGACTTCGGCATATGTGTCGAGTGTATCAAAGGGAAACAAACCAAAGTTAAAAGGTTAGGAGCATATAAGCGAAATAAGTCATAGAGTTGATACATACCGACATTTGTGGACTGTTTCCACAGGAATCATGGAACGGGCAGCGGTACTTTATATCATCCATCGACGACTACACTCGGTTCGGTTACCTCTATCTTCTTCATAAAAAGTCTGAGGCATTGGACAAGTTCATAGCTTTTAAGACCGAGGTCGAGAAACAACTTGGTAAAAGCATTAAGACCGACCGTGGTGGTGAATACTATTGTAGATATGACGGATCAGGTGAACAATGTCCATGACCTTTTGCACAGTATCTAGAGTAGTGTGAAATAGTCCCTCAATACACTATGCCCGGTTTACCTCGCATGAATAGTGTATTTGAGAGACGGAACCGAATAGTAAAAGATATGGTTAGAAGCATGATAAGTCACTCACCTCTACCATTATCTATCTCGGAGAAGCCATCAAATGTGTCGCTTATATACTTAATCGAGTACCCACAAAGGCTGTTGTTAGGACTCCATTTGAGCTTTGGAATGGGCGTAGACCTAATTTAAAGCATCTGCATGTGTGGGGTTGTCCAGTTGAGGCGAGGCCTTACAAACCTCAAGAAAAGAAATTGGACCCAACAACTAGTTGTTTCTTCATAGGTTATTCCGAACATTGGAGAGGGTTTAAGTTTTATGATTCTCTCACTGGTACAATATTTGAGACATGAACGAACAATTTTCTAGAGGATGTTGAGTTTGGGGGGAAGAATAAGGTAACAAATGTCTATTTTGAGGAAGAATCCATGGAGATTCATGAAGGTTTTAATAGGGATACTCAGATATCTGAAGATTGGGCTGTAATTCCAAACATTTCGGTCCCATTAGAATAAAGTAATCCTCAAATTAACACTAATGCTCCACTTGAGGGTTCTAACCAGGATACATATATGATCCAGGTAGAACAAGAGGAACCTCAAGATAATCTGCCACAAAGGAATCAAAATGACATCGTTCATAATGATCAAACTTTACCTCCTCAAGAAGTACAACAAGAGAAAGGCCCACTAGAGAAAAGAAGAATACTATAGGTCTAGAAACATAGTATATCTTCAGAAACATGATGAGTTATGTGATGGAGCTGTAGATGATCCCTCATCCTACAAACAGGCCATGGCAAGCTCTGAATCTCAAAAGTGGATTGATGATATGAAAGAAGAGTATAAATCAATGCAGGATAATGCACTGTGAGATCTTGTACCACTACCTGAAAGGAAAGAGGCAATTGGTTGTAAATGGGTTTACAAAACCAAACGCGATTCCTGGGTAATGTGGAAAGACATAAAGCACGTCTTGTAGCGAAAGGTTATACTCAACGTGAATGGATTGATTTTAAAGAAACCTTCGCTCGAGTATCGACGATGCATTCTTTTAGAACAATCATGGAATTAGTTGCACATTTTGACCTTGAGCTTCATCAGATGGATGTTAAAACCTCTTTTCTCAATGGTAATATTGAGAAAAGGATCTATATGGTGCAACCATAAAACTTTGTAGAAAGTAACTCAAAAAATCTGGTTCGCAGGCTTAATAAATCTATTTATGGGCTTAAACAAGCCTCTCGTCAATGGTATCACAAATTCCTTGAGGTGATAGTCGGTTATGACTTTGAGATCAACTCGGTTGAGGATTGTGTGTATCACAAGTTCAGTGGGAGTAATTTCATATTTCTTATATTATATGTGGATGAAATATAGCTTGCCTCGAACAATAAGAAATTGTCACACACTATAAAAAGACTTCTATCAGACAAGTTTGATATGAAGGATCTTGGTGATGCTAGTTTTGTGTTAGGAACCCGGATACATCAAGATCGTTCTCGTGGTATTCTTGGATTATCACAAACGACATACATTAAAAGTGTGTTACAACGTTACGGATTGGCAGATTGTAAACCCCTAAGTAAACCTATAGTAAAGAGTGACAGACTTAGTCTGAGTCAATGTCCTAAGACAAAACTTGAGATTGATGAAATGAAAATGGTCCCTTATGCTTCAGCAGTTGGTTGAATTTTTTTACTGGATTACGCATTGTACAAGGAACAGAAGGTCCCATAAGGTTATATTGCGATAACAATTCCGTAGTGCACTACTCTAACAACAACAGGAGCTCATCTTAATCCAACCACATAGACATAAAGTTTCTATATGTTAAAGAAAGAGTACATATGGGTCAGATAAGTATAGAGCACATCGGCACAAACTCCATGATAGCAGATCCCCTAACAAATGCGGTTTTGCCTAAGATTTTCCAGGGACACGCCATCAATATGAGTGTAGTTGATTTAGAGGATTGTTAGTTTTAGTGGGAGAGTTTGTAATAGGATATGATGTTATATTTTGCAGTATTGTGCACAATAAAGTTTATTGCAATATATATATATATATATATATATATATATGCTTGGAAATATTTATTGATATTTGTATTGTATTGGATCTCCAAAGGTAGGAACCATTTAAGAGTATATATGTACGATTACAAGCCATATTACTCTTAGGCTACGCTCCATAATTGGACCAAGTAATTGATTGATAATGGTAATGTGATTACTTTTGCATCATATTGTTCACATTACGAGAAAAAGGCCTTTAATTCTTTATTGTTATCAGTCATGTACGTGGTTGTACTGTTTGCTCATTGACAATGAATATATGGATCTCATTAAAGTTGAATATGTATTCTTGAGTAGCATATGACGGTCCAAGTGGGAGATTGTTGGAATATATTTATCTAATATATTTATAGACTGACAATAATTTGGACCGACATGCGAAATAAACATATTCAGTTATTGTCTTAAGAAAGTCCAAATTAAAAGTAATCGAGTTAATTATTTAATTAACTAAATTGGACCTATGAGTGAAAAGGTGTTATGGGCTCAAGTGTGGTAACCGGGTTGAATTTGGGCACTGTGATGAAGAGGGCCCAAATCTCAACACTTAATCCTGAATTAATAAATCTGGGATATAAATTGAATTATCAATTTATCGGGTTATGGTCTCAGACACAAGGAAGTAATAAATGATGGGCTTTACAATGTTTGGCTTCACATTGTAAAGTCTATAAATATGGGGCTAGGTTTAGGTATTTCATCATCCTAAACCCTAATCAGAAATACGGCCGCTTCCTTGAGTGTCTGGAAACCTTTTCCTTCTTCTCTAATTTGATTCTGCAGGTTTCTCAATTTCATAAACGGAATCGCTGGAGAACGTGGAATCGCTGAAAAACGCAGAAAAACAAAAGAGAAGGTTAGATGGATAGCAGCAGGTAAACCTGTAACTGTTCTTGTATTTATTCTATAGGTGAACCTATAAAATGATTTAATTATTTTTCCGCGATTTGTTATATATTATTTGATGCGATTTCTAATAATATATAATATACATTACTCTATTCCAGAGGAGAATTAAAAAATAATAGGAAGAATCATGCTTCAACAAGATATATGCACGAGCTCTTTAAATTTTATTAGTAATTAAATTCAATATTCTAAAACTTATTCCGGTCAAAAATCGGATCACTGGATTACAGATTAAAAAAAAACTTATTTTATCCAAATTGGACCAGTCACGCCATTGGATGAAATACACAATCGCACGTCTTGTAAAACCAGAAAGCATGGTCTCTTTACCACCACTTCTGATGCAGATCTCATAATTTGCGAATTTCAAATACCCAATCCACCGTTAAACAATTCACTCTATTCCCACTTAAACCTTCATTCTTTCGCCATTGTAGATATACTCTAAATCATTTCTTCAAAACTCAATTCTCTTCGCACTTCGGTATTACATAATCCATGGAAACACGATTCTTTTCTCGCCAAAGATTAAACATTTTCTTCTATCTTAAACTTCGGTTTTTCTTTATATCTTAAGTTTCGATAGTGGCTTTGAGGAAACCTGGTGTGATTGCTTTGTTCGATGTCGATGATACTCTCACAACCACTGGTGAATCTAAGAATGGAAATTATGGGGCTAAACTATAAAAAGTATATATATTTTTCGAAACATTTTTCAATATTTTTGTCAAACCTAGTTCTATTGTTAGTTTTGAATGCGTTATCTAGCTCTAAAAACATCAGCGTGTGACGACAAACTATTGGGAAAAATCTTATTCTAACCATTTTGTAAACAAAAATAACATAAATTTATAAAAATATTTTAGACCAAATCTTTTTCTCTTACAATGATGGCTTTGTTTGAATGTTTTAATTTCTCACAAATCTTTTAAAAATATCAATTTCTCTCTTTTTTTTGTTTCAATATTTTAATTATTTACCATTTAATTTAATTTATAAGTTTGATATGCTTTTTAATAATTTATTTTAACTTCCACTTACTAATCTTTATTTTATTATAGAAAAAAATTAAAAATTTCTTTTAAAATTAATTATATTTTCTAGTTATAAGAGATAAAGTAATATGAAAATTAAAAATGAAAATCATACACTTATTTTTTAATAAAATCTAAACCATTGCATCATTGTAGTGGCGGGACCGGGGGCTCCAGCCCTTAGTAGGGCCGCCACTGCTCCAAACAAAAAGTTTATTTATTTGTACTGTGTTTTTCAGAAGAGAGTAGTGCAAATTTTGTGATATTCTGTTAAAAAAAATAAAAAATAAAATATAAAAGATACAATATTAAAAAAAATATAAAAGTTTAAAGATAAAAATGTATTTAAAAGTCGAAGGATTATGTGTGAGACCGGTAACATTTAGCTATGGAGACACGTGGGTGAACAAGGTAAAAAACCACCTACAAAACTATATTTATAGATTTTGAATAGTCGAATGATATTTACGAGTGATATTTTTAGTCGAAAGACTAAATAAAATAAAACGGGATAGTCGAAGAACTATATTCTGATTTCAACCTTTTTATTATATGGAAATAGTTTTGATAGAAAGCTATCCCATAAATAAAATAATTATTATTTAAATATTTATAACATAAAATTTAGAAAAACATTTATTCTTCAAATTTATTTCTAAAGCCTATTAAACTCGATAATTTTATATTTTACATGGCTTTAAGCATCCACAAAGTTTTTATATATAATTATTTTAAGTTATTATTGATAAAGACTTAAAACAATAACATTAAAGTTTTTTTTTAACTCATTGTAAAGTTAAGAAAGAAGATTAATATTATTTGAAAATATAAAGGAGAACAATGTAATTTATCTTTTTATGTAACAGTCTTCTTGCGTATCTACAAATAGGACATGAGACATTAGTTATTTTTAATTCTTGAAATATATATTGTTTAGTTGTGTATTTCTAGAATTTCAATACTTTAATTCTCCCTCAATATATTCATTTTATTTTCCACAATCACAAATTTAATTCAATATATTCATAAGGATATCTCTAACACCTAACATTGGCGACCACAGTAGGAGAGATTAAGGTACCTAGATTGCATATCTAAAACCAGAAAATACAAAACTCGTAGTTGATAGTATTGATCGTAATGGAACCAGAGGAGATAAGAGCGGATCCAACCGTTCGTGAAACAATTAAAGCAATTAAGTCAGATTTACACAAGGAAGAAAGTCGAGGAAATAGTGAGGCTCCTGAGCAATGTAATCAATCTGACATTGAAAATCGAATGGATCAACTGTTATAAAAGATAACTATTTTAAATGATGGTTATAATCGAAGAGAACAACAAATTCAATCTGGTATATTGAAATCTGAAGTGCATCTAGTTGAGGAAAAATATGAGTTGAGAAACCAATCGGATGAGTCTTATACAACTCATCGAATTCGAAGTGAACGTAAAAAAGTATATTTTCAGTCAAACAATGAATAATGTTCTTCGCGGAAAGATAAAAAGGATAAGCAGCGATATATTTCGTCCAATGATAGTGAATTTTCTAGTTCGAATTTTGAGGGTAATTTGTTAGCAAGAAAGGTACTCAAATTCTTTGAAGATGGAATGAAGTCGGCATAGAAAGTCGCGTAAATAATATAAATCAATGAAGGAAAATAGGCCTAAACATGTGAGGGATAATTTATTTTATGAGGGGAACACGTTCAATCAATACGTTAACACAGTGGATCAAAACTTCTATGTTGTAATGGGGACTAAGGGAGATGATCAGTATATGCAAGGAGTAGACTGGATAAATTCTATTTTATCTGTTGACATTAGGTTAATACCGATCCGAGGAGTTTTGATATTTCAAAGGTATAGAAATTTGATGGAATACGAGATCATGATGACCACATTGAACAATTCAAGAATTATATTATAAATTTCAAGGATGATGATAGGATGGTTTGTATAGTATTTTCTCAGACTTTTAAGGGTACTTCTTTGAAGTGGTATAACAGGTTTCTGAGGAGATCTATTAAAAAAATTAGAATTTTTTACACTACTTTTCGAAGACGATTTGTAGGAATTAAGAAAACGCGAGCCAAGGGTGATGCAATTATACAATGTAAAAAAACTGTCGGGGAAAAGTTGAAGGACTATACCAGACGATTTGTATTAACAAAAACAGAGTTAGAAGATTGTGAAAAACTTATGGCTATGACAGATTTTAGACAAGGGTTACTTCTAACGGATCTAGCAAATGAGACTACTAGAAGAAGAGCTTTGCCTTTTGGAGCTTTAATGACGCAGGTTGAAGAGAAAATTAAAGTTGAAGAAACCACTAGAGTTCGATGTGTATCAAGTTCTACTTAAAGAACTTGAAGACATGCACCTATTGGCCAAGGGATCCAAGTACACGCTTCGAATTCTCAAACACCACCTCGTCTGAGGACTAAGGCTAATCTACCTCATCGAACAAAAGCGGTTCTAACTCATGGATATAACTATCAACATCATCGCCCAAGACCGAATCAGTGGATAAGACCAGAATATTTCACAGAGCTAACTGAGAATATAACTACTATTTTTGAGAAATCTAAAGGTCATGTAAATTTTAAAAAATCAACGCCTATAAGTTGGCCAAGGGTAGAACGCAACAATAAGTTTTGAAGGAATCATAATGATACAAATGGTATAACGTTAAAGAAAAAGATATAAATTTTTGATAGAGAGTGGCTAACAACTTTTGTTAAAGGACAAAGCAGTGGGTTGAAAAATCAAAGCACAACAACAGAACAAATTGTTAATACAAATTCGAAGCAAGAGAGTTCATTAATAATTTTGGATTCTACATGTGATAAGTTTGATGCGACAATACAATACTTAGATGAAGACCCAGATCAGTTAATTTTGTTAGCTGTTGATGAGCCACCGGTTCAAGGATGAGTTTGAAGTTTGTGTATATTTTTTGAGTCTTTATCAATTTTTAGGGGAGATACCATGACTGGTAATACTAATAGCTCTTGGATAATAACATGTAGTAAGTTTGGCTACCCAAATAGAAGGTAAAATGTCCACTCATTTTTATGGAAATATAGACACTCATTTTATCTTGTTCGATGATGACGATCTTCAGGGAATAGAAGGACCTCACAAAGACGCAGTGGTTATAGGGGAAACATTTTTGAGGTTGAAATTTGATGTATTTTGATAGATAAAGGCAGTTTAACAAATATATTTTTTAAGTATACGTATGATAGGATCCATAATCCACCTAAGATTATTCGATCTGATCTTATCATAATTGGGTTTACATGAATTCTAGTGATTGGAGAATTCAAATGAGGAAGTATGTTTGGGAAAATGCCTTTTATAAAGAGGGTCCAAGTCTTGTTTATTGTGGCCGAATGTCCAACTAGTTATAATGTTATCTTTGGGAGATCCTGACTATTGAAAATATATGATGTAGTCTCTATTGTTCATCAGTGTTTGAAGTATGTCATTGGGGATTGTGTTGGGGTAGTTCGAAATTATCAGAAGGTAGCCATCAAGGGTTATGCAACAACTTTTCATTCTCGTAGATCTAATTCCAATTATCAGATGGCTGAATAACACAATCAAAGGGTTCACCTCGGATGAGGATGGTGTGGATGATCTGAGGTAAACCCCGGGCCCTTTGTCCGACAAGTAAGAATATCGAGGAGTATACATTTACAAATGGGAAAACTCTGCGAATAGGGATGTTACTATCACTCACTTAACATTTTCAACTATTATAATTTTCGTTCGATAATTTGGATGGTTTTGCTTGGAAAACAGAGGATGTAGTTGGGGTTCTACCAAAGGTAATATGCCATATTTTGGATTTAAACCCGAAGTTCAGACCTATTATTCAAAAGAGGTGAGCTTTTTCTGTTGAAAAATCCAAGGCTTTTATGGCAGAAGGGGATCAGTTATCTAAGGCTGGACATACTCGGGAGGCACAATAACCACTTTGGACTGCTAACCCAATATTAGTTAACAGAAGAATGAGAAATGACGTATGTGTGTTGACTTTATAGATTTGAATCGTGCATGTCCCAAAGATCCATTTCTTGTTCCTCTAATTGATCAGCTTATTGATTCCACTTCAGGAAATAAAATTCTTTTTTATAGATGCATTTGCAGGGTATAACCAGATTCAAATGAATCCAAAGGATTAGGAGAGTACCACATTTATAACTGATTGAGGATTACATTGTTATAGAGTTATGCCATTTGGTTTACAAAATGCACGAGCGACATACCATAGACTGATGATATGCTTATTAAAAGTCTAACTGATGGTGAACACTTGAAAGATTTAGAGTACATGTTCTTATTAACTTAAGAGCTATTAGATTGAAGTTAAATCCATAAAAATGTACTTTTAGTGTAAGGTTATGAAATTTTATAAGGTATATCATCAGTGAAAAATAAATAGAATCTGATATTGAACAATTAAAGGATTTGGTATCAATGACATCGCCTCATACAATAAAAGAGGTGCAAATTTTGAGAGGAAGGTTAGATGTTCTTAATCGATTTATTCTAGATTTTCTTACAAATGTTCTCTTTTTTTCCAAGTGTTACGACAACCAAAGAGTTTATGTGGACACAAGAGTGTGAGGTGGTTTTTTCTAAGATTAATGAAATTTTGTTGTCACCTTTTTTTTTAAATTGAAGAACAACTATTTTCGTATATAGCAATGTCAGATTTTGTTGTTAGCGTTGTTTTGATACGAGAGGAAGGGGAGCTTATAAGCTAGTTTATTATGTTAGCAAGAGTTTGTTGGCATCAGAAAAAAGATATATGAGGCTTAAAAAGTTCTCCCTCGCTTTAGTGGTGGCTGCTAGAAAGCGCCCTTATTTTCAAATTCATACAATTGTTGTTCGAACTTATTTTCCACTAAAAATGTGTTACGACAACCAAATATTTCTGGAAGAATGACAAATTGGTCAGTTGAGTTGGGAGAATTTGATATCAATTTTTTTCTTCGAACAACGATCAAGGCTCAAGCTTTAGCATATTTTTTGGTCGAGTTTCATTCAAGCTGATTAGATGAGGGGACAGTTAAATAATTACTGCCATAAATTTTAATATGGGTGGTTCAAAGTGATGGTGGGTTTAGCATATTAGGATCGAGTGCGGGGGTTTAATTGATTGCTCATTCTGGAGAAGCTATGTATAAGACTAGTCTATTTGGGTTTCATGTGTCGAATGACGAGGCTGAATACGTGGTTGTATTGGCTGGTTTAAGGGTTAAAGGTATTTGTGAGGCGAAAACAATTCGTTTGGAGACAGATTCGCAGCTAGTGACAAATCATATAATAGGGATATCTGAGGCTAAGAAAGATCAATTAGTTTTGTATCTTTATGAGCTTGGAGGCTTAACTTTTTTGTTTGATAAAGTGATTGTTGAGCATATTAATCAAGGAGATAACACATTTGCTGATTCTTTACCAACCATTACTTACACAGAGGAATATCCATGGATATTATTACACGAATCCCTTCAATTTTGACACGATCAGAACAATGTAAATATGATGAGAAGATGTTTGTCACTCCATAAATAATTCGAGGTAACTTGCGATCTGATATACTCAATTTTTTTTACTTAGAGAAACGTTACCTCAAGATGTAAATTTAGCTCAGAGGTTAATATATAAGGCTCATAGTTATGCAGTGTTAGATGGGGTGTTGTACAAGAAGTCTTTAAGTAGACCATTATAATGGTGTTTGGGTAAACAGGAATCTCAAGAGAATTTATCAAAGTTGCATGATTGTGAAGGTTCAGCTCACTGTGGTTTTAAGTCTTTGACGCGAAGGGTTTTGTTGGTATGTTATTATTGGCCTTCGATTATGAGTGATGCTAAAATTTAAGTACGAGGTTGTGATACTTGTCAACGTTTTGTCAATTCCATTCACAAACCAACCATACCACTTACTTCCATATCAGAAGCCATTCCATCTGATATATGGGGAATAGATTTTGTAGGGCCACTACTTCTGGATTCTGGAGGGCGTCAAATGATTATTGTGGCGGTGGATTATTTTTCGAAGTGGGTTGAAGCTAAACCATTATATGGTACAAGAGCCAAAAATGTTGTCAATTTCAGTGTGAATAATATTTGTTTTCACTTTGGAGTTCCTTGAAAAATTACTACAAATCGCGGCCCTCAATTTAATAATAGAGAAATGGTTTCTTTTTGCAAGTCGAGGGGTACTACACAATGTTTTTCGACGCTTTTTCATTTTTAAGCAAACGGTCAAATGGAAGTAACTATAGGTCCATTTTGGAAGGCTTAAAGAAAAATTTAACATGTATTTGCGGGGAAATAACCTAATTATTTGCAAGAGGTGTTATGGACTTATCGAACGACACCTAGAGAAGCTACTCAAAACTTCTATTGTCTTGGTAGATGGTATGGCTGTTGTAAGCCCTATGAAATCTAATTTAACTTCTTATAGAATACTCCATTATTCTAAGGAGTCAAATGAAGAGGTAGAAAAGACAGACCTTGACTTGATAGAAGATAAGAGAGTTATAATGCATTTAAATTTGACTTATTATCAAACTTTGATTATGAGTGATTATAATTCGAAGGTAAAACAGAGGGATTTTAAGGTGGGTGATAAAGTTTTGAGGAAGGTATGTCTCCATACAAAGGATAAAAGGCTTAGAAAGAGGGCCCTGAATTGGGAAGGTCCCTATGTGGTAGTAGAGCGCGTCAATCCGAGTACGTACCGCCCCCACAATGAACATGACAAACTTGTACAACATCCCTGGAATATTAAATACTTGAAATTATATTGTGAGTGATTTTTTTTGTCAAACATTTTATATGATTTTAATGTTTTTTGGATAAGTGGCATACTCAGTCGTATCATGATGGCCCGTAGAGGTTTTAATGAGGTGTCACATTTACATTTTCAGATGCTAATGAAATTCTTTTAATTGGCGAGTGATTATTTTAGACAAAATACTTTAATTATTTTGGTAACTATGCAAAGACTGATCATAATTGAAGTAGTTAACCAAAGACAACTTAAGTATCCATTTTATTTGAAGTGCTACACGCCCATTTAGAGCACGTTCGAAGAGATAATCGTATTTGAGATGCCAATATTTTTTAAGCGCACTATTTTATTCGAAGTGCTACACATCCATTTAGAGCACTGTTCGAAGAAATAATCGTATTGGAGCTGCCAACGTTCTTTAAACGCATTGTTTTATCCAAAGTGATACACGTTCATTTAAAGAATTGTTCGAAGAGATAGCCATATTCGAGGTTCTAACATTCTTTAAATACACTATTTTATTCAAAGTATTACATGTTCATTTAAAGCTTTGATTTATTTTAAGTGTTATACATCCATTTGGAGCACTGATTTAAAGATATAATAATATTCGAGACCGGTGAGGATAATTATCGCACGAGGGTAGGCTTGTAATTTGTTTGGTGGGTATTATGTATTTAGTGTAGAGAGTAGAGAGATAATTAAGCTGGCTGGTTGCAGTTAATTCTCATTACCCACACCTAATGCAGGTGGTTGGGTATTTATACCCTAATGTTTGGGCCCTTATGGGCTTTCGGGTCATGTTTAATGGACCCGGGTCATGTTCAAAGACCCATGAGCTCTAAGTAGAAGAGCAAGTAGCTTAGTCAAGTAGTGTTTAGGGTTTTTAGTACTTTTGTCATAGTTCGAACAGTCCTATGGGCTAAGTGTTCGAAGTGATCTGTCCGGTCCGGAGGCCTTGGACTGATCTATCCTTGTCAGGGGAGCATACAGAATTCAGACTCATCAGGAGCCCCTTTTTTAGGTGTTTGTGCAAATACTCTTGTCAAAAACCTGAAAAACAGTCCGACATCGGGGGTAGTTTTAATCCGGACAGGTCTGTCAATTTGGGCTATGGGTTTATCCGGACAGATTAAACTTCAAGAATTCAAAACGGTTTTTGCCAGAGTTCGTGGGACACGTGTCGCTCTCTGATTGGTTGCTTCAGTTGTTTTTTACCTTGAATTTCGAACCCACCTTCTTCGAAAAGCAACCTCTTAATTAAAGGTGGTGACATCAGCGCCGTCTTTAATCATTACCAATATTTTCGAATTCTCCTAGGAATCAACTTCTTTTTTCAGATTTACTATAAATTCAAACTTACTTTCTACTGTTTTACCATCTCTTTCACATTTACTCTGCAAAATCTCTCAAAGATTTCTCTTTCTAAAGCAAAAACTTGCTCAATAGTTTATGTTTACAGCGAGGAACGCTCTAGTCAAAGGCGGGTGGCTCAATCTTTCTGAGTTAGAGAAGGCTCAAAAAGTCGAAAGAGAAAGACGAATTGCAGCAGGGTTACCCACTTCGCCTGTTGATAGACCAATCACCTCTTCCACAGAGTTAGATCAAGGCTCTTCCTCTTCTAAAGGCACCAAGCCTAGAAAACTATTTCAAACTAACCTCTCCCCCATCATCTCTGGTTCCTCAGTTCAGGAATCGGAACCTGCTGTCGAGCAAGGAGTAACAGTTACTAGCCTAAAAAAACCCTCACCCTTTATAGCAATGGGATCGGATACGGAGCACTCCCCTCAGAAGCTAGTCGATAGGAGGAAAGGCCGGTTAGTTAAAGGCCAAGGGTCTAAAAACACTCCCTCAAAGTCGGGGGCAAAAGACAGCAGCACCGGGTCAGAGGTGCCTATTAGAGCCCCCAAGGACAGACTGTCCGGTCCGGAGGGCACCAGTCCAAGTCTTCGAAGAGAAGCACCTGCTCCGGAAACTCTACCGGAGGCCAGAAGCTAAAAGAACACCGAGGCCCAGCAGTCCGGAGACAGGGCTGAGTCAAATTTGAACCCTCCCCCCACTACTACTGCTGAAAACCCTTCAACCATTATGGAGGAAGTAATGGAGGACTCTGTTGAAGAGGCTCCATTTAAGTCTGAGCCCTCCGGTCAGACCAGTAGTGCAATAGTTGCCAAGAAGGACAAAGACAAAGAGAAATTGTATTTGAGGCATCCGGATCTGCCGGAGAGCCTCGAAGGAAGAGTGGGGCCTTGTTTTCACAAGGTCAGCGTTAATTACCTTCTTGCCCTGCAGAAAATCAACTACGCATTCATCCACACAGCTGAGCTGGGCCGGATGCGTACGAATTGGGAAATACCGGAGAACGTGAAGATCAGGATCCCCATACACCCGGAGACTCCTATGGACTGCAAACTGAGTGAAGTTGTCATCTTCACTGAGATGTTCAATTGGGGACTTAGACTCCCCTTAGACCCTGAAATTGTAGATACTTCCATCTGATAAAGCTTTGCCCGAGCCAACTGAGCCCTAATGCCTGGTATACCCTCATGGCCTGCATCATGGCCTCAAGGCTCTCCGAAATTCCTCTGCCAATGGAGGAGTTTGCTGTTGTGGCCAGTCTGTGCAGAAACCCCCACATCCCATTTTACCATTTCAATATGGCGGATGACTTCAAGGCTGTGGATGATTTGTTGGAGGCGGAGAGGAATTGGAGGAACCAGTTCCTATTTGTTAGTGGTGCTTGGGAGAACGGACAGAAGATCAAATCCGGAGTGAACCCAAGCCTCCTCAGAAGCAGGTGAAGGAGTGACCGTAAGTCTATTGCCTTATATTTTTGTCTCTTTCTTTTCTTTTTTAGAGTTAGTTTATACTAATTGGTTTTACTTTTGCCTTGGCAGTACTGCCCAAGGTCTCACTTGTGGAACACCACAGGTCGGAGAGACTTGACTTGGGAGGAGCTCACCACTCAGCCTCCTCCGGATGTTGTGCTTAAGAGGGCCCATGAACTAGATGGGACACTCTTCCTACCCGGCCGAGCCAAAGCCCCGAGCAAAATGAAAGGCAAGAAGAAGAAGGGCAAGAAGGTGGTGGGTGGTGCTAACCCTGCTGATGCAGAGAAGGATGCTCCAACAGACCCGGAGGGGCCAGCCCAAAGTCAAATTGATGCTGCTCTCTTGGAAGTGGTGGAGCAAGAGACTGAAAAGCAAGAAGCGAACCTCTCAAAACCTCTAAGGGCTTCCAAGAGAAATCATAAACAGGGAAGCGAAGGCACAGACCGGGAGGCTAAGAAGAAGAAGACTTCTCAGGGAGACGAGCTTTCTCTCCGGGCTCCGGAGCCTTCTTACCAAGCTGATCCTACTGACCCAACGCATGCCGAGGAGATTCCGGGTGACTTTCATACCGATGAGGTTGAGGGGGGAGATATCAATATTGATGGAGTAGACATCACCGGTCTTGGTGAGCTTGGTGAATACTTCCTCAATCTTCCCAGAGATAACTTTGCCGGGCCTTACCTTCCTCCGAGCACCTTAAATACGGTCACTTTCAATTGTAAGACCTTTATTGTTTCTAGTGAAAGGGATGCTATAACCCACTCTTTGTTAAGCAACGTTCAGCCTGTACTTGTGTTGGAGAGACAAGTTCGGAGTCAGGCAAACATTATCAAGGATCTCAAGTCTGACAAAGAGAGGTTGTCCGATGACCTTCACACTGCCACTTCCAATGCTTCCATTTTAAAGGAGGAAACCGAGGAGTTGAAGAGAAAGCAAGAGGCAAGCACCACAAAAGTCTCCACTTTAGAGGACACCATTAGAGAGCTCTGGGAGAAGCTGTCCGGTCTGGAGAAAGACCTTACTACCTCCAAGGGAGAATCCAAAGCCAAGGATCAAATCATCACCAACCTGACCAATGATAAAATCGATCTTGAGAATACAGTGTCCAAGGTTTCCGAGGAGAAAGCTACTTTGCTAAAGGAGCAGGAGGCCAAGATCCAAGCCAAGATTAACGCTTATGCCACCAGAATGATCGGCAGCCAGGAGGAAATGTACGCCAAGGTGAGGTCTGACATGGTTCTACTCTTCCACGAGAAGTTTCCTAAGAGGAACCTAGGGGACTTATGGCTTCATGTTGAGTCTGACGATCTCCCGTATCATACAATGGCTGATGGAGACTTGTATGGTTATTCTAGCGCTTCCTCATCCGAAGACGAAGAACGTACCGGAGAGAGCCCAAACAAAGAGGAAAATGATCCTAAGGGAAAGAAGCAGGTAAACGAAGCTGAGCCATCTTCAAAGGCTCAGTCTTAGTCTATAAACCACTTTTTTATTTCTTATTCAGACTAAAGTCCTTGGAAGGCCAAGGTATTCTTTTCTAATCGTGTCCGGCATCTGACCGGATAGGTTTTCTATTCTGTTTTTGACAATTTGAAAAGTCCTTGAGAGGCCAAGGCACTTTAAGTTATTTTAATGAATATCTTTGTTTCATGCAATTCTCATCTTCTTTCATAGTCTGTTCCAATATTGATGGCTAGAGTTTAAACAGCCTTTAGTTATTTCATAGTGAGAGCGTTTAAGTTCTCCGGCTAGAGTTTAAATAGCCCTTAGTTATTTCAATCCGGATAGTGTGACAAAGGACAAAACTTAAAACACTTGGGAAAATTTTTAAGAAGGCATCAAATTTTATTCAAAAGCCCGGACACCTCATTAAAACCTCCCCGTGCCACCAGGGAGGAAAGAGTATGCCCCCAAATATTTACATGGATGTTTAAACAAGTAAATATTTACACAAATGCTACTCCAAGTACATCCGGAAATGCTCGATGTTCCAAGGATGAGTCAAAACTCTTCCATCTTTGTCCTCCAACCAATATGTTCCAGGTTTAATTCTTTCAACAACCATATAGGGACCTTCCCAAGTTGGGGCCAGCTTTCCGAACAGCTTTTCTTTAGTGTGTAGGAAGACTTTCCTTAATACCTTGTCCCCCGGTTGGAAATCTCTTCTGTTAATTTTGGAAGCAAACCTGCTTCTCATCAAACCCTGATAGTGTGCAACTCTAAGGTGAGCTTTAACTCGTCTTTCTTCTATTAAATCAAGTTGAACTCTGATTGCCACCTCGTTAGCGTGTTCGGAGAAGTTGTGAACACAAAATGATGGGAGAGTTGCTTCCATGGGAGCTACTGCATCCATCCCATAGACCAAAGCAAAGGGTGATTCTTGTGTTGCAGCCCCAGGTGTTGTCTGGTAGGCCCACAAGACCTCTTGTAAATAACTAGGCCACTTCCCAGCAGCCCCTTCCAAATTATTCTTTAAACCAGACAGGATAGTTCTATTAGCCACTTCAACTTGCCCATTTGCTTGTGGGTGGAAAGGTGAAGAGAAACAATGTTGTATACCCCTTCAGGCACAGAAGCTCTCCATTTCCCTATTGTCGAACTGTGGCCCATTATCTGTTGTTATCTTCTGTGGGACACCAAATCTGCAACAAATGTTGGATAGAATGAATTTTATAACAGCTTTTGATGTTGTTCCTGCTAAAGGGGTTGCTTCAATCCACTTCGAAAAGTAGTCTATGGCAACAATTATAGTTTTGCGTCCTCCGGACGCCACAGGGAGAGGTCCTACTAAATCCAACCCCCATCGAGCAAAAGGAATAGGCTCAGAAATAGACTCTAAAAGAATGGCTGGGACATGAATTTCATTGCTGTACCTCTGGCATGGGTCACACCTTCTTACCAATTCCTTAGCATCTTTCATGATAGATGGCCAATAGTAACCGGACAGTAAAACTCTTCTTGTTAAAGCTCTGAATCCACAATGGGCTGATCCCTCACCATCATGCAATTCGGAGAGGACTACTTGAGACTCTTCATCCCCCAAACAGCGCAGGAGAGGTTTATTGTAAGATTTTTTATACAACACCTCTCTCAATATGATGAAACCACGAGCCTTGTGTTTCAATGTTCTGGCTAGTGGCTTATCCGGAGGCACGATACCATCGGAGAGATATTGCAGGAGAGGAAACCTCCAGTCTCGAGGTTGTTTCACTTGCACTTCAAAAATTTCCTCTTCTTTACCCTTACTAAGTTGAATGGAGGGGCTTTCCAACACATGGATCCATGGATATGACTCCGTATATGCTATGGTTGCTAACGAGTCTGCTAGCTCATTTTCTGCCCGGGGTATGTGCTCATAAACAACACCTTTAAACTTGAGTGCTTCATTTTTAAGGAGGAGTAAATATTTCATAAGCTGCTCCTTCTAGCTGGGAGGCTAAAGTATGAACGTGCCTCTTCCTCGAAGAAGCAGTAGGAGCTGTCATAGTGTCCCCTCCAAAAATTGTAAGTGACTCAAAAAACTTAATGAGTCCGGAGACCGATCTAGAACATTCCTCAATTTTACCCACTCTGTTTCGAGTTGGATCAGGATCCAAGTACTCAGATTCCACATCAAACCTCTCAATTATAACTATGGCTCCCTCTGGAGCAGCATTACTTGGACCAACCCGGTGAGTGTTGTCAGGCCTGTTACCTCCTCTTCTTTTGACGTAAGCTCCCAGTTTTCCCCTCTCAATTAGGTTCTGAACTTCTTGTTTCAATGCTATGCAGTCATTAGTGGTATGACCAATATCATTGTGATATTGGCAAAAAGAGTTATTGCGATGCTCTCTGGGAGATTGCAATGTGGCTGGTCTCCGATAATGCACCTCTTCCTTTGTTTTATCAAAAATGGTGGCCACACTTTCTTTTAATTCTGCGAACCACTCCGGTTGGACCCATGGCCCTCTTTTGTTTCTGGATTGCTGACTCTGAGCAGGAGCAGCTGGCTGAGACTGAGCTTTTGCCCTACCATGCCCCTGTCCGGTCTCTCTTGCTTTGTTCCCGGACTGATTCTGATTGGGATTTGGTGCCACCGTGGTAGACCTCACTTGCCTGTGCACCCTGGTTTTCTTCGTTTCATCAACATTTATTTGTTTTCCAACCTGATTCAGCAACCCTCCCCATGTCATGGCCTTCTTTCTGGTCACTGAATCAGCTAAATTGCCTGGGTTCAAGCCTTGTCTTAGGGATGCTATTGCTACATGTTCGAAGCAATCAGCTAGCCCATTCTTAGTGTTCAAAAAACGGCTTATATATTCTTTCAAGGACTCATTTGGTTTCTGGGCACAATGGATTATTGTGTCTCCATTGCCCTTTAGCTCTTTACTCCCTACAAACTGCCTTCGAAAGGCTACCCAAAAAGTATCGAAATCTTTAATACAACCCTGAGGCAGGCTGTTGTACCATTTTAGAGCACTCCCCGTAAATGACTGGGAGAATTCCCTACAAAGTAGTTTATCATCGTCGTCAAAGTTCATCATGAAGTTTTTAAATTGTTCCAAATGGTTGTCCGGATCAGTACTGCCATTGTACTTTTCTATTTTGGTGCTGTCAAACCTCTTAGGGAGGTTTCCGGACAGAATTTTAGAAGATAATGGAGATTGCCTCCAATTTCTTCCACGACTGAACACAATATCCTCATTGGTAGTTGCAAAGATACCTGCCTCATCGTGAAAAGCGAAAGGATCCATCAGCATCCGGTCCACATACCTCCGGCTGTGAGATGACCCTTTACCAATATTCTTCTTCATCCTTCCATGTCTATCCCTTTTTCTTGAATATTTTTTGATTTCCTTTTGCTTCTTTCTAGTTCGACCCTCATCGCTGCTAGAGGATAAGGATTTTTCAACTCCTTCATTGTCCGAAGAGCTATCAGAAGATTCTGAGCTTGAGTCAGAACTCTCCACTGGCTTAGACCGGTGAGACTTTTTGGAGCTGGCATGAGTCTTTTTGGTGCTCACATGAGTCTTTGAAGACTCATGCTCTTTGGGGTTGTCGGTGTGATGAGCAACTGATGCTTTGGAATTTTCTTTCATGTCCATATTAGCCTTTTCTGCCCTCAGAGCTTCTATTTCACCCTTTAGCCTATCACGCTATTCGATAGTGTACTCATCGTTCTCTCCCACCACTTCGAGCAGAGCTGGTGGTACTTCTGGATTGTCCGGATTCATTCAGACAGACTTTCTTTGCTGGTTTTGAATGCTTGATTCAGGCACCTTCTTCTCCCACTGTGGTCACCAATTTGGTGAGGATAATTATCGCCCGAGGGTAGGCTTGTAATTTGTTTGGTGTTTAATAGTAGTATGTGGGTATTATGTATTTAGTGTAGAGAGTAGAGAGATAACTAAGCTGGCTGGTTGCAGTTAATTCTCATTACCCACACTTAATGCAGGTGGTTGGGTATTTATACCCTAATGTTTGGGCCCTTATGGGCTTTCGGGTCATGTTTAATGGACCCGGGTCATGTTCAAAGACCCATGAGCTCTAAGTAGAAGAGCAAGTAGCTTAGTCAAGTAGTGTTTAGGTTTTTTAGTACTTTTGTCATAGTTCGAACAGTCATATGGGCTAAGTATTCGAAGTGATCTGTCCGGTCCGGAGGCCTTGGACTGATATGTCCTTTTCCGGGGAGCATACAAAATTTGGACTCATCAGAGACAATAACGTTCTTTAAACACATTGTTTCAATTAATAACAATATTGGAAGTGTTAACACCATGTTCATAGAATATTGATTTAAAAGATAAAGAAGTAATTATTCATCGGATAGATTAAAACGTATTTTCAGCCTTACAAAAATATAAGTTCAAGTGCCAAACAGTTAAGCACTTACAAAAGATTATACACCAAAAACAACTAATGATTTAACAACACAAAAACAAGAAATATATCTTTTCAATCTTCTTGATCTTCATTATGAGAGTGCTCTGAGCTTCCTTACGATGAGCTTCCTTCTGGGTCAGAGGCATCTTCATCCAACTCTGATTCGGTTTCTTCAGATGAATCACTTGGTATAGGGTCGAGAGTTTCACTTGGATGATTTTATATGGGAATTAATTTCCAGAAGCCTGAAAAATTTTCTTTTGGAAACGCCGCAGGAAATTCGCGAAGCGAAATGATTGTTTTCTGCTCTTTAGAAGTTTTTTTATAACAGCACAGTTTTCTAGACTTCTTTGGGTCTTAGTAGGTTTTACAGCAAGGCTTTTCTCTTCTTCAAATGTTATCTTGAGTGAGATAATTCATCAACTATCTTTTTCTTCTCTTCCTCACTTTTGTTAAGTGACTTTTAGAGAGATGAGTACTTATTTTGTTCCTCGACCATTTCTCTTTTATGTTTTGTTTTGAGTTCATCGAACTCATGTTGATGCTTGAAGTTCAACTCTATTTGTTCTTGTTCATGAGAAGTTCTCAAACGATGCTTAAGTTGGATGGTTTCGTTTGATGAAATCTGATCTATTAGTCTGGAAAATGTTGAAATGTTCGAGGATATATCGACCGAAAAAATCTCTCATCTTTTTCTCTCATTTAGCCTTTTTTCCATCGGATCGTATCTTTAGCCATAGCTTCTAGGTTGCTTCGAGCAAACATAACCTATGTGCATAAATTCTTTACTACTTCTTCGAGGTTAGATAATGGTTGAATTGAATTTTATAATTCTCAGATAGACCCTCAATAGGGATGGTATGAGAAGTATGAGAATTTTCATAAATCATAAGAGCAGATGGTGAAGAACCTGGTGGAATATTCAAACTTACAATTTACGGCAGAAGAGGTGTGGTAACTTGATGAGAAATTTGTTTAAGTTTTTCTTGGATACCTTGAAATTTAGGGTTCATGTCCTTATAAATATCTTGAATTGCATTTTCACCAATAGTCTATTTGTTGAAGAAGTTATCATTTCTTTGGTGATCTGTCACCACAATTGTTTTCTGACTTTTCGATATTTGGATTTGAATTTGAAAGAGGTACTTCGATGTTTTCTTCTGTATTTTTTTTGGAAGAGTCTTCCAAGAACTTTTTTTCTTTTTCGAAGCGGCAATGTTTTTTATTTTCTAAGAAGGTTCAACATCAGCTCCTTCTTCAACGATTGGAAGATTAGTTTCCCTTACTTTCCTCTTAGTTTCTCTCTGTCTTTTTTTTGTGGCTTCGGATTTGTTAAAGAGCTGACATCTACTTTTTTAATTTCTCCCTTCTTATTTTGAGATAAATTGATTTGAGATCTATTTCGAATCGAAAGTATGACTTTTGCATCAGGTACTAATAGTCGTTTTACATCATCGTCTGGGTTTAGGGGCTCCATTAATTATTTATCTGAAACAAAAATATCAAGGGAGATTCTCCATATGTGGTTGTTGATGAAATTTATGGGCACGAAGCCACTATAGCACTCGTTATCCCACGCATTTTCCATCCAGGTAGATAGTTTGGCAAAGATTTCTTTGGCAGTCGTCTTCCAATCTTTGTATCGCCTCGAAATTTCTACATGCAGCAAAAATATATATAAAAAAAACGAGTTGGAATACAAGATACGAAAAGAAAAAGAGATGTATTAACTTACTGGTAGTTTTCTAAACAAGGTCGAGCTATGATGGATTCTCTTCAGAGATCTCTTTTCCTTTTCACACGCTCTAGAAATAAAGAAAACTCTTTGTTTCAAGAACTTGCCAGCTTCGAGAAGATCGTCAAATATCTTGAAGTTATCTCCGAGGGTGATATAGTAAAATGGTAGCACTCGATTGTTTTGAAAGACCAGCAATTGCAATGAAGTCTTTGATAGATAAATAAAGTTTTCTTAATCTAGAAACAATAATGACAGACTAGAGGGTGGACCATAAATTTGGGCTTGCTTGTGTTGGGCACTGCAAGAAGTTTGAAGTACTCAATTTTCATTGGGTCTAATTAGAATCAAAGTCCCTAGTTGATGATCGCAGAGTAGACCACAAATTCATTTACATCACAAGAGAGTGCAGTCTCTCATATATTTGGTAAGCGAAGCACGACATTGTATGGTAGGACCTATTGTCTTTTTAATCGTTAGGCGTGAGATTGACTGTAATATTCATATGGCATGTTTTTCAACAAAATGAGATAACCTAGGAGGACTGACTAAAACTGCTAATTAGCAGTATTAAAAGAATTAAAACTGCTAATAGTTTTAAATTTTTAACAACATTAACCTAATATTTTAAGCAGTTTTAACTTTTTTTCCGAAGCATATCATGTAGACCATTTGTTTGATTTGTCTCGTAAATATAAACACAATGGTAGTTTCAGTTTTATTTTTGGAATTGTAAATCAAAAGATACGAACTTTACAAAAATAAATAAAACAAACTTATTTTTTGTTAGAAGTTACTATATAATATTACAAATAAGGGTATTATAGTATTTTGATAGAATCTTGGTACCAAATTTGGATAATTATCTTATTTGGTATTAAATGTTGATTTTGAACTAATATTGAGACTTATATGGGAGTATCCCAAATATAAATTATATATCTATTTATGTAGTAAAAAATCTTAAATTTTGGGCGTTTATGTTTATTATGGAATTTAATTTCTATATTCACCTCTAAAATTGACTTCCGTAACTATGAAGACCAATTACATTATACAATATTGTATTTGGTAGATAAATATCAATCAATTTGTGTTTCTGAAAAGAACATTTTAACATCTTTCTTTCCCATGAATGTTTTAAGGATTAACACTCAATCGATATGTTAAATAAAGAAGAGACAAAGAGAAAATATAAAAATAACTAGGTTTTATTATTTAGAAAGCATAAGAATTACATAGAGTATATGCTCATATTTATAGATATAATAAAGATCTAACGGGCTTGGGCTTTATATCGTTAACTCTAAAAGGTAAAAAGGTTCTAGAAATCAACTTTATGAAAGCCTTTGATAATGTTTGTTGACACTTTATTCTTGACATCCTTATCGCTATAAAATTCTCGGCCATGATGATATTTTAGATTATCCAATGTATTGTCACCCCTTCATACATTATTAAAATTAATGGTAACTTCCAAGTGTAAATAACTTAGGTAATGTGACCCTCTCTCGTTATTCAATTTCGTCCTTGTAATCCAGTATTCTTAAGGAAAAAATAAATGATAAGAATTTCAAATTCCACTAGAATTGTTGTAAGCTCTAAATAGTCAACCTTCAATTTTGATGATAACCTTATGATTTTATATCATGATGACCTAAACTCGCTCTAACTTATCAAAGAAGATATGCCATTTTTTTCTCTCTCTCGGATGTCCAAGTCAGTTGTGTCAAAAGTCATATTTTCCTCTCAAGGGCTAATCTCACCCTTAAAAATGATCACATTAATAATTTAAAATACAAGGTCGGCGCACTTCCTATAAAATTCTTGAGAGTTATCCTCTTCACTGAAACACTTGCGTACACTAATTGTTGTCCTCTCATTCATAATATCACTTTGTCTATATGCTTTTGGACCTCCAAACATCTATCCTATGTGAGTCAGCTCCAGATCATCAAGTATGTTTTGTTTGTTGGGTAGGTTTACCGGTTCTCAATCTTTATTTTCATCCTAGGGCTCTCAAGAGATTTATAATTATTTTCTCCGTTTCCTCTGGTCTAACCACGAGATAAAGATCTCATGGGATAAAGTATTTTGGTTTAATGTACACGATGAGGACGACCTTTGAGATTCTAGACCTAAAAAACTTGGAATCGAACGGTTGTCCTTAAACATCTAGTGTCCTTAATAAGTTAAATATCAATTAATTTGGTGGAATTGACTTTAAAACTAAAAACATAAAATTAATAATATATGAGCTATAGATCTAGGCTTCTCCCCCTCTTAGACTTTAAGGAAAATTTTACATATTAGGCCTTTGGCAAGTAATTTGTACAAGGTGGCGGTTGGTAATGAGGAGGATATCTCTTTCTAGTATGATCCTTGGTTACTTCCTACCTATCTAGTAACCATTATGCTCAAAGTATGATCCATAACTTAAGGCTTGGAAATAAACTCAAGGTTTTATATATTATTTAGGATGGTATCTGAAACTAGTCATCTTATATTAGATATGCAAATGCTAGGAATCAAAAAAACAATATTCAAGAGATAAAAAAAACCTCATTATCTTCCTCCCTTCGTCTATTATTAACTTCAATGATGCCTGCTATTGGATTACAAAAAGTGGAAATAGAAAATGCACAATCAAGGACAATTATAACATCATTTGTACCTCCACCTTTTGTGTCAGGTGGGCTGAGTTAGTATGGCATAAGTATAATATTCCTTGTCACTCTTTTATTTTTTTGACTTGTTATCCAAGATAAGTTGTCTACTTGGTAAAAAGTTATGAGTTGATGATTAAATTCCCCTATGAATTGTGTCTTATGCAACTCAAACACTGAAATTGTCAATCATATCCTCTATAACTGTAGCTTTACTCGGAACATTTGGGGTTATTCCAACACTAAAATCAGGCTCACTTTAAATGTCACTAATTTTCTTTTCTGGATTTGTAAAGTGTCAAATTGGCCTTCCTCTCAAAACTAAAACCTTTGACGTTCTTTCTTTAGCACGTAACTTACTACGTCTATCGAAAGTAAAAATGTCAGAATTTTTTGCTCCCCCATGCCCTTACTTATATATTTTTTCATTGTATGCTAAATGACCTGAAAATGATAGAATATTCGAATAGTGATGAAAATATAAACATATATATGTGTAATTAATGTATAAAGTCATTTTATTCAATATACTTGTAAATAGCCTTATATTGGTCTCTTATATAAAAATATATCTACAAATGAGAGTATATTGATCTTTTATATTTTTATACTTGATATTTGATATGTATACATGAGAAGTATCCCAAAAGGAGATCTATCTCATTTATTAAAAATCGATTCTCTTTATTACTTTCTCTCTCTAAAAAATGATTTTCTCGCTCTTAAAAGATCTTTTTTCTCTTTTATAGATATAAAACACTTTTGGTATATTTTCTGAAGATTTTGAACCTCGTCAACGACTATGTCCGTGGGAAACATCTTGTTTTTCATTTTTTAACCAAAAGTGTTTTTATCTTTGAGGATTTTTTTTTAAAGAAAGCATTTTATGAATATATAATTAAAACTTAATTTAAATTTTTCTCAATTATATTCCCATAGTCTTTTGTTTATGAAAATAGAAACAAAATCTGAACTCATATTTTGCATTGATCTTTTTCATATTTATCACAAGTGAGATTGAAAACCTTTCGAGGTTTTGTTTGTCAATTCGTCATCTTTCTTCTCTTAAAATAAACATGGTTGATCAAAAATACAGGAAAGACAAAGAATCATCTAAGAAGGAGAAAAAAATGGAATCGAACCTCGTGATGATGAGTTCGACCAATGAATCTAGTGATTATTAGTTAGAACGATTTATATGAAATCAATTGATGAAACAAAAAAACAATCGCAATTGATATCCAAATTTATTTTATCTTTTTTTTTTATTTACCTTTGGTAACAAAATAATTAATAGTTTTTTATTAAATATTTATTGAGGCTCTCGATTGAAGCATGCTTGGATATTTGATGTTTGTTTTTTTATTTTCAAATTGAGAATAAAAAATCAAAGTATCGTGACTAAATCTTTTTATATAAGTTTGATTTTTTTGCTCGTATAGTATAAATTGGTGGTTTTTTCTTTGATTTGTTATTGTTTTTAGCCATGAATTAGTTTTTTTTACCATTCGATAATGGATTCAAGATGAATAAATTATTAATATATCAGATTTGTGTGATTTCACTGAGTCTTGATGATTTATAAATTTTGATGTTTAATGAATTTTGATATTTTAATTTTATTTTTATGAAGTAACAAAATAATGAGATTTATTTATTTATCTAGTTTAGTTTCTCCGCTATTTTATTGTTTTTATGATTGTGTTTTTTTAGAATTAGAACATATTTGTTAATTAACTAGTAATGATTTCCTTGCATTGTTTTCCTTTTGATGTTGTGATATATCACGCTTTGGTTATATCACTTTGTTAATTTGATTTGAAAGTAAAATTTTATGAATATAAAAAACTATAGTTTAATGTTATATAAGATCTCAAGTGTTGATGTGATGATATGTGTATGGCTGGTGTGGTTAGAATATTGATGATTATGTTTAAGTTCTTATTATCTTAGTTAGACACTGAAATTGAGTTTTGATGTTTGTTGATCGATTTTTAATTTGTTCTTTTGTGAATAATGGTATATTGTATTAAAAATTATAGAGACAAGAGAGATCTAATAAATTACAATGGTGATAAAAGGTTTTTTTTAGAATATTCAATATCTAGAGCACTTGCACAAGTAGCTCAAACCGTGATTGGCCATGTGTTTCAAGCTATAAGTTATTTCACATTGAAGTTTTTTATATCGGGTCTAGGGTTAGATAGTCCTATCAACTGTTATTGATTCATTATTTCTTCAATATTTTTGTCTCAATGTGCTCGACAATGAGAAGAGGAAAAACCGTGTAAAATAAGAGTAAGTGATTTGATACAACAAGGAAATTATTCATGAATAAAAAATTATTAAATCTGCAAATCTGACTAATACTTTTGCAATCTCTCTAAACCTTCCCTGACTAGACTGCAATGTAAGAAAATGTTTGGGTCTTAACTGATGTTAAGGATAAGAAAAAGTTCCTTATGGAGTTCAAAACCAAGGTTAATGATGTAGAAAATGTAGTTAAATTATCAGAGAAGATGTGGTTAAGATATAGGGCTTGTTGAAGAGGCAACTAGCATCATTGAAGAATTAAATTGAGCATATATTTAAGTTGGCTTAGTTTCTTTCTAGTTCTATGATTGTAAGGGTGTTGTTATCTATATAGCAAATGGTGTTGAAGATCATAGCAAGATTGGGCTAACAGGCTTCTCATGATATGTTTTGGGAGAAGTAGAAAAATATTATAGTTCTTAAAAAAGTATATAATATTTTAAGATTGAAATTAAAACTATATATAAGATTATACGTAATTTGGAAGCTTCGTCTTATATAAGAATGTGCAGTTTAGTAAATAATATTTTTTATCTCAGTCTGGAGGAAGACACAATATATCCAATGAGTTCATATACCTTCATCTAATATAAAAATTCATCTTTTGATATTGTTATACTTGAAGCTGATGGAAGTTCTTCGGAATGTGGTTGTACTGGTGATCATTTTGAAATCAGCACACAAATTCATTTATTACAGTTGCCATCATTTAAAATGAATTTTGAGATAGAAAAGTATTTACACCTGGAAAAAAAATTAAGTTTTTCCGAAAGAGTTTCATATTGATGAGAGAATTTAGTAGAGCATCTACCATCACCTTTGGTTTTACCCTTGCCATCTTTGCATATTGAAGATAAAACTGTTTTACAAAACATGACGAGTTGGTGGGAAAATATTTTATTTGAAGAATGAATCATATTTTGCGACAATCATTGGTATATTTGTCGGTATTTAGTCATGTACTTGAATTTAAACTAAACTTATATAATTGACATACTGCTACACTGCGAAACTTGTCCATATTTCTAACAACCTTTTGTCTCACCTCACCAATTCTTTCTTTATCATCCGTTGGTATTACAAGGCCCTAATAATTTTTTTTCGCCTTACTACCTTGATCATATCCACTAGAATCGATGTTTTTGAAAATATAAGTTACATTTAATAAAATATATAATGGTTTATAACTTTGAGTTACATTTTTCATACTATTTTTCTCAATGTTTGCAGGACAATCATTTGGTGAAAAAAGAGGATATTCATCAAGAATCTGAAAAAACATCTTCTCGAAAGAATTCAAAGATGATTTAAAAAAGAAAAATTAATGATTCGATTATATAAATATGACACCAACATTTATAATTTTTAATCTTGAAAGCATCATCAACAAATAATAATAATAATTAATTTTATTTTCATATTTTCAACATTAAAATCAATAGACGACGTCAACGTCAGTAGATACATTAAGAATGACGTTCACATATGATATTTTATGATACACTTGCATAAAAAACTATTTAAACATAAAATATTTCTTATAACGATACTCAATTATCATTACATATTAGTTAAAATTTATAATATTTAAGTAAAATTTATTACCGTGAATAAATTTAAGAATAATTTATCATTACCTTTGAATGCATTTAAAGATCTCATATTATTTTTATACATGATTATAAGGAAAACCTAGTTATTAAGTTGTGATCATGGTTATAAGTAAAACCTAGTTATTAAAGTATAAAAGGTCACGCACCCCCAATCAAAACGAACATAGATATAAGCCAAGCTCGTCTAAAAAGAATAAGAGGCTGGATTAGTTTTCAAATGTTTCTAACGATCTCTAAAGTGACGTTTTCAAATGTTTCTAACGATATCTAAAGTGACAACTTATATAATGTTTCTAATTTTGTAATGATATTCAAAACGACGGTTTTTAATATTTTTAAATTAAAGCGACGTCAAAATATGTTCTTCATATGTTTTTCAGAAGATGGTTGTAAAACGAAGTCAAAATATGATTTCCATATATTCTTTAGATGATGGTTGTAAAGCAACGTCAAAATACGTTCTCCATATGCTCTTCAGACGTTGGTTTTAAAGTGACATCAAGTATTTTTTATATATCCTCTTTAGATGATGGTTGTAAAGCAACGTCAAAATATGTTCTCCATATGCTCTCCAAAAAAGGAACTCTATATGTTCTTGAGACAACGTATATATTAAGATAAATATTCATCTCATTAAGGAAATGTTTTTTGTTTAATTTGTCATTAAAGTGTCGGCTAGATGGAGGTTCTGAATGGCAGATGGAAAGAGTCGCATCGATAAAATAAATAAATAAAGGCATCGGTAAAAAGAAAGAAATATCATTAAATATATCGCAACATGTTGTGAATAAAAGGAAAACAATGATTTAACGACGAGATATATATTCAACTTAACAAGTAAGATAATAATTAAATCAACATTTTGACAAGCTCTAATCTAGGTGGTTAAAATAAAATCAAAATATCTATCATTTACTAGATTAAGTTTTTGCATAGTCTGTATACATGCGAAAAAATGTAAAGAATTACTAGACTAAAGACGACGGGAATGCAATTTGGTATGAAGCATGAAAAAAAAAACTCAAATATTGCACTATCTGAATATACTGAAAGACTTATAGTACTTAAGTTTTACTTGACATCCAAACTCAAGGGACTAATGGGAGTCATAATTAGGATATAATATTTGGATAGTGGTAAAACTTAAATACAAATACGTAATTAATGTATATAGGAATTTTACTTTGTATTATGAGTCCATATACCTGTAAATGAGGGAATACTAGTCTTTTATATCAATATACCTATAAATGGGGGGCATTTAATCTTTTATATACTTGATATTTGATATATTTACATAAAGGAGAAGTACCCAAAGAAGATGATTTATCTCATTTATCACACATTTATTCATTTTATTACTCTCTCTCTCTCTCTCTCTCTCTCTCTTCTCTCTCTCTCTCTCTCTCTCTCTCTCTCTCTCATTCTCTCTCTCTCTCTCTCTCTCCTCTCTCTCTCTCTCTCTCTCTCTCTCTCTCTCTCTCTCTCTCTCTCTCTCTCTCTTCTCTCTCTCTCTCTCTCTCTCTCTCTCTCTCTCTCTCTCTCTCTCTTCTCTCTCTCTCTCTCTCTCTCTCTCTCTCTCTCTCTCTCTCTCTCATCTCTCTCTCTCTCTCTCTCTCTCTCTCATCTCTCTCTCTCTCCTCTCTCTCTCTCTCTCTCTCTCTCTCTCTCTCTCTCTCTCATC